>JBAWJQ010006020.1:0-320670 GCA_037783105.1 Bactrocera zonata | reverse complement strand
ATCAGATATGGATATTATTTAACGAACTGTTAACTAGAAGAACACAAACTATGTTACACGAGCATCAGCAACTCGGTGTCCTTCGTGTTACCTCATCGCATAACTTCCGAGCACGTATTACTGTAAACAAAATTTCTTAATGTCTCTTAGTTTCAAAATTTATTGCTTATTGGAAAATTGTCAATAAATAAGAACTGTTTGCTTATTGGGATTCGTATTTGGTGGAGACCATCTTCCATTTAATACTTATGGGTCACATTTTTAAAATATTTCTTGATTATTATTATGTATTACAGAACTTACCAAGCAAAACCTAATAATTTCCAAGTAAAACATATCAATAATCAACTTCAACATTGCAATGACCTCTATCCACATTTAGGTGAACCAGCACGCAACGCACACATTTCTTGGAGTAGCTATTTAATTAAGAAAGTGGTTAGGTGTCAGGTATTGTCAAAAGTAATTAAAATTGTCAACTACATAGATACCAAAGTGCGTAAGCAATATGAATTTCTTCTTCTTTACTGGCGTAGACACCGATTACGGGAATAGCCGAGTTAACAACAGCGCACCAGTCGTTTCTTCTTTTCGCAAGATGGCGCCAATTGGAGACTCCAAGCAAAGACAAATCCTTCTTCACCTGGTCTTTCCAACGGAGTGAAGGTTTTCCTCTTCCTCCGCTTCCCCAAGCGAATACTCTCAGAGCTGGAGTATTTTCATCCGCCGACTCATTAGATGCTCTCATCATCCATGCCTCTGCACCTTATAGCAGGACAGGGATGATGAGTGACTTCTAGAATTTGGTCTTTATTCGTCGGGAGAAGACTTTACTTTTCAATTGCCTACTCAGTTAAAAGTAGCCCTTCTTGGGAAGAGTGATTCTGCGTTGGGTTTTAAGGTTGATATTGTTGTTGGTGTTGATGCTGATTCCAAAGTATACGAAATTATTTATGACTTTAAAGTTATGACTGTCAACAGACAGTCAAGGGGGGACCCCCTTGGTGCAGGGGGGGGGACCGAATATACCCGCGGTAAGGTATGCCTGTCGTAAGAGGCGACTAAGATCCTGGCCTCCGGTTACAAGGTCTTATCAGAGACTTTAACCTGGTACCACGGGGAGCAGTAATGCCCTTGGAGGTAAAACTCCAATCTGCTCATTGGGTTTGGCCCTTTGTGGAGATTCGTGGTGGCTGTGGTTAAAACCCAAATCGCGGGAAGAACTGACTTTGTCAGTTCAAATGTGGAGTTGCATTGCAACCTGGCGCCGTGCACATAGTACGGAAGAGGTTTTAGATGGGCCTCGAACCCTACCAAGGTGGTTAGTGTCTCCATGCCACACTGCCAATTGGTACTGAAAATCGTTACCCAGTTTTCAGGGCGCTGATCGATGCATTGTATTGATCCGTTGTGCTTCTGAGCACCGTGGAGTTAGACCTTCGTAGGTAGGATCCCACGTTAAACACTCTCGACTGTTGTCAACAGACGTGCGAGTGAAATCATGAATGCGATAACTGTTTGTTTGATGAAAGAAGATATTTAGTCCGTTCATAACCAGACCCATACTCTTCGCTTCTTTATTCGGTCTGGAGAAAGGTGAACTAACGTTTCTGTAATTGAGGCTAATTGTATCCAGCAGCTAATTGTGTCCAGCAGCCAGCATCTCTACTCTCATATAGAAGATTGTGCCTTCTCAATTCAGCTCTGCAGAATCTGAATCTCTGAATCAGTTTATCCCACAGTAGATTGAAAAAGTCGCACGATAGGGAGCCGTCTTATCTGAAACTTCGTGTGGTATCGAACAGCTCCGGAAGGTCCTTCCCGATCCTGACGGAGCTTTTTCAGCTCAACGTCACTTTACACAACCGTATTAGTTTTGCAGGATAACAAGTTCAGCTCCTTTTCGTGCTGTCAAAAGTAAAATTAAAATCGAGAAACAGGTGGTGTGTGTCGATCATTTTTTCACGGTTCTTTTTCAAAAATTTCGCACATGGTGAATATTTGGTCAGTTGTTGATTTTCCACGCCTAAAGCTTGTAATCTTTCACACAGCACGATCGATAGAGAGTGTTCATAAAAAAGAAAAGCAAATTCGGAGTGGGATTCATGATAGGAGAAGGACTCCGTCGCTGAGTCCTGGCTTTCACCTCGGTGGATGAAGGTAAAGCCACAATCCGCATCGAAGTTCTTCAAAATATAACTGATTTGCGCCACGCTCCGAAGGAAGAGAAGGACGAAGTGACCAAAGATTTCTTCTATGAGCGCTAGGAGCGCAACTATGAGAGCTGCCCTCGCCACGATGTCAAAATCATTCTTGGCGACTTAAACACCATAAGGAGGCAAAGAAGGTATTTTTGGCACAACGGCCGGTAAATTCAGCCTCCATGATGAAACATTCCCAAATAGATTGAGGCTGATCGACTTCTCCAGGGCATGAAATATGGTTACCTGCAGTACTAGATTCCAGCGTATGAAAATTCCTCAAGCTACCTGGCTGTCTCCGGATCGAAAAGTCACCAACCAAATCGATCATGTTGTGATTGACGGAAGCCACGTCCCCAGTGTCTTAGCCGTGCATACGCTCTGAGGTCCTAGCATTGTCTTAGACCACTATCTTGTTGCAGCCAAGATACACACCCGCCTCTGTGCAACAAAAAACTGACGTCAACAAACTCAGGGAAGGTACGACGTCGAAAAGCTGCAAACATAACAGACAGCCGAACGATTTTCTGCTGACTTGCACTTGTACTGATGAGAGCACTCATCAGCAACTCTGTATAAGGGGACCATGGAACAGCCTTTTAAGCTCCATACGTACAGCTTGATTTTCGGAAAAGGCAAAAGAACAGCTGGTACTATGAGGGGTTCCGTGTCGCAGTGGATAGAAAACAGATTGCCTACCTCGCAACGCTACAATCGACCACAACACGTGCGATTCATAGTGACAGATGCCCAGAGCACACTATAATTATGGAGGGAACAGTTTTCCAGTCTGTTGAATTGCAGTGAAAGCATAACACCAGCAGATGTTCCATTCCCCGAACATGAAGAAGTTCGAATAGCAATTACTCGCCTGAAGAACCGCAAGGCGGCGAAGCCGATGGATTGCCGGCCGAGCTATTCAAATACGGTGGCGGTGAACTGATAAGGAGCACGCATCAGAGTGTGAGACCGTGGGATAAGCCTCCTCAACATCACATATAAGGTTCTATAAAGCGTACTGTGTGAAAGATTAAAGCCCACCGTCAAACAAACGAGCCATTTCAAAAGCGAACTAATTAAATTTTATCCACTTCAACCAATGTAATTCAATATGAATGTTAATATTTTATCCTCCTCCTCTATCTCACCTTTGTCTGACATGGCGTAAATGCTTATCACTTATATGTATGCATATAATATACTTAAGAAAGTCTTCGACGTTTCCTTCAGGGTGTTATCCATTGCAAACTTGATATACTCTGTTCAGGGTATAATAAAAAACCATCTCTTGCTTCATTGCTCGCCTTAAAATTTCCCCTTTTCTGAAATCGCAAAGCAGCATGGTTAGATAGGCAACACTTACAGCTGACTTTTGTTTTGAAGCATACCTTCAACTTTTTTCCAATCAAGTCTTTTACAATTTATTTTTTCTGTTGAGGCGTTTTTTATTCAAAATTATCCGTTGCAATAACCAAATAAAAATCAGCATTGAATTAAATTAAGGTCAAAATGTCCGCTGGTGCTAAAATTGCTTTAGCTCTTTCCATTGGGTTTTCGGCGAGTGTTATTGGTTATGTACACTACAAACAGAGCAGTGACCGGTAAGTGTGATTACGCCTGCTTGCGAATATTTTAAGCATATATTTATATGTAATTGTACATAATAGAATTTAATTTTGTAATATGTTTAATGTTTTTGTTTTAACAGTGCCCGCCTTCATGAAGGGGTCGTCCGCGATATTGAGCGTCAACAACGTCGCAAAACCGAGAATACATATCTCCTGCAAAAACAAATCGACTTAACAAAGCAACTCAAGGATATGGAAAACACTGAACAACACACGGAAATTAATCAGAATTCCAATATACAATAAATATGTTAATTTATATTACATTATCAATAAAATGAGTTAGTTCTAGGAAATTAATTTTTTTATTGGATTAATTTGACTGAATGCATAGTGAAAAAAAGAGGATATCATCTGGATGATACAAGCAGCTTCCCGCCACTTCGAAATCTAAAAACATTACAACAAAATTAGTGCATCTCTCATTCAATAGCGTCCTTTTCGACCGTCACCACTACCGCCGCCGCGACCTTCCCGGCTTCGTGAACGGCGTCGATCGCGTGAACGAGAACGACGACGACGTGGGGACCGTGAACGGGAACGTGATCGTCGCCGACGAGAGTAAAGATATCTGAAAATATATATTTTATATATTTATTTGCTATTTAATATTTTATTTTAATAATTTACCTTCGCAGTTCTCTTGAAATAGGTTTTAAATGCATGAAATTGCAAAATCCGGAACGTGTACATTCGCCCATTTCATATTGACGGCAACAAGCTTCGCGGAAGTCAGTAACAGGTGATAACTCAGAATATACCGGTCTCCCGCCGAACCAACGATTATTCAAATCATTCGCCGCCTTTTCAGCATCTTGCTCATGACGGAATTTAATGTAGACGTTACCAACTAGGTGATCTCCTAAATTATCGCAAACATTCATCTCTTCGATTTCGCCATACTTATCTTCACACTCTACAAAAACATCTTCAAAGAAGTTATCATAATGTTCCTGCATTTCTTCATCCGAAACATTCGCTACCAAATGTGACCCATCAGCCGACTTGGCCGAGTTTTGGGGATTTACATAAAGATTCTGGAGCAGCACGGTTTGCGAAAACGTTGGCTTATTATGAATACGCGAACAACGGTCGCCATGGCGGCATGCACCGATTTTGAAGTAAAACGAACAATTTACTCTGTAAAAAGAAAACCAAATTAAAAATAAACTTGATTCACTTCATAAACATGGGCATACTCACTTATCCTTTTCGGTGCCGAAAATGGACGCCAAATACTCAGCCATGCTTGTATACTTTCCTTCCTAAATAACTTCGTTTCAATAATTGAACCCGATTTTAACTTTAAATAACACCTTTCTAAAAATTATATTTTCTGTTTTACTTTCACAGTTTATGAAACATTAGCAAATGATAATTAATAAAATAAAACTTACTTTTTATATGGCCGCTTTTTCGGCTTTTGACAAATGTCAATCTTGCTTGTGAATCTTTCGGAGTAAAATTTAAAGGTTGGTAATACTGACGCCAAACCAGTGTTGCAAATAAACAAACTCTTGCAAAGTTTTAAATAGCATAGTACAATCGTTTGCTTTTACTTTGCGAAATTTTAACAAAACTTTGTTATTAATAATGGTATATAATACTATGTTTGAATATATATTAATAACTGAATTACAAATATTTATTATATATAATTAATAACCAATTTTTTAAACTATCTAATATGATTTAAATATTAGAAATGTTTGAAAACATATACTTATATCTGAATACTCGATACTTTCATAATCAATTGAATTGCATTTTATAAAATATATTTTTAGTGCAATAAAACATACTAAAAAAATAAATTATTATTATTATTTTATTGAATTGAGTAATTGAGCGAAGGCTGGTTTTTAAGTGGCAAATTAAAGTAGTCACACAGTTGCAACACTGGCATAAAATTTTTACTGCCATTTATAATTTCGGTGTGTTTCTTTTAACTTCTAGAATACTCCCAAGTTCATATTCGCAGAATACAAAAGGCTTCGAAATTAAAAGCAGCACGTTTTTCAAGTGAAATACTAAAATTGCATAAAACGAATATATTGATATATTGTGGTGTTATTGAATTGCGAAGGATTTAAAGTAGAAATTAGTAATATCTGAAATGGAAAAGGTAATTTATTCACCTTTGAAGAGATTAAAGTGATTTTATTTATAAATGATAATGTGAATACTCATGCATTGTTCTTATAATTCTGTTTAGGTGAATGAACTTAAGGAAAAAGGAAATCGTGCACTTAATGCAGATAATTTTGATGAAGCTATTGCAGCGTACACTGAAGCCATTAATTTAGATAATAAAAATCATGTGTTGTACAGCAACAGATCTGCTGCATATGCGAAGGCCGGTAAATATGATAAAGCTTTAGAGGATGCCGAGAAAACAATATCCTTGAACCCAACATGGCCAAAGGGCTACTCACGTAAAGGTGCAGCAGCCGCAGGCCTGAAAAATTATAGGGCTGCTATGGAAGCATATGAGGAAGGTAAGTGGCAGACTGAGTCATAATGTAGTAGGGGTATGTGGTTATAATTAACCGGCTCTTGTGTACACTGGTAGTATGCTAGAAAAAATTAAAGTTATCGAATAATATTTACCGCAGGTTTAAAACATGATCCTCAAAATGCGGTATTGCAACAAGGTATTCAAGAAGTCACTGCCACTGTACTACAGGCGATGTCGGGGCGTTTTCCAACACCCATGGATGTGGACCCACAGACACCGCCACCCAAAGCTCCTGAGCCTAAGCCAGCTGAACCCCCCAAACCTGCAGAGCCGAATGTGGATGACATGAACGAAGATGAACGCAAAAAGTACTTTGCAAAGAAAGAAAAGGAGGCTGGTAATGCTGCTTACAAAAAGAAAGATTTTGAAACGGCACTGAAACATTACCAAGCAGCTTTGGAGCACGATCCTACAGATATAACTTTTTACAATAACATAGCAGCCGTTTATTTTGAACGTAAACAATATAACGAGTGCATAAAAGAATGCGAAAAGGGCATTGAAATTGGTCGAGAAAACCGTGCGGATTTCAAATTAATTGCTAAGGCGCTGGCGCGTATCGGCAATTCATACCGTAAAATGCAGGACTATAAGCAGGCGAAAGTGTATTTCGAAAAAGCCATGTCTGAACATCGTACGCCTGAGATTAAGACTTCGCTCAGTGAAGTTGAAGCTAAAATTAAGGAGGAAGAAAGGCGCGCTTATATTAACCCTGAATTAGCTGAGGCTGAAAAAGAAAAGGGCAATGAATTTTTCAAGAAGGGTGACTATAGTAATGCTGTAAAACATTACTCAGAAGCTATCAAACGTAATCCCGATGATCCGAAATTGTACAGCAATCGTGCCGCTTGTTACACCAAGTTGGCTGCTTTTGATCTGGGACTGAAGGATTGTGAAACTTGCATAAAATTGGATGACAAGTTTATCAAAGGGTATATTCGAAAGGGCAAAATTTTACAGGTTTGTTGTCACTCAATGTAAAAAAAAATGTTTACAGTTATAATAATTTTTATAATTACATTTCGCATAGGGTATGCAAAAATCTTCAAAAGCTTCGTCAGCTTACCTCAAAGCCTTAGAAATCGATCCACAAAATGCTGAAGCGCTCGAAGGTTACCGCCAGTGTTCGATTTCATATCAACGTAGTCCTGAGGATGTGATGAAGAACGCTTTAGGAGACCCAGAGGTACAACAAATTCTAAAGGATCCAGCAATGCGCGTAATTCTGGATCAAATGCAAACCGATCCGAAAGCGGCTAAAGAGTAAGTTTTAAAAATTATTTTAAACATTTTTCATTCCGTTTATAACATGTTTGTTTTGCATTTTTAGGCATCTCCAAAACCCGGCGATAGCCGATAAAATAATGAAGCTGATTGAAGCGGGAATTGTTCAAATTCATTAAACAATAAATTCTCCAACAGAATTACGAACATGCGAAATAAAAACTAAAATCTAACTGACAGAAGTTAACGTACGTAGAATTGAAAGCGTTTAAAGAGTTGCACCAATAAAAAAACGACACATTTCCACGTCCTCCTCAATATTAAAACATAATACATATATATATATATAATTAAATATGCAAGAGATGATGTAGCTCTTATGCTTTTTTCATAATTTTAAATAATCTTCCTCATATTAAAAAAGTCTATGCAAATCAGTTTTAGATTTATTTTTTACATGGCGTGTGTGGATTTTTGAGTTTTCTTACTTTATAAAATAATATAATCGTTTAGTTTTTAATTAAGTAATTGAGCAAAAATGTAATTTCTTAAATTGAAATAAAGAGATGTATACTTGCGCTTTTGTGGGTGCTAAATTAAAATAAATGTTTACAGTATATGAATTTGAGTGGTTGGAGTTAGGCTATTTTTGAGTCAGTAACTATACCGACTCAAAAATAAATAAATGCTTTTTTTCATACAAATATCATCGGTATAATTAAGGAGTATACTTTCAATGGACTGTTAGGTGATTATATATATAGAATTATATGTACCAAAGGAACAGTGTAGAAGCATAAACAGGCAGCTGTCGAAAGAAAACAGGAGTAATATCCGTACTGACTTTATACATATGTTATAGGCTTTATGTACCTGTTAATTTACATGGAAAGAACGTCACAGTGGTAGCCTGAATTGGTGTATAACATGGGAGTTTGCCAAAATTGATTTATCTCTAATAAATGAATCATCATTGTTAACTAATTAGTCATTTGAGTCATATTTTGTTATTTAGTGATTATATTGTTAACACTTATTAAATATTTGCTTTTCATATTTACATTGCGAATTAATGTGTTAATGAATTTTGTCGAATAATTATACATCCTAATTTTCTATTATTTTAAACCTAATATCATTTTGAGCTTTGCAGCAAAAATATAAAAACGACCATTTCGTTCTACAATTTCTTTGGAATTTAGCAGTAAAATCCTTAGATCCTGATGTCAGTACTATTTTAGGCACACTACAAAATAGTTGGTGCAGCAAACGGAGGGATTTTAAGAATGTTTAAATCTGTGTAGGGTATGAAAGTCGAATATATGTCAATTAATTAGTCGATAAATTTTCAATCGATTACAAAGTAATGCTCTTTGCTGATTTATCGACATGAGGTATTTTAACATCCCCAATTACAACCAAAAGTGACGAAGGTGCGGAAATTAATTGGAAGTGAAATAATTGTTAATTTCATAATAAGATGGCAATGGTCATTGGAAAAAATATAACGTTAGGAGTTTGCATCGTTGTTTGTTTATTCCTTGTGGGGAATATAAACTTTGGCGTAGATGCAGCAGAAAAAGAAATACCCGCTACAAAATTTGGTCAAAATGTTGGAGGGCCCACAATGACATTTTTATACTGGTAATATATTAACCTTAAGAGACCTTTGTTCTTGATAAGATATATTATTATATTGTATATTTTAGTTACTCGTGTGGTTACCGCAAAGCTTTTGAGGATTATGTTAACATTTTGTCGGAAAGGTATCCACAGATTACGGTAAACGGGGGCAATTATGATCCACCCGGCTTCAACATGTACCTATCGCGAATCGTATTTGCTGCAAAAATCCTCTTCATCGTAGTGATTGTTTCCTCGTTTGATGTTTTCGGTGTATTTGGACAACAAATTCCGAGTTGGTGGCAGCATTTGCTTGATAATAAATTGTATGCCTGCATGATGGTATTTTTCGTAGGGAATATGCTTGAGGGACAGGTAAGCATAAATTATAAAGTTTTATACGTATTTTTCATATTTTGTATCTGGTGAATTTTTTTTTTACAGCTTGTGGCTTCTGGAGCGTTCGAGATCTCCCTCAATGATGTGCCGGTATGGTCTAAATTGCAGACAGGACGCATACCTGCGCCTCAAGAACTCTTTCAGATTATAGACAATCAACTACAATTCACCGAAACAATTCAAGAGAATCCAGACTTTGTTAAATAATAATTAGACCATGCCTACGCGCAACACATACGAACTTAGCTCAACTATGAGAGTAACTACGAAACCGAACATGGAGTATTTTAAGTATGTTTCTATATTTAAATTCGACTGTGTGGAGTGCTGAAAGTTTTAGTTAGTTTTGCAGAATTTATAAAATAGACTTGTTGATAAATTAGTATTGACTGGTGGGGGATTGTTAAATACCATAAGCAAATATTAACATTGAAGTCATACCCAAGATAAGTTCGTTTAATTTAAGTTTAGATGTCTCTATGTTTGATTTTAAGTTCAACTACGTACTTGTCATTTTGTAGTTATATCCAGATTTTGGCCGTTGTGAAGTGTCAACAAAATTTGCAAATGCCTATTTAAATAAACTATAATAAAAAAAACAACTTATTTGTCAAATATTACCTTAGTATTAAAAGCATAAACAAGTAATTCAAAAGTGTTGGAATCCGAGTTCGCTTAACTACGATTTAATTTCGGAATCATCGATGATATATTACTTGAACAAGAAAAAACTAACTTCGGCTGCACCAAAGCTATAATATCCTTTGCAGATACAAGAGATTCCATACAACTAGATATTGATACTTCAGTTTGTATGGCAGCTATATGCTATAGTGGCCTGATCTCAACAATTTGATTAGAGATTGTATGGCTACCTTAGATAATAACACATGCCAAATTTTGAGAATATATCGTTTCCGACAAATGTGCAGCTTCTTGGGGAGAAATGGTCGCATGCACAATTTCAGATTGATGAGGGACTAGGAAGATGTGATGCGGTAGTATAGCAAGGCATCAAGTTCGACGCAAATATGCTACAATATACATACATACATATATAAGTATGTAAGTATCAGCTGAGTATCTGCAGAAAAGCAACAGTGTCACAATATTGGTGCAGTTATTTGGTTGCTCGAACATCATAGTTCACGCTTTAACAGAGAGACAGACATTGCTAAATGAACTAAGGTCCGCATAGTGATCACTCAGAAAACATATTAAATTTGCCAGTTTGGGATAAGCTTCTTAAGCGATTAGAGAGACAAAAGTCATTTAACACGTCGGCTCACAAAATATGTATATTGTTTTTTTATTTTTATTTTTTCTTCTTTACAATTATTTACATTAATGGTTTTATATAGTAAAATAGTTAAGTTACATTATTTTGGCTTGTATTTGGTTTTATTTGCAAAAAACTGTAATTAAACAATTTTAATATATTTTCTATAAAAAGTATTAACGCATGCTCGGCAGTATTTGGTGTGCGAAATTTGATTATTTTTCGTTCCTTATGATTTTTTTCATAATTATTTTTTTGCCATATACGCATACTTACAAACATATGCGCCGGATAAGTTCGTCAGAAATCTGTTTCAATATGTCCATGTGTATGAATGATAGTACATATAAAATATTAAGAGAAGGACGTTGGAAGATTTCACAAAAGCTTTCTCTTTTGTCGCAATGGCACTGAAAGGCATTTCTCACATAACCTAAGATTTATTCGTAAACGTTACATACATACATATTTTCATTATTTATATGCTCAAGTTCTGATTCTTGTTATTTTATGCAGTAATTAATTTTATGAAAAACTTTGTTTTAATTAAAAAGTAAGCTTCTAACTATTTTTCTTTGTAAGAGAATGGCAGCACGGTTAGTTTTGGATTTACGGCGCGTACGTGTCTTCTCGGGGACGTCGTATGCGACTTGCGCGATTACGATCTATTGTCGAGCCCACATAATAGCTGGGGCGACCGCCTGGTACCGGACGTCGGTTCACCGGTCGGTAAGGCGATGGCCTGTAACGAATGGGCGATGGTTCTACAATGCGTGACTCTGGACCACGACGGAACTCAGTTGCAGTGGCGCTCACGGACGAACTACGTCGAAGATAAGACTCATTCTTTCGACGGCAAACAGTACAACTGTAAAATTATGAAGTCATTCGCATATTCACATAAGTATTTTGCATATCATTGCAATTACGGGTACTTACCGGCTTACTTTGCTTGTTTGGTCTGCTTTTAAGGTCTGTTGCCTTGGCTGTAACCACTGTTCGTGTTCTTCAATTACCGCCAACCAGAAAGAAGCGAGAGGATCATAATAGTTGCAGCGACCGTGTCCATGACATTCAATAACCGGATTGGTGCGGAAATTTTCTAGACAAGAACCGGGCGATACCAAACTCTGACCAATACCACCAGTGTTATCAGTTGTAGTCTATTTATGGGAATAGAATAGGAATAATATGGGGAAAATCATATATTTTCTTGATTTGCATTTCCATACCATCAAATAACTGTAACCGGTCCACATTTCTTCCCAGCCATTCGGGCAGTCTGGTATGCTCATGCTCTGGCTGTGTAGTGCAATGATTCGCGTGGTCGTTTCGCAGACTACACAACTATTAAGAAGGAATCAATAAATTAAAAATGTAACAGAAAAAATATACCCAATATTGTACCAACCGTGATATGAATTTCATCAGATCGAAAGATTGTATCGGTGCCATGTTCATTGGCATTGGTTCAGCAGTGGAAAGCCACAAGCTGTCGTCATTGTTTTGCGCATAATTGCATACGTTATTTACATCACAGAACATATAGGGCATTGTTGTGAAACGCATCATACAGGAACCTGATAGCCCTAGATCTTGTCCAACGGCCATACTGCTGCCAATATTTCCAGCAAGAGAGTAACCTTCCCATAACAAATGTGTATTGATCGGGCATTCTGGTATGGATACTGATTGTGAGTGACGAGTAAATACAAAACCGCGACTCTTTGGTAATGGTGGTGGAGGGGCAGGTGCGCCAACGGGTCCTTGAGGGCCAGGTAGTCCAGTAAGACCAGGAGGACCATCCAAACCGATCATACCTTGCTCACCTTTTGGACCATCAAGACCTATAGAACCCATGAATCCTTGATCGCCTTGATAACCCTTAAGGCCACGTCGTCCTATGCTTCCAGCTTCACCAATTTCACCGATGTCACCCATTTGGCCTTTGAAACCATCAAGTCCTCGTTCGCCGCGATCACCAGGACGCGCAAAGCTAAAATCATATGTAATTCCTGGTTCCCCTTTGATACCCTCTAGACCATTCAAGCCATCAACACCACTCCAACCGGCATCACCTTGTGGTCCACGAGGTCCTTGCAATCCAAATGGTCCGGGACGTCCTTGATATCCTTGATCGCCTTGCTCACCTTTAAGTCCATCCATACCACTTGGTCCTAATAGACCGATATCACCCACGTCACCATTTCTGCCACGAATAGCAAAGCCCATTTCGCCACGTTCACCTTGGTTGCCATCATCACCCCGTTCTCCTTTAAGGCCAGTCCTACCATTCAAACCATTACGACCTGGAGGGCCGGCATAACCAGCATCTCCAGTTGGACCTTTCGGTCCAACTATAGAAATGCCTGGCAAACCAATTAATCCATTTTCACCATATTCGCCTTGTTCGCCAGGTGCACCTTTAGGACCCAAACGGCCTGGGCGTCCTGGGAAGCCATCATAGCCGGGCTCACCTTTGTCACCTCTTTCGATAAATGAAGCGATTGGACCAGTTAATCCGGGATAACCTTTATCTCCCATTTCTCCTTTGACACCAGCATATCCATCCAAACCAGCAGCTCCACTTATGCCAATATCACCACGTTCTCCTTTTGGGCCTGGATAACCAGGGGCTCCGTCGGGACCATATGCACCAATAGGTCCCGGCGCGCCTTGGAAGCCTTGTTCACCCTTATCACCTCTTTCTGCGAATCCACGTAGCAATACACCAGGTCGTCCCGGGTAGCCTTCATCTCCTCGCTCACCTTGAATTCCTATAGCTCCGGCCTCACCAACATCACCCCTATCGCCAACCAAACCAGGTAAGCCGAAGTAACCCGCATCACCAGATTCACCTTTTGCACCTACGAAACCAGTCAACCCAACTTCTCCAGTTACACCTTTTCTTCCAGGTAGCCCATTGCGACCACGATATCCGGCTAATCCAATATCTCCTCTATCACCCTGTTCTCCAACACGTCCCATTGAACCGAAGTCTCCTTGCGCACCTTTTTGTCCTTTTAAGCCATTCAAACCATAACGTCCAGGAATGCCAGCATCTCCTTTTAATCCTGGTAAACCATCTAATGCACTTGGGGAGTCACCAACAGGACCTCGTTCTCCCGGAGCACCGGGAACCCCATCATTTCCAGGTAGTCCTCTTATACCTGAATCGCCCATTTCACCTTTAATGCCACTGTATGCAGCATTACCTTTAGGGCCAATACGTCCGGGTATACCTCGATCTCCTACGGGACCTCTTTGGCCTGGAATTCCAGGAGCTCCAGGGCGTCCGATTGGGCCAACATCACCAGATTGACCTAGAAATAAATAAGATGACGTTTTATATTGCTTCTTGTTAAAGAATTGTACCTACCTTTCGGCCCCATGTTTCCAAGTGGACCACGTGGTCCTCTATCACCGTTTCTACCGTCGAAGCCAATATCACCCCGATCTCCTTGTTCACCAGGGATTCCAGCCCAACCTGGGCTGCCGGTTTGTCCAGGTTCTCCAGGTCTTCCTTGGTCACCAAAGCGACCTCGTAGTCCTGGGTATCCAATGCTACCTTTAGCACCTTGTACTCCTATAGATCCCATTGAACCCGTTACACCCTTTTCACCTTTTCTTCCATGAGGAGCAGTTCTTCCATCTCTACCTGGAGCTCCTTCGCGACCAGGGTAACCAACCAAGTAGTCACCACGAGGACCTTTATTACCAGGCAAACCTTGTATGCCCCATTCGCCGAAATCTCCTTTCGCACCTTTTACACCCTTAATACCTGGTGCACCAGCAGGTCCAGGACTACCAGGCCACCCAATGTCTCCCTGTTCTCCTTTAATGCCTGGATTTCCATCGGGTCCAATTTCTCCAGGTAATACACTTCGTCCGGGATCACCACGATAGCCTTTAAGGCCAACTAAGCCATCTAGACCAGGTAAACCATTCAGACCAGGATTTCCAGAAACTCCATGTAATCCGTAATCTCCAGTAGATCCAGGCCATCCTTTTGCACCTACTTCACCTTGAATTGTAAGGCCAGTCAAGCCAATGTCTCCAGTTAATCCATATATTCCTTTTTGGCCTTTTAAGCCCTTAAATCCCTTATCACCAACCAAACCAATTAAACCAACATCACCAACTTCTCCTTTGTTATCGTATATTTGGCCGGGATTTGGTTCACCTTTGTCACCTTTTGGTCCCTCACTGCCTGGTTCGCCTCGTTCACCTCTAAGAAATAGAAAGCATGACTTAGAATTGTGTTATTAAAGAATGTCAATTATTAAGATAGCTTACATGCGACCATCCCGTCCAGATTCACCGATCAAATAAAATTTGGGCATTGAAGCGTCAAGACCACGTTTACCATCGCGACCCGGTCTTCCTGGAAAACCGTCTTTGCCTGGACGTCCCATATCACCGTAATCTCCTCGCAGTCCAGTTTCGCCTTTGGCTCCTCGTATGCCAGGTCTACCATTGAAACCGATATCACCGGTTTCACCTTGTTCACCACGTTCGCCGGCTTCCCCAAGATCTCCTCTCTCTGGTTTCTCGATATTATTAATTGGATACTGAGAACCAGGACGGCCAGGATTTCCAGGACGACCCATACCACCACTGGCTCCAGGAAGACCGGGAATTCCTATTCGACCTTGTGGTCCGGGACTACCAGGCCAACCTTTCGGACCACGTTCACCTGTTAAGCCTACAGGACCACGTTCTCCATGTACACCAGGGTATCCCGTATCACCTGGGATACCTTTCGTGCCTTTGGGTCCAGCTGGACATATTCCGCAATCGTCGCCACGAATACCTTTAGCACCAAATTCACCTGGCCACCCAGGATTACCATCGACACCCGGTGGGCCACGTATACCAGGTGGACCGTCGAAGCCAGGAGGACCAATAATATTGACACCATCACCTGGTTCACCTTTATCACCAGGTAATCCAACTTCACCACGATCTCCACGGAAGCCATTTGGAGCGGGTAGACCTAACCTTCCAGCGAAACCTTTAGGGCCCATCAAGTTTAACCCGGGTTGTCCTACTTGACCAGGGCGTCCTGGAAGGCCAGGATTACCAGGGGGCCCCATAGGTCCAGGGGCTCCCATATAACCGTAATCTCCATCATCTCCTACAACACTTACACCACGACGACCGGGTGAACCATCTAAACCTCTATCACCGGGGGGGCCAGCAGGACCAAATGGACCGCGACGACCCTGCTTTCCGGGTATGCCTGGAAGGCCTGGATTACCCAGTGGACCGATATCACCTTGAGGGCCTTGTGGTCCAGGAAAAGATTTATCCAAATTGGGATCATAAATACCAGGTGGACCAGTAGGACCTTGTTCACCGGGAAAGCCATCGAAACCGTCATCACCAACTTGTCCTTTCAAACCATCTTCACCATCGAGACCGTTATAGCCTGGGGCACCTTTAGCACCTTTCTCACCAGGAATACCAGGTTCACCTGCTTTACCAGGTTTTCCTCGTTCACCCGGTTCGCCAGTTTCACCAATTTGGCCAGGTAAACCATCATTACCCAATTCGCCAGTTTCACCCGGCGCACCAGTAATACCCGTCACTCCAAACAAGCCTTGGTCGCCCTTATAACCTTTTATTGCTACACCAATAATTAGTGGAGATTCTTCACCATCTCCAGGTTCACCTTTTTCGCCAAGCTGACCTTCGCCGAAAAGCAGTAAATTCGCAGGTTCTGCCATATCACCCTTATAACCTTTAAAGCCCTGTTCACCTTTAGAACCCTCTATGCCAGGATAGCCAATATCGCCTTTGTAACCTTTCATGCCGATATATCCAGGTTGACCGTCAACACCATCGGGACCTTGGACACCTCGATTACCTTTGGTACCTTTCGAATTGATACCACCTTCACCAGCATCACCTGTAGGTCCTGGTGGTCCAGGTTTACCTATTGGACCACGCTGACCATTTAGGCCTGGTGAACCGGGTAAACCCTGCTGACCAGGTTTACCATCACAACCATCGATTCCAGAGATGCCCTTAGGACCGTCTTCGCCAGCAGGACCCTAAATAAAAATGTAAAATTTTACTCAAGCATATATTCAAAACTATATGTATGATAGATGTAAAGTTGGATTGTTAAACTGAAGTTGTATCCTAGAACTGTGTACATCGTTTACACTTTACACTCCATTTTAGGAATGGTTGTTAGTGCAGGTAGTACTTACCGTTATACCATGTCGACCAGGTAAACCCAATTCACCCATGTCACCCTAAAATATAATATTGTTGTCAATGAGTTTTATAAATATATTTAAATGAACAACTTACTCGGTGGCCTTTTTCGCCTTGTTCACCATATTCGCCCGGATCGCCATATTCACCACGTCGACCAAACGGTCCAATTGGACCAACATCTCCGGGTGGACCTTCAATACCAGGATAGCCCTTCAAACCGATAGCACCTGGACGTCCCTTCAAACCCTTACAATCGCACACCGTATTATTGCAATTTTTTCCAGATTCCTAAAAATTAGAGAAATTATTTTCGATTTGAATAAATACTATAAGCAAAAGATATAGCATATATCGTGATAACAGAATGTCACAAAATAACTGAAAGGAATTACATTCTGAATTACAATCTCTATCTAGAGTAATGCATTGCTCGGAACGGCCCTCCAACACATTACTTCCCGAATCACTTTACTTTTCTCATGTATTTCACATGGGATTTTTTATATCTTTTGCATTAAATTTTTTACCCCAAAAAGATATTATAATACAAAATTTTCCACTCTAAACAAAGATCTTAATAAATTTTGTCATAAAAACATTCCTTCGATAGTTATACAAAATTAAATTTATGCACCAAATATGGAGTACACCTTGTCGTATGAGCAACGAAAAATGCAGAAATCGCTTGTATGATTGCTCAGGTCATTTGAAATATAAGTTTAACTGCGTATAACTTTTGAAAGAATGTTTTTATGAAAAACGACGTCTATGTAAAGTGGCGCATTTTGTATTAGAATATCACTTTTTCAAAGCCATTATTCATAAATAATAACTTCATCTTATTGAATACTTTATTATAATAGTATTTCATATTTTCTATAGTCACCGCAACGTAGTTGGATCTACTAGTATTACTATATAAATTTTTTACCAATAAAAATTAATAATGAAATTTCAGTACAACTTGTTTAACTCAAATGTTATAACGTGCAACGCCACACATACATATGCAATAACATATCGCTTGCAGCAAAAGGAATCTAAAAGTTGCACTTTAATTGCACAATTTCCGCTGCAATGAGATAATTTCGCTGATTATAACGGCACTAGCAATTATTGTACGATTTGACTTTGCCACATCGGCTATTGTTGTGCCGATCGCTTGCTTGGTCTATGAATGCACTTGTATGTACTATGTATATGGTATGTATGTTTGTATAATATACATTAGAGTGTATCGCCCTGCAGGCACACAACAAGATAAGCAACTAGTTATAAATGGACTAGTTTGGTATTTATTAAGTGTTAATCATAAAAAGAGAATATCAAACGTTCCACCTAAAAATATTTATATTCCATTTTATAATTTTTTTATTTAACTAACTGTTAAAATCATTTCATGCTTGGCGCTCAATCGAGGTTTATATTTACTTAGAACTTCTATGGTAAATGTGCTCGTATTCAACTGGCTAAGAATTTGTGTGTTGCTCTGCTTAGTTACATAGTGATACATAATATACCTGTGTTTCCATGCAAGCATTGTTTAAGGTATTTACTGATATCAAACTGCTGAAAGCGCCGTTGCTATTCACGAACGTTTTTTGCACAGCATGCACTTAAGACAAATATACATATACTATGTATATGAGTATGTAATGCACTTTTGAGTGTCGTATTGTATTATATGCAACAAAGACACAGCCTTATATATCCAAAAATATTAAGCGCTGATCACCCTGAATGTGAAGAATGCCTTCAACTCAGCAAAGTGGACAAACATAATCAAGGCTCTGTATGACATACGCGCTCCTCAATATCTTATGAGTTATTTTGGAAACAGGCGACTATTATTCGATACTGATGAAGGCACCAAGAGCTACTCCATTTCAAGTGGAATACCGCAAGCTTCGGTTCTAGGCTCTCTTCTATGGAATCTAATGCATGATGCGGTGCTAAGGAGACACCAACCAAAAGCCGTTAATTTAATTGCATGCACAGCCGATCTTATTGTGGTAGCAGTGGCTAAATACCTATATAACCTTCAGAGCAAATGCAATAAGTGCATAAACGGTTTGCGTCAATGATTCTTCTTAATGTGCTTAGAACTGGCTGAGCAAAAGACAGAAGTCTTGCTCATAAGTACCAGAAAAGTGGAGGAAAGTATAGTATATCTCCCACCATATGGGAGTGTGAGGTTCATTCACAGCCACAACTAAAGTATCTGGGTCATAGACTCAAGGCTCAAGGCTCAAGTTTTGAGAACACTCGGAATACACTGTAGGTAAAACGAATAAAATCATAAACGCTTTATTAAGAAGGATGGCAAATGAAGGCCGACGATTTGTACTCGCAATCGGATGAGATCGGATGTATTATTTGCGGCTGCAATATGGATCCAGACGCTAAGTATTAATGCATTTGCCAGTCGAATAAGCACAGTGCACAGGCTGTGGGTACTAAGAGTTATCAGTACTTTCCGAACAATATCAAGCGATGCTGCTGAAGTAATAGTCAGTATTATGCGCATTGACATTCAGGGTAACGATTACACCGCTCTGTTATACTAATTATTAGAGCCGTCCATTGAAGCTAAAAGAGAAGCGGAAGTCAAAAGCTTAACAATATGGCAGCAGCGGTACCTCGCTCAAAGAACGCTGAACCCACAGACTGATACTGGACCTCCATTCGTGGATAGACAGACGATATGAGGACCTGGATTACCACCTAACCCAAATACTAAGATACGTGCTTCAGAAGCTAGCTATACAGATTCCAGCACGACATTAGTCCGAATTATCCGACGTGTTCAAAGTGCTTTAAAGACTCTGAGCATGTATTCTCTTATTGCACTCGCTTTTAAAGTGCAAGCGAAAAACTTAAAACTACACTCGTGGGTAGTTTTACGATGGAAAATTTTCCACCACTCATGTGTAAGTGCACTGAAGATTGGAAAGCTGTCAGCGAAGCGGCAACCAAAATCACGACAAAACTGCTGAAGTCGGCATACCTCAGTAGTGCGTTGCGATTATTACAATGGATTAAAAATATCGAACAAGGAATTTATCTCAATATTTTTATTTCTAACCAAAATTCATGTGCGGAGTAATTGGTGATTCAGTTTTATCAAAAACACAAGCCTACAAGTGGTACAAGGCTTCCAAAGATGGTCAAAAGATCGTTAAAAACATGTCGTGTTCTGGACGACCTTCGAACTCTGATGAAAATATTAAAAAGTGAAAGATATGGTGGTATCGTCAGGTAAGTGTTAGAGAGATGGCAAGAGAGCTCGAAATATCTCGCGAGTCCGTTCGAATGATTTTGGTGGATATTTTGGGTATGAAACGCTTTATTGTTCGACTCGTCCCGATAAAGCTGATTTTTTTTTGCATCGAGCCATAATTGTGACCGAATTTAAAGCTAAAAATTTGGCTCCGTGTGATTTTCTCTTATTGCCCAAACTGAAATTGCCGCTCCGTGGAACCCGTTTTCAGTCGATCGAAGTATTATGTGTACAAAATCCGTGAAGGAGCTGAAGGCCATTGCAAAAGGTGCTAATGAAAAGTGTTTCGAAGACTGGAAAAATCTTTGGCATAAGTCTTTTATATCCGGTGGGGATTACTTTGAAGGCGGCAAAGTAAATGTTGATGAACAATTAAAGATTACAACATTAACATTTATACTTTCCGGGTACTTAATTATTATTTGATAATTATTTGATAATTATTTAATTTTTATTTTACATTACCATTATTTATAATACCATTTATTATTGTTTTTTTAAATACTTAAGATAAAGAAATATTTTTCTGCTGAAATATCAAACACATAAATGTCTTTTGTCTGCTGAGGAAGCGAGAAGCTCACAAGCAAGTAATTGGCAAACAAAAAAATATATATTTATTTAAGAATTTGAATTCGAATTCAAATTACCTATCGATAAATAATAATTTAACAATTGGGCATACATTCAACGGACGCACTATGAAACCAGTCACTAATTAAAATAAATTCCAGTTTAAACGCGTCTACCGTCTATCAATAAAATCTAATAATTTTGCGAATTTCATTAGAATTCATTTAAATTGTTGCAGACAAAATAATAAAAAATGTCAAAAATTAATTTACTTGATTATTTGCAGTTGAATTGAAGTGTGGCACTATTGAAGCGTGTAGCGCGCACAGCCTTCCAGCGAGTAATGAAAATAATTTGAAAATAAAAATCACATAAATAAAATGCAGAATATTAGAATTTATATAAAACCAAAAGCAAAGACAAAAAAAAAAAACATAAAACCAATATAGAAATTGAAACAAATGAAAAAGAGCTGAACTAAACGCACGCCAACTTTAAATGAAACCAATTGGCACATCTGCGTCGGGTATGTTGCTGGTGCCTTCGCTTGCTCGCTGCATACAAAATTCAATACAGAAAGCAAAATAATAAACATAGCGTCATAAATGTGCCAACTCAATGTTCATAAAAGCAACGGGAAGCAAGTGTTTTCAAACATACACACATTTATATGTATATGTATGTATATAATTGGATGTGTGACACGTACTTATTGCTTTTGTTATCTTTGCATTTTTTATTAACTGGAAATTGTCTGGAGGCGTAGGCAACCGTTTCATCCTCCTTCCATGCGTGTTAAATGCCAAGCAAGTTTTGGTGCGATTTCGCTCAAAAATTTTCAAAAACATCAGCACTTCGAGGAGAAAATTTATTTTGTTCCTCATTAAACACCGGAAACATATGGAAACTACAAATCAGAAATACCTATGTTTGTTTTTTTAAGCAAGGACAAAATTCGAGATATCAAAACCGGTGTTGCTGTAAATATGCTAAACCCGGTTGGATTAGTTTAGGTTATACTGGCTGGTCACGCCATACATAGACCTTTGTAATACCTGCTGGAGGCTTAGTTTAATGCGAGCTAAAGTACGTCAACGTTTTTCGCGAAGTGCAGTAAGGATGGATATCTGACACTGATAATTTAGTCCCTTGAACTGCGATGCTCCTGGGTATCTAAGCCGAGTTCTAAACAAGGCCGGCCAGAAGCAGAGGAGGTGTTTCAGCTCTCTCTCATGCCTACTTCTCTGCACTTCCTCATGTGTCATCGCTAATAACGCCCATACGGCTCGCATGTAAGATCAGTAAGTTGAAACCTTGACAATGTCAGCAACTGTCCTGCAGTCTTTTCAAGACCGTGTGATTGAAAAGCGTGCCTGTTTTCTAACCGTTTCCTTGCACATGATCTTGGCTATACTGCGTGTCCTTAAGGCATTCCATCTCTCCCTGATCCGTCTGTCAGCCCTTCCGGAAATTCAATTGTGTATCATTTTCAGCGACTTCTATTTACTGCTACCGGTTCGGTAACCAAATGTTTTGACAGTCTCATCATATATTTCGTCTCTTTTGTGTCTCAAAACTGAGTATGTAATGTGACGAATAGGTACCCGGAACTTGCAAAACGCAAAATATTTAATTATTCACCCATATTTACTTTGTCGCCTTCAAAGTAATTCGCACCAGATGCAATACACTTATGAGAATGATTTTTCCAGTCCTCGAGACACTTTTCATAAGCACTTTTTGGGATGGTCTTCAGCTCCGTCAGCGAATTTTGTTTTATCTCTTTGATCGACTGATCATCGAATTCCATTCTGATGATTGTTGTCTTATTTTCCTGTCAAACTCACAATTTGCACGATCAAGCATGTCCAAAGGGACCTCTTTACGGTACTTTAAAAGAAATCAGCTTTATCGGGAAAAGCCGAGCAAGAAATGCGTTTCATACCCAAATATCCACCAAAATCATTCCAACGGACTCTGGAGAGATATTGAGCCCTTTTTCCATCTCTCTAATACTGGCTTGTCGGGTTTCAAGCACCACATCCTTCACTTTTTTAATGTTTTCATCAGTAGAAGAGTGCGAAGGTCGTCCAGAACTGGGCATGTCTTCAACGATCTATCAGATTAGTTATATTAGTTGAGTTACTGCCTGATTTTTTTTCGGAATGGCTGAAAAGGTGAAAGCCAATTGAGATGTAAAGTCGTCTCTCGACGAACAAAGACCAAAATCTTCAAGTCACCCTTCATTTCCGTCCTGCTATATGGTGCAGAGACATCTACTATGATAAAATCTGATGAGTTGGCGTTACGAGTTTTCAAGAGAAAGGTTGTGGGAAAAATTTATGGTTCTTTGCGCATTGCAACGGCGAATACCGCAGTCGATGGATCAATGAGCTGTTCGAGATATACGACGTCATTGACATTATTCAGCGAATTAGGAGACAGCGGATACGCTGGCGGGTCATGTTGTCTGAATGGATGAAAACACTTCAGCTCTGAGAGTATTCGATGCAGTACCCCCATCGGAAGTAGAGGAAGACCTCCACTCCGTTGGAAGGACCAGGCGGGGAAGGACCTGACTACACTTGGAATCTCCAATTGGCCAAAAAGTAAAAACGACTGTGCCGCTATTGTAAACTCGGCTATAACCGCTTTAGCCGTGTCTACGACATTAAAGAAGAAGAAGAAGAAGAAGGTAACTGTGTATTGAACATAGACAACTGTCGTATTGCCTAAAATCAGAATAAGTCAATCGCTTTTTTTTTTTTAATTGTCTATAGTAATCAACTCGATCAGGAGCCGCATGAACCTAATAACTACTCAAAAGACATGGAAATTAATTCAAGCCTTTTTCAACAGCTTAGTGGATTTGGTAAAAAATTTGACTTGTCTCCAAACCAACTGGCAAATGTCCCTTAAGTTGGAGGGTTGTGAGCCCTGGAAGATATCCCGTCTCAACTGCTGAGAGTTGGGGACTCGCAAAAATAATATTCATGATTCTCTGCTAATGTTCTGCATTCCACCGAATGCACTTCTCCAATTTCCTGTAAGGGGTATGTCCTGTATTGCTATTGTTACAAGACCTGAGGTATTCTTCTAGGGCACATTGCATCAAACAAACCTTGAAGGAGCGTTTAAAAATTTCATTTAAATTTTTAATTCTTTTTCGAAGCTACCAATTTCTTTAATAGTGCAAGTTCAAAGTTGTTGTCTGCGTCCTTTATAATACATCGGCCGGCAACTATAAACCAATCTCTTTATTTAATAGTGCTGTAAAATTACTATTTAGAATTTTGCACCAATAAATTGATTTATTTCGTCAAAATGTTTACTAAAATACCAGCGCAGTTCACAAAATGATTCATCCAGTTCATTTATTAGCCGATGAATCAGATTTATGTCCATATGATTTTCGCACCATCTGTCACAAGCTTTGATATGTGCTACATCGAATTGTTTGCTCCAAAAAATACACCAACACACACCAGCACATATTTAAACAAATTGAAGAACACGAACAAAACGAAACGATCGGAAAATATGAAAGAAACAAATAATCAAAGCATGCACCAAAAAGGAGGTTAACATAAACAAAACGTTTTCCTACAAACACACTTACTAAGAGACTTTTGTAAACACAAGAGAACTACAAATTTATTTTATGAACGGCCGCAAACAAAGAAATTTGTGGTAAACCGATTTTTTTGCGGACGCTGCTCCAAAGCAGCCGGGTGGGTGGCTTCTTACATTGTACGTGTGAGCCGTATAATTTCAGATTGATATATTTCCATACATATGTAGATATGTGTGTGTTATTTTTAACCGTATGTATGCGTAAATCTGTGAAAAAGGAGAAAAAACAAGCATTTGGAAAGCATAAAAGCTGAGGAGAAACAAATGTAAACAAAGGTAATGCAACTGCCAACAGCATGGAAGCTGCGCTGGCACACATTGCACAACGGGAATGTATTTCACACTATTCACACTTAAATAGAAATATGCAAATAAGTACATACACAACACTTGCTAAGCACTTGCATTCCAGTAAATTTCGATTGCTGTTTTCTGGTTTTTGGCTGCATCACTTATTTGTAAGGTATACACACTCAAATACAAGGCAGAAAAACAACAATAACTGCAAGTGGTACATATACATTTATAACTATGGTTCATATATAATCACATGTTAAATTTTCAGATTTATATCTCACAAATTGAGGGTCTAGTGCTTGTAAGCGTATATAGAGAGATAGATGGGCAGTAGGACATAGCTAAATCGACTCAGTTCGTCGTGTTGACCTATGTATTTACTTATATATTATGTATATATATATTTTTATAGGAATCCACTGTTTCTATTTGGATATAACAAACTTCGTGACAAACTTAATATACGATGTTGAAGGTATAGAAATGAAAAGTATACATATTGATGTGCGTGTGCATGATTGAAGTGAAATTCGAAGAAAATTTTCAGAACAAGAAATCAAATTGAAATATTCGAACTCCTATCGGTTCACACATATTTACACACACACCTCTATATATACATTTGTATCTTGCATAATAAGCTGCATATTTGGGCATAGAAATGTATCTAAATGTGCATGAGCGCATGCATCGTGCCCGCTATTTTAGCAAAGATTGCAAAGGTGTGCGTGTATTGGTGTATATACTATACATAAAGACACACAAATAATAAACACACTTATATACATTTGTTTTACTCCAATGCATTTGCACTGCATAAGTCGTCTACCATTTCTCCATATATTTATTTGTGTTTCCACACAGCCACAAATGTAAATTTCTCACTACACCCCTCTCAGCCGACGCGATTGCGTTTATTGTTCAATAAAATAAATTTAGTGCACTTTAGCTAAGCACTTTACATACTAGCATAGTGTGAGCGCAATAGTACAACACCTACAACCTATATTTAGCTAGTTTGCATCATCACTGGAAGTATACCGTTATGCACGGCCGCAAAGTGCATGTTGCATGCATTGAATCCTATTTGTTTAATGTTTATGTTCTGGATTGCAGCAATTTTGCTTTTAAGTAAAAAATCGTAATTATAAATAGCTTAACGCATCGATTTTACACGCATTTTTGCTCCTTGCAATATTTTACTCTTCGCCAATTAAATGTTACTCATACGACATGACACCATTCGGATTCGGATCTGCACATATTGATTTATCTACTGAGATATTTAGTTTAAACATTTTTTGGGGACTTTTTAAAAACGAAAAAACGGTAACTTTGGTTGTAGCGTAGCCATAGCAACCTTCAAAAATAATAGAGTTTCCTTTACAAGCGCTTGATTTTGATCAGCCAGTTGTATGACAACTATATGCTGTAGTGTTGCGATCTGAACGATTTCTTCAGAATTTGTACCGTTGACTTGAATAATGATCCTTGCTAAAATTAGGTAAGATATCTTGTAAATTAAAAAAGTTTTCCATACAAAAATTTAATTTTCATCGTTGAGTTTGTATGACAGCTATATGCTGTGGTATTCCGATCTAAGCAATTTCTTCGGAAACTATGCGGTTAACTTGGACAATAATCTATGCAAGATGTCGTGCATATATCTTGTTAAATAAAAAAGTTTTCCATACGAAAACATTTTTTGATCGTTGAGTTTGTAGGGCAGCTATATGCTATAGTGCTTCGATATCGGCGGTTTCGACAATTGAACAGCCTCCTGAGGAAAAAAGTAAGTGTGCAAATTTTCAGATCTGTAACTAAACATTGAGAGTATATTCGGTCATACACGGACAGAGCTAAAAATCGACTCAACTCGTCACTCTGATCATTTATATATGTATATTATATATACTATACATATAAAGGGTGATTTTTTAAGAGCTTGATAACTTTTTAAAAAAAAAAAAACGCATAAAATTTGCAAAATCTCATCGGTTCTTTATTTGAAACGTTAGATTGGTTCATGACATTTACTTTTTGAAGATAATTTCATTTAAATGTTGACCGCGGCTGCGTCTTAGGTGGTCCATTCGGAAAGTCCAATTTTGGGCAACTTTTTCGAGCATTTCGGCCGGAATAGCCCGAATTTCTTCGGAAATGTTGTCTTCCAAAGCTGGAATAGTTGCTGGCTTATTTCTGTAGACTTTAGACTTGACGTAGCCCCACAAAAAATAGTCTAAAGGCGTTAAATCGCATGATCTTGGTGGCCAACTTACGGGTCCATTTCTTGAGATGAATTGTTGTCCGAAGTTTTCCCTCAAAATGGCCATAGAATCGCGAGCTGTGTGGCATGTAGCGCCATCTTGTTGAAACCACATGTCAACCAAGTTCAGTTCTTCCATTTTTGGCAACAAAAAGTTTGTTAGCATCGAACGATAGCGATCGCCATTCACCGTAACGTTGCGTCCAACAGCATCTTTGAAAAAATATTCCACCAGCGTACAAACCACACCAAACAGTGCATTTTTCGGGATGCATGGGCAGTTCTTGAACGGCTTCTGGTTGCTCTTCACCCCAAATGCGGCAATTTTGCTTATTTACGTAGCCATTCAACCAGAAATGAGCCTCATCGCTCATCGGACACGGACGCGAAACACATTTCGAACCGAACACTGATTTTGGTAATAAAATTCAATGATTTGCAAGCGTTGCTCGTTAGTAAGTCTATTCATGATGAAATGTCAAAGCATACTGAGCATCTTTCTCTTTGACACCATGTCTGACATCCCACGTGATCTGTCAAATACTACTGCATGAAAATCCTAACCTCAAAAAATCACCCGTTATATACTTATGTATATAATATAACCTGTTCAGTTAGTCTGGTTTTCAGTGAGAAGCATATTTATTTCTCTTTATATAATATATCTACATACACATTCATATGTGTGAACTCATAAAAATGCACGTGTTCAGAGACAAAAGAAATTCCGCCAGCTATCCCTTTATATACACAATAAATATCCCTTTATACCCACAATAAATATTACAATAACAGTTGTGTTTATATAAATATCAGTTATGTGTATTTTATGCTAAGGTTGACGAAATTCTCGCCTAGATACATACACACTCACATCTATATTTGCGCTTACAGCACAATGAACAGGTGGGATCCATGCAGTTCCCTTGTTGGTATGTGTTCAATGCGGCCGGCTGGCAGTTAGCTTTTCGCTGACATTGCATTACCATTGAACTTGACACTTAAATTGCGCTCAAAATTAAATAAATGCACTTGTATAAAAAAAAATTATTTGTGGTCTTGGACGTGTAATAGAATCCAATAAAATAAATCAGTAGCCACAACAACTTCGGTACTACATAGACTAGTCTATGCCACTTGCGGACGTTACTTAAGAGGTGTGCTCGAAACATAGCGAGAGCTTTCGTTTAGGGAAAAAAATATTTATACATTCGTTTCCCAGTTTTCGCCTACAAAATAGTTCCCATTCGATATTATGCTCTTATGAGAGCGCTTCTTCCAATCGTTGACAAACTTCTTAAACTCGATTTTGAGATAGCTTTTAGCTCTTTCGTGTTACAGTATTGTTTTTTGACTAGAATTCGCGAACAAGTTCTTTGATCTATTCATTTTAGTAAATGAAAACTGTTAAGCTCACAAAAAAGTCTAAACTTATGTATATGGACTCCCACTATTTTCTGAACACACCTCGTACAAACAGAGTACCCAAATAACAAGTCAACTGAAAAGTCCCCTAGAATATGATGATCCATTGATTCAGTTATCTCTTACATTCAAAAGGCGCGTGTATAAACTTGACAGCTGTCGGTTCATTAGTTTGTGAATTATATCATTTTGAGTGAATCAACTTTTGTTATAGTGAAAAAAATGGATAAAAATGAATTTCGGGTGTTGAAAAATAATGCTTTTTGAAGGGAAGAAATACAGTTGAAACAAAAACTTGTCTTGACGACGAGTTTTCGGACACTGCTATACGAAAATCAACCATCAAGTTCTGATAGCTAAGTTTAGACGTACTGAAATGAGCACCGAAGACGGTGAAGGCAGTGGACGCCCTAAATAAGTTGTTACCAACGAAAGCATAAAAAAGTCCACAAAATAGTTTTGGAAGGCTGTAAAGTGAAGTTGTTTGAGATAGCAGAACTCCAAAGATATCAACTAAAAGTGTATATCATATCATTCGCGAATATTTGGGTATGAGACAACCCTGCGCAAAGTAGGTGCCTCCCGAGCTCACTTTTGACCAAAAACAACGACGAGTTGATGATTCGGAGCGCTGTTTAGACATGTTCAAGCGTAATAAGCCGAGTTTTTGAGTTGACATGTGACAATGGATGAAACATGGCTCCATCATTTCAATCCAATCAAGTCTAATCGACAATCATCCAAACGAACTGTTCACGCTCAATCCGCTCCAACGCGTGGAAAAACGCAACAGTCGGCTGTCAGTGTTATGGCGTGTCTATTTTGGGCGTGTCTTATTTTGAATCAAAATAAAGCACATAAAGCGCATTTGAATCAAAATAAAGCGCTGTTTCACCAAGACAATACATCGTGTCACAATTCAGTAAAAACGACGGGAAAAATTTATAAATTTAGCTTCGAACTGCTTTCGCATTCTTCAGATCTTGGCTCCAACCACTATTTTCTGTTCTCAGATCCCAAAAGAAAGCTCGCTGGGAAGAAAGCTTCGTCGAATGAATAGTTAATCGCCGAAACTGAGACTTATTTTGAAGCAAAGAACAAATCGGAGGGTCGCTGTAATCAATGTATCGCCCTCTTAAAGGGTATTATGTGCCAAAAAAATTTGCTTTAATATGTTAGGCCGGGGACTTTTCAATTAACCTGTTATATGAATCGCTGCCACCATGTGTCGCTTTCTGTTGCAGCTGGTTTAGTCACATAACACAAGGAATATCCATATATGTACGGAGTAAATTTGACTATTTTCAAATTAGTTCGAAACTAGATAGATTTGATTTTGACTTCTAAAGGTTTTTGCCGACTACCACTTTATGTGGCAGCATGCGTGAGTGATTCCTTGTGTAATATATCATAGTTATAAGTGCCAACAGAGCTTTGACATGTTAATCGAATGAATTGAAGAGCAATGCAATGATCTATATGATCATTTGAGTTATGTCAGACACTCAGTTAAAATATGCACCATTCAGCGTATGTTAACCATACGAAATTCTTAGTTGAAATGAGAGAACAACAAAATCTTAAACCCTAGACGTCCTACAAGCCAATTAAGTTCAAAACTATTTGCTCATTTTGTCGAATACGAAGCAGAGAACACAGTAAGAACAAATTACAAAGTTTTTCTTTGAAATCTCGCATGTGTTAGACGACATGTTAGTGAAAGCAAGAATGTTTTGTACGATATGTTACTCTGAGACGCTAGTGAATCGAAGGACAGGGTATAGTTTAACCAAAAGGTGGACAATATGAAACTAGTCTTTGATCTGAACCAGCAATCTGTGCTATTGGGTTCACTTTTCTGCGCTACGCACGTGTGGATGTGTACTCAACCTGCACTTGACTCTTTTTTGTTTTGCTGTGAAATTCTGCAATTCTTATTTGCTGGATTATGATGCACTTGACATATGCAATTCGTTTTCATTTGGGCAGACAGGAAAAGGCATGAAAATAGAATAACAACCCTGTAACTAGCATGCCCATAATAAGCATATTTTAAGTTGCAAAATTCGAATAAAAAGTGAGAATACACACTGTGGCTTGACGTGCCCCCAACACCTCGAAGTGTGTCAGTGGCACATTTGAGAGCATTTCCAGATGTGCAACGGTACATGAGCTATGCTGTATGTGTGCGCGCGCTGACATGGATGAGCCGGCAGTGCAGTCAACCAGCCTCAATTTGCCAGGCATACTTATGCGTTTGCATAGCTACAAAACACATGTGCATTGCAACAGGCATTCACTCGCACACACACACACACACACACATACACACACATGCATTTTCGCATTCTCAGCACTTGATGTCATTTGTTTTAATAGTTTAAGGTCAAAATGTTTGTGTCTACTTAAACGCAATTTTTATCACGATGATAAGCAATGGATACAGCGAAGCGCATGTGTGCCTGTGTGTGTGTGTGGTATCTGTGGCGGCTCACACCCAGAACTTAGCGTCGTTGCACATTGTTATTGTACATAAAGTGCCGCGAAAGCATATCACTTCGACACATCGCCGCGGCTGATTGAAAGTCGTCGTTTGTCATTAGCGGCGCAAACATTTGGCATTACACGTGGGTTTTCTGTGGCGGATCATATCGTATGATAGTGTGCGAGTAATTGGAAGTGCATATATGGCAGTCAGAACGCAAGCGAAAATTAAGAGCAAAAAAATATCGAATAAAAGAAGAAAAAAAAGCGTTTACTTGGGTTCAACCGAAGCTACAAAACCTTTCACAAATAAATAAGCTTTCATACAAGAACTTGAATTTAATCGCTATATTATGTAGTGGTCCGATCTAGAAATTTTCCTAATATGTTGTAGCATTGCTCTGAGAAGTAATTCGTGCTAAATTTCATGCAGATTAATAAGAAGATTTAAGGATTGAATACTTATTTTTAGGCTTTACTAAGCTAATCCAATAAATAAAGAAATATTAAAAAAAGTTCGCGCAGGCATCTCGTCAAATAAGAAAGTTTTCCATACAACAACTAAATTTTGATTTTTAAGTTTGTATGACAGCTACATATATGCTAAAGAGATGCGATATCGATGGATCCGAGAAATGAATAGATTTTTGGGAAGAAAATGACATATCCACAATTACTGATCCATATGTCAAAAATAGAAGAATTAGTAAGTGTCATTCTCTTTCCAAGTAGCTCCTTATTTACCGGCACAATTTTATAAAAAATTTTCATTGCAGAGTTCTGCAAACTAGCTTAAGAAAAAGATATATAAATATACATATTAACATAAGAGCTCATTGATTTACAGAACCAATGAACGGAAAAATCGGGTACGCGGGAAATACTCTACGGATCATTCTGACCAACAACAAAATCACGTGATCTTAGTTTTAATTAAAAGCTGGCAACCGGAAAGCAATACAATTGAATAATCGGATGTTTGTTATAGTTTTCCGATCTGGTCGATATCGATAAATGATCAATAGAATCTCAAAAACCGACGAAGAAGTTTTTATAATCCCGAAAAGTTAAAGTTCACTTAAGAATTGCTATATTTCCTTAGGCAAAGTTGTTTAGAACGCTTCCAATGTACACGAAACATCTAAATAAAACCGCTGTTACACTGCTCGATATCTTAACTTGCAGCTTACACATTACAAATTGTGTAGAAATATGAGTTCCATTGTTTTTCGTTGATTGGCTTCTCTGCGAAATGCCTTAGTGACGCAAGAGCAGCAATCTACTCTTTATTAACTTTGAACACATTCCGTGTCTAATGCAAATCGCGCTGCAAACAATTGCAGTAAAAAATACACGCACACTCATACATACACACATACAGAAATTCACGAAGAAAAATGTGCTGAAGGAGCGATTTTTGCTTGATTTTTGAAAATATTCTCAGCCATGCAGTCAAAGCAAACGCCGTGCAATAATTATTTAATATTGCCACTCTTATGTATGTGCAAATGTAATGCTTTAGTAGACATTTATATATTTATTTCAAGTACTTGTCTGCACATTTTTTATTTTTGCTACTCGTGCTCATATTTCCTTGCTCATTCCTCATGCGCTTCACTTTGCGTTCACTTCTTCTTATGTTGCCCCACTTATATTTCGCTCCCTTCAATTGTTGTACTTCAGCACTTTTAAACTTGCTATATTTGTTGTAAACCAACTAATATTCGATCAGTTTGTATGGCAGCGTAATCGTGAAAGTGTTCTACCTATTCTCCATTATAAACGGATATTATTTGCAACAGCATATATGAAAAATTAGCTTATATAGCTGAAACACTTGGGCCTGCTGAGTTTGCTACAATCCAGCAAATAATAATTTCTATCTCAGAAGTAGTTACAGATATATCATGTTCCATGTTTCCATTGGTATAAAAGTAACAGCACAGCACGTACCTTAGCCGTTGCGTTGGTAGGCCAGTGCGTATGAGTAACCATTTAACTCTCATTCGAACGTTCAGTAGTAAAGATGTATGAACAAGTTTTTCCAGAATATTCTTATCTGCCACGCAAGCAAATGTAATTTTCTGACAATATATAAATATGTGCGTATACTGTTGCTGATTATTGAAATCCTTGACCTACTTCATTCATAGCTTGATTCATAAACGCTATTTACTATTAGCGATAAAAGTTTAACGGCACGACGAAGCTAACAGGAAATTTCGAAGTAGGTTTGAGTAAACGCATTAAAAAAATATCAAATACTAAATGTAAAGCATGGTTTGAAGAACTTGTATAAGTATGGCTTGTCAAATTGTTGAAGAAAAATTTATTAAAAACATATTTTTTTGGTAACTTGGCATTTGTTACACTATATATAAGTAATTTCATCAACTTTTTATGCATTCCTGGTTAAAATTCCCATTCTGCAAGCAGTTGCATTAGCTTAGTCAGGCCGACTGGAGTGCCGTGGCTGTGCTTATTTACTTCCTGGTGCTTGGCATTTATGAGCGCAATAATGTAACAAACGATGCAATTATTCGAATGCAATACTTTCGTGGGGGGTCGTCCATACCAGGACTTGAGGTCATGAGTTTAATGACTCGATGTTGCTCTAGTATGACCCGCGCAAGAAAAATATCAATGTGGTAGGCCATAAATATTTAATTTGCGTTTTTGCTATTAATGAAATATATTTATAAATCACTGTCATATAATTTTAATTTGGTATGTTTTGTAATAATTGAATAGATACATACACCCATACTCTTAAACATATATTTACAAGTACGTCTTGACACAATTTATTTCAAAAACAACATCTCGTGTCATAATAATGAATTATTAATTTGTTTGCCTATTTATATATACACACATATATGTATGTACACGCATCTTGAAAAATGTAAAAAGCTCTAATCTCCGGCTCAAATTTGGGTTATCAGCGCTTTAGTGGTAATTGGCGCAAAGCCACTGCTGCCGCGTTGGCGCCTAACCGTAGCACGATGAAAGTCAGGTCAGCAAATTTTTTATAAAATATTATATAAATTTTTATGTGCTTAATTGATTGTATAATACAGTGGTGGAAATTATTAATAGATGCAAATAAATTAAAATAAAAAAAATTATTACTGTTTCTTTTCTAAAAGATATTTCAATGCGTCGGAGACGATTTAGTTATGTTATTAGTCTCTGAGTTTTGGAGATATTCATGTAAAATTTTGTTCATATCATTTTCTTCCAAAGATGCTGCTCATTTGTCGGAACCGCCGATATCAGATCACTACAGCAAATGGCTGTTATACAAACAGAAGGGTCGGAATTAAGTGCTTGTGTGAAAAAAATTTCATTTGACTATTGACATTTGCTTTCTCCAGACTGGATAAGGAAGCGAAGAAAATGGGTTTGGTATTGAAGGAAGACAGGACGAAATATCTCCTGTCATCAAATAAACAGTCGTCGCAATCGCGACTTAGGTCCCACGTCAGTGTTAACGGTCATAACTTTTAATTCGCAGATAATTTCGTCTATCTAGGAACCAGCATTAACACTATCAGTAAAGTCAGGCTCGAAATGCAACGCAGAATAACTCTTGCCAACAAGTCCTACTTCGGACTGAGCAGACAATTGACAAAAGCCAAACTCTACAAGTCACTCATTATTCCTGTCCTGTTATATGGTGCAGAGGCATGAAGGATGACAACATCTGATGAGACGGGCTTACGAGTTTTCGAGAAAAAAGTACTGCAGAGAATTTATGATCTTTTGCGCCTTGGCAACGGCAAATACCGCAGCCGATGGAAGAATGAGCTGTACGAGATATACGAGGACGTTGACACAGTTCAGCGAATTATGAGACAGCGGCTACGCGGTCATGTCGTCCGGATGGATGATAACACTTCAGTTCTAAGGTAGAAGCTAAAGAAGAAGGAGATCTCCACTCTGTTGGAAATACCAGGTAGAGAAGGACCTGACTACACTTGGAATCTCCAATTGCCGCCAAACAGCGAAAAGGAAGAGCGACTGTCGCGCTGTTGTAAGCTCGGCTTAGCTATGTCTACGCCAATAAAGAAGAAGATATCTGCAGGCAGGGATTATTGTCCAAAGCGGCGGCACAATATGTTGTTAACTCGGCTATAATCGCGTAAGCGGTGTCTACGCCAGTAAAGAAGAAGAAGAAGCGGCACAATCTTGGAAGAAATTGGTTAGACCGGACCAATCTGGTCTACAGCTGCCATACAAAGTGAGCTCTTCTCCACGTAACTGTAAAAATAACAATGACAACTATGTATCCAATTTGGAGAGATTCTTTATAGTGGAGAATATCTGCTGCGGCCTGGTTGCGGCATTCAACAGGTGCTTTTTTGCTATTGCGGTAGTTAAAGAATGTGCGCAGCTTAGTGGAAATTATAAATAGACGCGTTTAATTGTTCTAAATGATTTAGTGCGATACAAATTAAGTAAATTTTCAGGCCAATTAACAACAACGCGCATCAGTAACGGAGAACATAATTTAATGCACTTCTGCAGAGATGCCTGTGTCACGGTCGCGCTATGCTATGCTGTGCAGTTACTAAGAGCAAGGAATGCACGCTTAATGGACGCGTTGAACGTTTCTGTTTGGCACATGTAAGTGATAAGAAAACTAGTTCAACGCTGCGAGCAAAGGCACAGCGCGCATTTGTGTAAAAAAAAACAAAAACTAAAAGTGCCAATGAAATTTCTGTCGCGATGCGTTGATGATCACATAAGCACATGCATAGTATGTATGTACGTATGCATATAAAAAATTTAGTATGTAAACATGCACAGTTATATTTATAGTTATAGAGCAATTAATTTGTGCTTGCTGACGCAAAGTATTGTATTAAATTAAAAGTTGTGCATGGAAAAAATTAATAAAATCAGAACACAAAAATAAGAAAATTTAAAAAGATGCCCGCATGAGAAATATGCTCGTGCACACACACACACACATACACGCACACGAGAGCAAAAAGCGCTGCTACATTAAATATGTGCGCCTTTCATTAAAGCGAAATTAGAACATATTGAGTCTCAGTGCACACTATCTGCTGCAACATTGTATGCTGGAAAGCATAACAAATAATCACTACAACTGGCGGTATGCATGTATGAGTGTGTGTGTGACCACTTGTATAGCAGCGCTTATCACCAACTTAAAGGCGCTGTGGCGGTGTAGTTTTCCAAAAGCCACTGCCTGCTACTGTGCTGCCTTATATTATTTTGTAGTTGTTGTTGCAATGCATTTACAATGCAATTGCAAGTGCTAGCCTGACACTATGCCACTGACAATTAATAACAATCTGTCGTAAAGATGTCCAAACAATTATGGCGCGATCGTAAAACGGCAATACTTCTTTATGCACACACACACACATAGACGAGCGCACTCATACATTTAGCATATTAATGGCGCAGTGGCATTGGCAGTTGCGGGGCAGCGACGGCAGCGCGCACGTTAACCGCAATGAAGTCAGAAAGTGCAACTTGGGGGCGCAAAAATTGCAAACGCTGCACATTTGACCACGCGTTTGTTGTTGCAAATACATATGTGAACAACGCATATACTCGTACATACATAAGCATGCTTTGCATTTGAGTATCAATGCGCTTACAGTACTCATATACATATGTTTGTATGTTTGTGTATTTCGTGGCACTAGTTGTTTAGTTGTGTGTGTTTCAGCGTGGGCGCACAAAATCAGTGTCAAATTGCTATTTCTGCAGCGCGAACATTATTGCCGCCGCGCTGCTGCCTCCAGCATCCGCACATCACTTTGGACTGCTGCTCCATCGCCGCTTGGCATGATGTCATTCTAGAAGATGGTCTCGCGCCTAAATATTGCGATCACATTCGCTGATATGTATGTATGTTCACATATGCAAGTATTATGTGCCTATGTTTGTTTACGTGTTTATTTGCATTTTATTATTATTTTTTTTTTGATTTAAAAATTTTTTTTTTTCAAATTTTCTTTTTTTAGTTTTTTTCTTGCTCTTTAGTTTTCGCTATAAATGCTGCAACTTCTCAAAATTTTGCGCGCAGAAATAAAAACATATACAGTTGGCAACTATGTGAGAGGCATGCTTTATTATAGCTACATATGTATGTTTGTGGCATATGTTGTACATAAACCGTACTCATTTATGTGTGTATTTATGTGATGCGATGCGATCATTTGGTGATTGCTATTTGTTGTTGCTTCGTTCGGCGCGGTTCTTTGGAACACCAAAGCGCTGCGTTTGCTGACTGGATGCAATGGAATGTGCTGTGCCGCAATTGAAAGGATATATCTGTATATTTGATATGTAGCATGCATTTAAATGGGCTGATTAGTAATTAAGGAAACGGAAAGACTGATTTATTAAATATAAAATTTTATAATCATACATTTTGTATTAGATACGATTGTTAAAAAAAATTATATGAGAAATTTTAGCTTCACTGACAGCAAGCAGATATCGTCAGTCGGATGTTTGTAAAGTAACACATACAATTTATATATAAATTAAATAAATAATAAATTAATATCGATTAGTTTATTTGCAAAAAAACAACGTTTCGCAAACCTTGGACTTTAACGAAACGAACAAACTATTTCAGCTGTTCAAAAATTCTGGCAGCACTTGCGATAAAACCTTAAACTGACAAGTTGTCTAACGCCGTGCTTCTCTCTTTGGTGAAGAAGTTCTTCTTCTCATCCCATAAAAAAATTTTAGTTATCCCTCTATTTCGAACAATGTAAACTTCGTTCGGTTTCTCTGAACAATTTTAATTTATTTTAAGACTTAACTTTTTAAAATCAATAACCTTCACAGCTGCTCTTCTAATAGCATAAAAAGCTATAAAAAGATCTTTATATTGATTTTAATCGGACGATTTGTATGGTAGATGTATGGTTTAGGGGTTCGATCTGAACAATATCTTCAGAGAATGTACTATTGTCTGAGTGAATATTTCATGTCAATTTCGTTAAGATACAAGTATATCGTCAAATAGAAAAGTTTTCCATACAAGGACTATACTTTGATTGATCACTTTGTATGACAGGTATATATATAGTAATCCGATCGGAATAATTTCTTAGAAAATTATGCATTTGCCTTGAAGAATAATTTATACTGAATTTCGTGGAGATAGCTTGGAAAATAAAAAAGAATTCCATAGCAAGACATGATGTAATATGTAAAGCAAAACTTGGTGGGATCGAAAAAACTGTTGACCTTAATGCTCCCACCACTCCATCCACTCTTTTTTATCAAATACAACTTTATAATTTTGATAGCAAGTCAAATTATTTCACTAATGGAATGGAAATCGGCGTGACGGTTACGTTGAACCAAAAGTCTTGGGAAAGGCATGCTATGTTGCCGTTGTCATTGAAGACAATTCCATGTCCTCTGCATATACGAATTGAATAAAGATATTTAATTGCTGATATTAGTAAAAATATTGGCAAATAAAATTCTAAACACAAATTGCTCCCGCGCTAATTCAATATCTTTATGTCATTAACTTTTTTCTCAAGTGTTATATTTCTTGGTCAAATCGCTAGTTTTAGGTAATGCGTTAGTAATGATTATGATCTGTAGTGTTTCCACGCAAATCGATCCGAACACAAAACTGTAAGCATAAGAATAGATCAACCAAAAAATGTAAAAACAATCGCACATATGAATGACCTCACAGTGGTAACAGTGGCTAAACATCTCGATGGCCTCCAGAGTTAGAAGTCTTGCGCATCAGCTCTAGGAAAATTGAAGAAAAGTCACAATTGAAGTACCTTAGTGTAATAGCAAGGGAGACTTGAAAAATACGACATGTGAAGCAAATAACTGTATCCGGCTCCAAGCGCTAGATATAAAATCAAAAGCTAAACCAGTCAACACTGATGAAGAATTAGCCAGTATGGCGCCAACTGGCGTCCTGGGAGCTTTAGAAACTACCTATATATAGAAGCCTCTGAACACTTAGTCTATCATTGCCTTCGGTTTTCAAGTATAAGCAAAAAGCTGAAAACCACGCTTTGAGGTAGATTCAAGATAGACAATTTTACCTCATTTACGTAGGTGCAAGTCCTCTGTAAAATGGAAAGATGTCGCCGAAGCAACAGCTCTAATTATGATAAGATTGAGACATTTACAACAGATAAGGCATCAGTCAGTCTATACAATATAGGAGACTTAAATATCTTCTTCTCTCTCATGAGTTAATACTTAGTCCAGTAGTCCCTTGGGAGAGACATGAGATGGCAGTGGGTTAGATTAAGCGGATTAAAGTTCGGCATTCCGGTTTTCGATGCTTCTTCCTACTAAAAAAGAAAAAATACCGAGCATAACTCTATATCCAACTGTCATACTACTAATCTGCTAATATGACCTTATTATCGAAGTCGTTTAATTATTTAAATTACTGTTTGAAATTACAGGTCTAAGTAAGCTCAATTGGGTTTATCATTAACTGAGGCAGTAAATGCCCTGGACGCCTTTTAATTTATATATAATATAATTCATGAATGAGTGCAAATGAAAGTGAGAGACTCTGCTCATTTCCGTATCTGCCTATCGGCACAATGCTTGCGAACAAGCAGTGATGCAGGAAACGAAGAAAACAAATTGAGTAAGAAGTAAAAGAAATGTGCAAAAGAATAACAAAACAATCCGTAAGATAAACAAAACAGCAGCAGAAGTAAAAAATGGAATAATTAAAAATACAACCGAGTCAATATGAGCAGCAAGAGCAAAAACAAAGTCCAAAAAATAAAAACAAAAAAGTGAAAACGAGAAATACAAATTGCTCGGCTAAGCTAAGTAAGCTGAATTAATTTCCAATGTGAAATAACGCAGAACGTCAAAGCGATTGCACCGCCAGCAGCTCAAGCAATGCACAGACACCCACACACACACACACACACAGTAATAAAAGACTACAAGGGATTAACAAGAAGTGAAGATGAGCGCGATAACAACAATAACAACCGCAAAACAATGCCCTCCGCTGTGGTGGCTACCAAAACATTAACAGTGGATGCCACAGTGTAGGAGCTGCAACAAATTGCCGTATGCCTACTGAATGCCTACAGCCATGCTCCAAAGATTACCCACGACGAAAAACAGAAGTCACAGAGCCTATGTTTGTGTGGGTGTGTGTGAGCGGCTAATCAAAACAGCGAATGCTCCTACTCAGCCAACAGAGGCAAGCAGCAGCGCTTGGATGTGCTTGAAAGAAGGCCATAAGTACTGCAACTGCATAAAGAATGCCACATGCAGCCAGACAAAGTGCAACAAAACAAATATCGCTGATAAAAATATACAAATGAGTTCCGATATGCAAAGGGCACTGCCTCAGTGCATTCATTCAGTGTTTAAATGCGCGCGCAGAGCTTCTACATGTAAGCATGTATGTAGTTGCAATGCGGAAGGGCGGCTGTTGGGCAGCAACAGTAGCAGCAGCATGAGTAACAGATGTTGCACGATGCTGCACGCAACAATGCCACCATGCAGCATGCGTCATATTTGGCGTGCGCGTGTTTGGTGTCGCATGCAACTTGTTGCTTTTCCATGAGGTGGCAAAACGAAGAAACTGAATACATTCGTTAGTGACAGGCAATGAGCAGAAGAGTAGTTGCACGACTTTAAGAGCAGACATGACATTTAAGAGAATGCGATGACGCGTAGCCACTAACAACAAATAGCGGACTAGCTCAGCTGATTATGTTGCATAGATCAAATTGTGGCAGCCACATATACAAAAACATAATTGTACATATATATGTATATATGTGCGTGGTAATTATATGAGAGTTTACATTGACAGTGAAAGACTTTAACCGCCGCAACTTTGCGGTTTTCCATATTTAAATATTTTTTATTTTTATTTTTTTTCTTTTTTTTCTTTTTTAAAGTCATAAGCTACCGGCAGCACATGTTCGAGCGTTCATTTGCACCTTTGCATGTGTGGTAAGTCTAACAATCGAGAAATTGGCCAAGTTGCCGGAGAGTGCAAATAACGACGCGATCAAATTACACGCCAACCGGCATTTACTTCATTTAGTGGCACCTCCGACTTTGCATGAAGTTTATTGGCCATGTTTAGACGTGCTGCAGCACTTTTGAAAACAAAATTCATGTTTCTCAATAACGTTCAGTGGTTGAAGCAGAGTGAGAAACGAATAATCGCTGAAGTATGAAGGAGAGAAACTGAGTTCAGCATACTTTTATGTTCAAAAAAGGGCATAATAGCCGTCATCGATTCACCATTTCCCAGCTCGCTATCTAGGCGCTATTCTCTTATCAAAAAATATCCATGTTAAAGCAACAATAAAGTTTGCGGACTAAATTCGATATACTATAAGTAAGAGAGTATGCGCTTTCTTTCATGCTACTAAGTTTTGTGTAACGGATTTTAGGTTCAAAAGCTTAAGGCTTAAAATCAAATATATAAAGTGTTGTGATTTTTGAAAACGTTATTCGTTGTTGAATAATTGTTGTTAAACAGTTCATTAATAAAAAGAGTGAATGTAAGCTTGTTGCACAAGATTTCCATATTTCTGTTCCATAGATTTCAAAACTGACATAAAGCCTTATAAATCGGTAATAAAGAATGTTTTTGTAAACGTGTGGCTTTCAATGAGACAATTCCTTTTTTTCGGAGTTCATCTTTTCGGCAGGTGTTACGCATTGGAACAAAGTTTTGTTAAGCGATGAAGCTGGTTAAATGGGTGTGTTACGAGACGCCGTTATATCCTCAAGAAAATTAATGTTTGGTCTGCTCTATGGGTAAAGGAATCATTGGTTATATTTATTCAAATTTGAAGCCAGACAATGTGGAATACTATGAAGATATTGTTAATGACTTTTTCATGCCTTAATTGGAGCATGTTGACCTTTGGCTCCAACAAGACCTCGCTACATGCCATATAGCCAACGAAACAATCAATCTATTGAAGGAAACTTTTCATGACATTTCCCTTCCTGTGCCTGTATCGTGGCCTCTAATCATACAATTTATAACCCCTGCATAATTTTTGGTGGGGTTATGTGAAGTCACTTCTCTACGCAGATAAACCCGATACGATTGACGCTTTGAAATAAAATATTTGGCGCGTTCTTGCTCAGTTTATTCGAAAGCCGAAAATTCGACCTCTCGGTCGAGCGAACCGCGGTGGCTACTTGGCAGAAATTATTTTTAGAACATAATGACAAACCCTAACATTTATAATAAACCTAAATTCTTGTCGACAACATTAAATTATAAGCGTTTTATTTCCACTTGAGAACTTCTTCTTTATTGGTTTAGACACCACTTAAGCTGTTAGAGCCAAAAGAATGGAGCCATATGTAGAAGTTCGCGCAATTGAGGAAAGTTCTCTGAGCGCCATTCATTTGGGAGCGATGTTTTTACAAAGGCTCAATCAGCTCACGACTTTCCAATATTAGAACAATTATCTTCTGGGTAGCCAAAAAAATCCGTTTGAATGCGAGACAAAGTAAGAAAGTCAATCATCTGTTCTCAGGGTTTTGCTCTGAATTTTAACCCGGTGAAAAGCTCTTTGAAAACCATATGCCTAATGAATGAATGACTGGGGGTCAGTGGTCTGTTTAATATTGGACTGCGTCAATCTTTAATCCTTTAATCAGTTCATTTAATTAATTTGTAGGCTTGTTTCAGGGTTTTGCCATGATATTTATACATCTTCCAGAGTTTTCAAACCCCTGCCTTTGAGCTGAAAACATTTTTCAAAGCCTTTTGGAATAAAGTATACTTGTCACACCTAAATTATGCCTGCTCGCTAGCGCGTAGATTCATTCTGATATTACAATTTCATGCGATTAACAAACATATTTCAAGGCGAATATATATATGTATGTATGAATGTGTTCAGAAATATGTGGTGACTGTCTTATGTGATCATGTCTAAAAATATTAAACGGACAGTCTTCTAATCTAAACATACACCAACTATGCGCATACATAAATACATACCTGCATAGATACGAGTGTGTGTGTGTGAAACGAAATGACATATGATAGAATGAAATATGACTGAAAAGTAGGCAAACATGTGCATATTCTGAATAGATTTTAATCACAGTACATACTCGCAATCACGTCCGTACTCTGTACTAAGAACGGCGGTACCGCATACTCAAACAAGTCAACATGTTCCACGGCAACTAGCTTTGCACAATGTCGATGCCGCCGACCAGCCAATGGAACGATAGCGGTCAGACAAAAAAACATGGATGCGACGAATGAAAAAAAACAAAACCAAAAAAACCTATTTGAAATGGCAAAAAATGTCAAGCAAAATAAATCATTGAATAAAATAGCACAGAGATGTGAGAGGTTAGAAACTATGTATGTATAATAAAGTGAACCAATACAGCTGCAAAACAAATGACATTTTGGTGTTAGTAAGAAAAATGGCGGCCAGTAGTTGGTGATGATTTGGCTAGATGCGTCGATGTCATGATTTTTTATGTTTTGCTCGTTTTCTACATACACACATTACTAATGTTTGCTGATTTTATTGAAAAAGGCCGCGTGTGTAAGCAAATTTTAGTTATGTCAAAAGGAAATAAGCAGCCATAAAGTTTTGGTTGGATTTGATAATTGTTATGGATTTTTTAAGAAAACTATATACATTTTGTAGCTGGAACTTTGACATTAGATTAAAAATTATAAAGAGCTGTAAATAAAGTGGAGCTACTTTTTAATTGATTAAAAAAATAATTTTTAATTATGCCCTCATGAGCGCTGAGCACACGCTTAACTGAGTATTTAAAAAATAAATATAAAAAATAACGAAAGCCCGCCAACACGTTGCGATATTTTATTAATAAATATGCGCTAATCGCCTAAACACATTTTGCCCAGCACAAAGTAATTAACTGTATTTCCATATGCCCTCCTGAGTTCATTGTTGCCCATGTTATCTAGTTTATTATGTGTTGTAATAATAAAAAAAAAACAATATTATAAAAAATATTCGCAAAAAAAAAAAAAAAACAAAGAAAAATCAAGTGCCAAGCTGAAGACGTGAAAATAAACGAGCAAAATAATGTAGTAAAATGTGCATGAAAAGTTATCAGCATTTGAAGGAAGTCGACAAAGTTTTTTTATGCATCATTAGTTTATATATTTATTTTTAAAAGTTAGCTCATTGATTATTTGCCAGCAAAGCGACTATAAATTATCGCAGAAACTCGTGTGTCTGCAGCTCATGTAAAAATTATCCATTTATAGTAAAGCAATAGCACATGTGGCACCAAGCGGTCCGAAAAAAGTAGCATACTTCTAGGGGTCGCTGTTGCTCTGAAGTAATGTAACGTAGGCTCTGATTGACGATTGACTATTAAAAAATATTATAATATCAATGTATCAATTCGAAAATAAACGAATCAATAAAATATATACTTTTTATAAATATTAATAGCAATTTTGTTTTTATTTGGTTATATGTATGTGTTTAAGTGCTTGGAAAATCGGAAATAATTATAACAAAAACAAGGAAAACCCTTCACGGAAGCTATAAAACCCTTCGCAATAACAAAAGATTCATTAAAAGGACTTAGATCGGTCAGCTCGTATGGCAGCTATATGCTATAGTGACTTGTTTTAACCGATTTCTTCGGAGATTACACCAATTTCTGTTGCAAAAGAATAAAAGACTTGCATGAAATTGTGTTTAAGCATATTTTAATTTATATTAAGTATTATACTTATATACTTACCAAAATTTACAAATTGCTTATCACCATATGCCTACCCAACCCGATTGACCTTTCGAATTGGTCAATAAACATTTAAGAAAAAAATAAGTGCTAAAGCAAATCTATGGCGCCCGATAAAGACTATATTGCACAATACATTGTCTAAATAATTTATAATGCGACAAACCAACCGGAAACAGAGTAAATAAAAATATAAGGATTTATTAATTTCATTTATGAAATTAATCAAAAATTTGTTTTATTTTTTATGTTCAGCAGTCGGCATTGACTTGCAGGTTATCGCAAACCGAATTCGGACGGCGAATTCTGATAAGCCGCCAAGCAGAAATCGATTTAGAAACGTTTGTATTAGCAAAAGAACGATGTGCCAAAACAACTCTGTACAGCTTTTTTAACTTTCCACATGAGTTATTTAATAATTTCGCTTAGGAGAAGGCGCTTAATTAAAAAAAAGAAGAAATTATTTATTTCATTGCTAGCAACAATGATGACCGTCTTCGATTCGTCAAGCATTGGAGAGTAGACAATCGAATGAACTATAGGAAATTTTTAAAGAGCCAGGCAGCACTTTCTTGTACGAATTTAACTTAATAACTTTGCTGTTAAGTTCTTCTTCCTCTTTATTGGCGTAGATACCGATTACACGGTTATAGTCAAGTTTACAGTTTTTCGCTGTTTGGCGTCAATTGGAGAATCCAAGTGTAGCCAGGTTCTTTCCCACCTGGTCTTTCCGACGGAGTGGAGGTCTTCGCCTTTTTCTGCTACCCGAGGCGGGTACTACGTCGAATACTCTCAGAGCTGGACTGTTTTCATCTATTTGAACTATGTCAATATCGTCGTATATCTCGTAAAGCTTATCGTTCTATCCCCACGATGTCAAAATCGTGCTTGGAGAATATAACCCCACGATGGTCAAAGCAGGTATATTTGGCACAACGGTGAGGAAACATCCCTAAATGGGTTGATACTAATCGACTTCGCCGGGACCCAAAATATGATTACCTGTAGTACTAGATTCCAGCATTGGAAAACTCATCAAGTTTCCTTGCTGTTAGGTTAGATTAGGTTAATTGTTCGATCCTTACAAAAGGGATCTCACTTGAACAGGTTATGACGCCAGTCCGTTGTGGTACCTAGAACTGTTATAACAATTTATCATAAAGACCTTTATAAATCGACAAATCGCTTTGAGTCGATCAAAAATTTGTTGAGACGCACAATAATCTATTTCTTGTTCCGCCGAAGGTTTGGCTGACAAGTGTTGTAAAGTCTGGACAATGGACGAGAAAGTGCCTGCATCTTTTCAACTCACATTATACAATACAACTTTGACACTATGCGTCCGACTGAATTTTTAGTCTTACAGTTTGTATGTCTATTGGGAAATGTCTACGAAGAACTTCTACAAGATGAGCTCCCCTGAGAGCAAGCAGTTAAGTGGCACTCCTACGTTCTACTCTAATACAGAAGGAAAACGCAGCTCATCGGCTTTACGGTGTCCAGCGAAACCGCTCTGGCCGGGCACTCAAACGAGTATGATGATTAAGAAGCATGGTGTAATGTCTGAGGACAGATATTCCTTGACTAACTTTAAGCGCCTAGCATGCGAGCTCAATACTAATATCGCCGCACTGGTGTTGGAGTGAATGCTTGTCTCACTGTAAAAGTAGCTGTACCCCGGAGCAGTAAATCAACTGCTACCTTAATAAGGGACGGAAGCCTAAAGCTAAGCTACCCCACTCGAAGCTTACTGTGGTTCTATTCTAGTGACCAGCCCACATTTACGTCGTGGATATGTGAGCGGAGAAACAACCGCCAGGAGTAGGCTCTGTAATGCTGTAGTTCAAGTTATCTGGAACACAATTGAAGAAGCAAAAAGTTTCAGAGTGAGCCTGTTTAGACTCCTTCATATACCCAGCTTCTTAGAAGGGTCTTCCTTTCAATGCACCTGCCGGCAATATCCATGGCTGCTATGCGTTGCTGTTGCTTTTACACGACATTTTTTTGAGAAGAAAAATGGCGAATCGAAAACAGCTCATACCTCGCGAGCTATTCTTTTTACTATCAGCGACTGGTGAACGACGTATACTTGCAATAGAATTATGTTTTTACTAAGCAATTAACAGCTGTCATAACAATACACTTAAAATGTTCGTTATTATTGCCATTACAATATGCGAGTGAGAGCAGTAAAAGGGATATTAATAAAGTGACAATCGAGAAATGCGGCATTAGAACTATTTAAAATTGATGTACTTACATATGTACCCGTCTATGATAAATTGAACAGTTGCATGCTAATTGCAAGCAAACTGTCAGCGAATACATTGTAGTTGCTTTTCTTAATGAAATGTAACACTTCCATAATCTTTTGTTTGGCTTTTATCTGAAAGGAAGAGTGTAATGCCAGCAGTAGTCGAAAGCAGAACAACCAGCCTGCCACACAGCCTGACCGCACGCCGCCTCCCACCCAAGCACCAATGCAACGCAACAGGCGTATGTATGTCTATCAAACGATAAATGATAGAATGTTGCAGTCTGCTCTTAAACTCAACACAGAACCTACCAAATAACTACATACACATATGCATATAGACTTCTATGTGCATATATTCACATTTGATTGTGCTTGGGGCCTTAAGCACTCCGGAAATATAATATATGTACTTATGTATAATATATTGTATTTATTTACAACAATTGTGCTAAGCGCGACCACAACAACATGAAAAACGGAGACGATTTTGTCACTCTACTTTTGCTGCATTGTGTTGTTGCAGTTATTTCTCAGTCTGCTGTAGCGCGAAGAAGCACATATCAGAAGAATGTAGTGCAATACTGGCATAAAATGACCCAATTATTCCATGACTCTTCTGTACTTTCTTCATTTACAGTTTTAACGCTAGACATTTTGTTCGTTTTTCACTTTAACTCTTTTCCGTTCTGCGTCGTTAATATGTGATTACAAGTTACTGATGGAATAGGTCTACGAATGAGGCAAGTGAAGGGGTTAGCCGAGTGGATTCTTGATTATGCAGTAAACCCTGTTTTATTTATTTTTGTTTATACAAATATATTTTTCTGTTAAATGCGCTTATTTTGTGATGTTGATTGATTTTAGTTATTGTTGTTGTTGTAGCGGCAGAATTCTGACTAGTTGACAGTCCTGGATCGGTTAGATAATTCGAGTCCGTTCTGGTAACGTAGACCCAATCGTCGTGGGAACGGTTGATGTGCCTACGATTGGCTCCAAATCAAGGGTCAAAACTGCGTAAATTACGCTAGTCGCTTTAACGGTAATTTTACCATCTATTATGAGTAAAGTGCTAGAAAAGTTTTAGTTTACGTCAAGCAAAATTCCTGCAAATTTGTAAATACCACACCGTTTGATATAAGCTTAGTTTGGAGTGCGAAAAATTGTAGTAATTATTTATATTTTACAAAAATCATCAGTCGGCGATCAGTTTGATATTTTTCATGATTTTGAAAAAAGAATGGGTGCAGATTAAATACTCTAATTTCTAACTGTGACAATACTAAAGTTACTCTCAAGAAATTACTCTCACTTCCCATCACTTCAAACTTGCGAACGTATACTATACCTTCCGCAAAACCTAAGCAGAAAGGCTCGCACAACGTTAAAAGCACTTCTCTGTCAGCATTGCGAATATCCGATAATTTTTGCTTATTAAAAAATATTCCCCTTACCTTGTAAATATTATGGCATACGAGCACCATCGAGACAAAAATTACTAAAGGAAATTTGTTACTGAGAATCTTCAGTTTCCTTACGGAAAACAGAAAGCTCTACGAATGCAGCATTTTTAGATGTCATTAATTTAACAGAACTATTGGGTTAAAAACAACAATTTTTATTGAATATTGTGTCAAACTCAAACGTAACATCTTAAGTTTAAACTCGTGCATTTTTAAATAAAATTCCCTACAGCAGGTTTATAAGGCAAATTTAACAAAATCGGTACCGATTATAACGAAATCCATATTGTTTTTGATGACGACTATTTAGTAATTCTTAGTAATCATTTAACGTTGGAAATAAAGGCTTTTCCAATTCGACTTAATTCTGCATAAACTTTCTTATTTGTTTTAATTTTAACTATCCGGACTCTCTTTAGTTAGTGTTTCTGTAATGGGATTCCTTTCATTATTTTGCTAAATTGACTCAATCGTAGATAATAGAGATCGTTTTCAAAAGAACATAGAAGCTGTTTGTTTTGTTTTTATACCCAGAACAGCATATATTAGTTTGCCGCGAAGTTTGTACCACCCAGAAGGAATCGGTGGAGACCCAAGTGTTTTTTTTAGACGTGTGGTTTTAAATGAGACAATACTTCTTTGGGAGTTGGTCTTGTTGCAAAGTGGGATACAGGTTTTATCAAAGTTATGACTGTTCTGAAAAGTGAGTCGTGGAAATTTTTGGATTGATAGACGAAAATGCTCTAGGTAACCGTTAAGTCCCTAATTATGAAGAAATTGTTCAAAATATGTTGACAAATTTTCGTACTCTGGAAGCAAATTTGAGTATCAAGTCAGACTATATCCGTAAACACCTGGATACATTATCGGATAGTTTTGGATATTGCAGAGAGGAAAAACAGCGAGAAAGAGAGAGATCTTCAACCAGGATATAAAAGTAGTGGAAGAAAGTTATCAAGGTCGTGGAGATCGCCATATGATGGCAGCTTACTGCTGGTGCTATAGACGATATTTTTACTAAAAAAATTATAAAATAAACTTTTTATTGAAATATAGCACATGCTTTCGACATTGTTCTCTTTGTTTACTTTGATATATCCTTATTTTTTGAAATAAAACTGATAATATGAATATATCTGCTGTTTGGTTAAATTTTCTGATTTTTGTAATGTAAGCTAAAAATATATATTTAAAAATAAAAAAGAGCAAGTCTTACAAAACCAGTTTTATAAACTGTGGGCACAAATATATCCAAAATCCAAATCTAAATCGAACTTATATCTAGGGCAACAAAACCACTTTAGACCAGTGTAATGCATTTATTGTTGTGCTCCATGGGCAGAGGGGAATATTGCTTCAAAAATTAATTATAATGTTACTGTCTATGGGAAACGCTTTAGATTCATGATTTTGACTTTTTCATTCTTGAATTGGAAGTTGTTGACATGAAAGGCCTATGGCTACACTAAGTAATACAGTGCTACATGCTATACCTCCAACAAAACAATCAATTTATTGAAGAAAACTTTTGGTGAGAACATTATCTATCGTCGTGAGTCTTTAAAGTGGCTTCCAAAATCGTGCCATTTAACACCGTTGGCATATTTTTGTCGTGTTGTGTGAAGTCGCTTGACTGACTGAGACGATTGATGCCTTGGAATAGAATATTCCGGTGGAACTTATTCGATTATTGTTCAAGGAATCGCGACAATTTCTGAACAAATTGTTCATATCGGTTTTATACTCTTTATGCTATAAGAAATGCACTTGTAAAAGGTATTATAGCTTCGGTACAACCAAAGTTAACGTTTTTTTATTTTTGAACCGATTTCAGCTCACAGCTCTAACATATGTATGATCGGCGCAGGAAATACCAAATCAAAAATATTAATTGACTTTTTCAGCGTACTTATATTAACAGGTTTTGTGGATCATGGCACTTATTATTCCTTTAATAGTTGGGCAATAAGTTTTCTAACAAAATTTAGGTTAGGCTTATCGATATACGTATGCATTGTTGAACTATTGATTATTTTGTTTTGATTAAAAAAATGTGTTTTAAATTAATTTTGAATAACATTATAATATTTAATATCAAGAATTACACTACTGATATTTTACTTCTTAAGGGGACACATTTGCAGTGACAGTTAAAATTATCGCCTTGCACACCATTAAAACATCTTGTTTACTTACCCTCGCATCGGCAAAGCTGTAGTCATTTTGCACGAAGGCAATCAGGTACATTGCGAAGATCAGCGACCACACATAAGTGTGCGTCAATCGCCGTTGGGCGCCACCACCCAAGAGACCTGGATGGCCTCTGGGCAACTTCATGATTTCTCTGCTTCGTTTGGATGCCAATAAGTCACGACTCCACACTTCCAACGCCACAGACCCAATGGACGTGCGGCAACACAGCCAACACTATTGAAACTTGGCAAATAACTGCTCAATATTGTTCTCAAACTATACAACTGTTTATTTGCATTTAGCTGCTGCAACACAACAATTTATCGAAGTAATTTTGGCTTTTATCTGTCTATCGGCAGTTGCACTAAACAATTAGAATGTTCTGAGGAATGTCGCACTGTGAGCAGCTCTTTACATAACTCCAACTCGAACTTAAATTTATTGAATTTAGAAAATTCGTTTTAATGAATTAAATATTAAAAAGAACCGTTTTGGAAAGTTTATTTTGTTCAAAACTAAAACGAAGGCTACGACTATAACTACGACAACGGAATGAACGGAGGCGCACGACGTTTATGCCGTTGAGCGGCGTTACATCCAGTCGTTGCGAGCTGCTGAAAATCTGTCTCGATGATCGGTCGTCGAGCACTCTCCCCACATGGAGACCGACAAGCGTTCGAAGTGGTACTAAACACGCGGCAATCGACGGATTTTCATGCTGCTCCAAAATCCGTATGCGCGCGAGCAATTCGACTCACCAACACAGTTGTAACCTACCGCTAATGCATTGGTGGTCGTGTGCCCGAGTGCTCTCAGCTAGTCATGGCTGGCAGTAGGGCAGCTTGCGCGAATACGCCTGCACCAGCCGGAGACAGTTGCATATGTGTGCGTGCGTTGCTGTTTGCGTTTGTGTTGGTGCCCGCCGCAGTGTAGCTGCGCGCGCTTTTACTTGTATGTGTGTGTAAAAATATTGAGGATTTTAGATCGGACGTGCGCGCCTCATTCGATTGCCTTGGAGCACGGAAATCGTGAAATGGGTTTTGAAACTTAGTTAGCATCCAAGATGTGGTTGTAAGTTTGCATAGTTGCCCAGCAGCCGTAACTCTTTGCCCCCTACATCTTTAAGCTACGCACTTCGGCGCTTGGCTATTACAAAACCGAACAGTAAAGTTTCTTCCGAGATTATTTGAAGGTTTTCCAATCTGCTGATAAGGCGGATGTTGCTGCGTATTTCCGTTCACAGCACAACCCTGCGAAATTGTGTCGCGTGAAGAGATTTAACTTATATACTTAATTTGATTTATTTTTTATGTTCGAATTAAACCCAAACAACGAGCATTTATGCTGATATTGCTGCGAAGTGTGTTGGGCTTGGCAAACTTGTTTTTCTTAAATATTCCGAACTGGTGTTACTTACAAAGCTTGGTTTTGGGAGGCCTTGATAAACATGGTATTTGTCCACATAAATATGTATACGCACATGTTTGTGAAATACTACGATTTAAAGTGGACATCAATTCTAAAATTAGGCAAGGTTTTGCGATTAGGTACTCCGAATTGCCATCAGTAGGTCAAAAGTTCAATTTCATTGTTGGTTATACTCGAGAGGCTCATGTATTTTGTTGTATGGTTGAGATAAGCAATGTTAGCGAACGCACTTCAGGAAATCAAATTTAGCTTAGAACCTTGCAGACTTGGTAAGTTTGTTATAAGATTGAGAAAAATATGCGTATGACAATCTGCTTCTTAATACCGGAATACTGAAAAGTACGTATATAATCATAATTCATGCTTATCAATATACCCCTATGCAAGTAACTAGGTAAAATCCAGAAATATTTCTATATTTTCTTCTCCTTTACTGGCGTAGATCCCGCCTACTAGATTATAGCCGAGTTAACAATGGCGTGGCAGTCGTCTTCTTTTCGTTATTTCGCGCCAATTCGAGGTACAGAGTGTAGCCAGGTCCTTCTTCACCTGATATCTACATCGGAGTGCAGTTCTTCCTCTTCCTCAGCTTCCAACGGCGGATGTGGAATCGAAAACCTTCAAATCTGGTGTATTCTCTTGCATCCACGCTTTCTATCCTATCCGTCCAGCTGCTGTGTCTTGATTCGCTGAACTATGCCGATGTCGCCGTATTTTTCGCACAGCTCGTCGTTCTATCGACTGCGATATTCGCCGTTAACAAACCTTTCTCTCAAACACTTCTTAGGTTCACTCATCTGATAAAGAGATGACAGTGTGTTTGATGACAGGACATATTTCGTCTTGCCTCCGTTCACTACCAGATACTTTCTATGACTATCCAGACTGGATAAGGAAGCGAATAGTCCAGTCATTATAGTAAGTTCACCTCGGAATTCGATATACCCATTTATATGTCTGTAAATACTTGTATATTAATATATATAAACCTTCTCTATTCAGCTCTCCAGCAGGAAATTGAAGAAGTCGCACGATAAGGAGTAGCTTTGCCTGAAACTTGACTTGGTATCTATTGGCTCGGAGATGTCCTTCTCAATCCTGACAAAGCAATTGGTGTTGCTCAACGTCAGTTTACACAGCCGCATAAGCTTTACGGGGACATCAAGTTCGGACATAGCGGCATAGAACAAATCTTCAGGCCGGTAATTGCTATTCGAACCTCATCATAGTCGGACAACATTTTTTCCATCGTCATCGATGTTACACTTTCACTGTCAGCACGTTGGGGAAGTGATCCCTCCATTTTAATTTAACATTAATATAATCCTTGAATTGTTTAGCTTTTATTTCTATTGGCTACAAATAGTATAAAATAAATTTACAAAAAAGTTCCCAAACTGTAAAGTTAATTATTTTTGATTAGGAATTAAGAGAATTTGAAGAATGTTAGCCTTAATTGTTCTCACTCTATTTGCCTTACAATAGCGCCATTAACTAACTATACAAGTAATAGTTAATTAAAAGCAAATTTATGCAAAAGTTTCCAACGAAGAAAGTTGTCAAATAAGGAAATTTTATAAATAATTCCTAATTTTTCTTATAATTGAGCTTTTAATGAATTAAATGATACAATGGCAAAAGGTAATCAAAACGTCTTCGATGTCGAATGTTAAGAAACTTTAATTGAAAAGTATTGAATGGGTGGTGGTTTTTGAAAGGTAGGTTCATGGGTTTCACGGCTCCAAAAAATCAAATTCTATAATATCGCTAAAATATTGACCTATTTGCACAAGTTATTGCGGTTACAGTCTGAAGATACGCCCTTGAAAAGTTGCAGGCTCGAGTTGCTATATGTATAGTATAGTCACTTAAATCTTTAAACGTGGTTTTCTCGAAACTATATTTTCAGAATCAGTTTTAAAGATTTCTCGCGAAGCACTCCACTGTTATAAATGAAATTTTACAAGGTCTTGGATTGAAGGATTTAATTTAATTCATTGTTTTAAGTATTAAAGAAAAAAGCATAAAAAATTAAAATTTAATTGGGAATGTTTGTTATCATTCAAAAGAACATTCTTTGATATTTAATTTTTGAAGAATAACTCTTTCAAGTGTTGGCTGCGATTACGTCTCAAGTGGTAACACGATCATGGTGGCCAATCGACCGGCTCAAAACGAAAAGAACATTGAGTCAGAAATGGGCCTCATTACTGAACAAAATTTGGCTTGAAAACGTCAGATCTTCTTGGAACTTTTCAATAGTCCACAGTACGAAACGATGTCACTTGGAAAGGTCGAGCGGCTTCAGTTCTTGCACAAGCTGTATTTTGTACGCATTCAGTTGAAGAATGAGCCAAGTCGTTCCATACAGCATCGAATCGATTCTCCAAGGTCTTTTCTCTCCTACGGCTGCTATATTTTCTTTACTACGTGCTGGACGTGGTCTTTTCGGTCGAATATTATCCAATAATGAATACTGGGCCTCAAGATGGGTGATTGTGTTGCGAATAGTACGCGCGAAATATTAATTGGTATTGTTAAACAGCTTGAGGAGGTGTCTCTGATATTGAGTTATATATAATTTCTCATTTCTTTCCCTTGTAATGTTATAATGGAATGCGATAATGTTGAGGGGTCATTCTCAGCAGATGACTCTCTATGGCTTGACTCGCCGGTTCATGAATAGAGGAATTCAGGCAGCAATTTCGAAATAGTTCTGTAGTAAAATAAAATGTTCAGAAACCCATATGTTGAACAAGAGAAACGTTTAATTGGTCTGCTTTATAACCCTTCGCAAGTGCATTTCTTATAGCATAAAAGGGTATGAAGAAATCTTTATCGTAATTTTGATCGGGCAGTTTGTATGGCAGCTATGTGCTATAGCAGCACAATCAGAACAATATGATTGGAAACTGTTGCGTATGCTTGGAAAATAATTTATGCCACATTTCGTGAAAATATATTGTCAATTAACAAGAACTTAATTTTGAGCGATCAGTTTGTTCGGCAGCGATCAATATCTCAAACTTAAAGGACTAGTTCGCGAAATGGTTTGACGGTTGGATATGGCTAAATCGACTCAGTTCGTACCGTTGACTATTTATATAAATTTAATGTATCTTCTGTTTCTTCCTTCTGGTTGTTTAACTTTCCGACAAACTTAATTTACACTGTTCAGGGTATAAAAATCGCCTAGCATTGGATTTCACAAACTCAGATGATTGGCGTAAAACGGATAGATAATTTGACAGAATTCAGTTCCCGAAGTTCACAGTCTCTATTCATTCCTTACGTTCATAGGCTGAATGAGAGACCAGGTTAAAATTGCAAAACTCTCGTCTGCATGGATACCCCGTCCTTTTGCGTAACTCCATCCGTTCCAAAAAAACAAAGACATCAAAAAAATTGCCACACACATACATATATAAACACGAATGAACTCAAATTTGATACGGCTGTTTAGTTACAAGCTTTATCGCTGAAAGCCTGCGCAGATATACATGCATACATATATCATATATGTTATATATGTCATGTATATGTAACTACATAACATATTCAATGTAGTGGTGTATACCAAGTACCTATGCATATACATATATTTGCACACGACGGATATGCCGGCACGTCGGTGCTGTCATGAATGGGTGGCATGTCGCAAGATCGGCGCAAACATAATGCGCCAACCAATGGTCTGGCACAATCGGTGTAGCCGAGCGCACATCTTTTCTATGTGTTGTACATGTACTTATGAAAAGCTGATCGTGAATAAAGCTTATCACTTACTAGCGTAGCTCTCCATCTCCTCGTACAGTCCGTGTGAACTGCGGCTCTCACATATATTATGCTGTCAATCCCGTGTGGAAACACACATACATGCGCAATATTATCGTACATATACCGTATTTAGTGTACGATGTGTTTGAGTATGTGGCAGCTTGGTTGGCGGGCGGCTAGTGGACGTTTGCCGTTGGCTGGAAGTTATACTATAATTAGTCGAGTGTTGCCTTCTAAAGTAAGTGGCTGCTTCTAGTTCTGGTGCGCCACTGGCACTTTGTGTCTTCATTTGTCGTACATTTATTCTTTCTTGTGTTTTGTTTCTTCATTTGTGGTTGTTTGTATTGGTGTTGGTGTTGGTGTTTGCTGCGTTTGCGGGAATTATGCTCGTCTAGCTGCGTCGGCAAGTCGAGCATTCAGTCCGCTCCAGACGATCCATAGTGTTAGATCGCTTTAGGAAGCCCGTCGTACCCGCACAACGCGCCAGGGTTGATGGGGTTTGAGGCAGAATAAATTCGCCTTATTTTTTAATTTTGAATAGTTTCGTGTTTCCTATTCCGTTCGTTATGTAGTTAAACGAAAAAAAATAATATTAGCCAAATAAATGAATGTTTAATAAACGATAAATAAATACGTGGACTTTTTTATATTTAGTTGTTTTTTACTTTATTATTACCTTTAATTAAATCTACGAACTGAACTAAGTGGCAACGATTAAAAAGTAAATAATTATTTTTTATAAAAAATTAATACCATAAAAAAGTGTTCAATTGGAAAAATGTGCCAAAAAATTATTTATAAATTTTACTGTGCTTTTTGTGTTGTTTGCTTGATTAAACATTTCGTTAAATAATTATTTATTAAATTTTGTTTTTCGTAAATCTTATAAATGTTTATATTATTTTTTAAGGCTGTTGACTATTTAATTAAAAAAGTTGGATAAAGTGAGAAAGGAGCGCGTGCATTGAGCGTTGGGCATGATGGAGCCCCACTGGAAGCGGTAAGTGCCAACTTAGCCCTGCCTAAGTTACTACAAATACTGGTTGCTAATATTTAAGTAATAACTGCGAATACTTTGCGCATGGAAAAAAAGTGTGGAGATATTATAGCTCATAATTATTGAATAAAAAAATACATAAAATGAAAAATAAAATAAAATAAAAATGAAATGAAATAAAATAAATTAAAATAAAATTAAATAAAGTAAAATATAATAAAATAAAATAAAAATAAAATAAATTGAAATAAAATAAAATAAAATAAAATAAAATAAGAAAAAATAAAAGAAAATAAAATAAATTAAAATAAACCAATAAAATAAAAACAAATAAATTGAAAATAATTTTAAAATATAAAGAATTAATTTAATACTTTCTTCATAAAATGAATACACTAATAATATTTTATCACGAAAACTTTATTTTATAAAATAACAAAAGTATGTACCTTTATAATTAATATATCTCAAAAATAATACTTTCTATATTATCCAGCATAAATAGACTTCTAACCGTATTTTAAAAAATAAACTGATTACTCTCGAAATTGATATTCCGCCGGCAAACGCGAATTACATAAATAAAAATAAAAAAAAACTTTTTTAATTTTATTATTATTAGTATTTTTTTTTATTTATTAATTTAAACTGAATTAACTTATGGCATTACAATTAATTTCAACAACTTAACTTGCTGGCGTTAAGTCTTGAACAGACATCTGGTTATCGATACATCCGGTTAGAAACGCGCACAAGAAATACCATCGTCTGGATCTTCATTAGACAAATGTGGGCTGTAATGTTTCTGTTGCAGGCGAATATAATTAAAAATGTGAAACAAGAACTAAACATCTTTGTTTTGCTATGAAGATTTTTGTAAACGCAAAGCATTGCTTATTTGCTCAACATTTCGACCTGAAACTCACTTAACGAATACCAAGAAACAATAAATGTATAAATTTTTTAGTACTCAAAATCGAAAAAAAGTAATACACGAATTTAGGAACGAAATTTAGATTTAAGCATTTTTACAATGTTTCAGCAAAGATTCTGAGTTTTAAACTATTTCGCAGGCTTACCATTCAAATACAACCATATTTCGCAAAATTTTTGTTCTCAATCGTCTTTTTAGCACTTAGGAAAATTGAAATACATTATATCCGCGAATTTTTACTGTTAACACGTCTATGAAGTCACAAAGTAAAGTCTCTTAAATGTACATATCTCTTCGTTTAATTCTCTTTCAATAAGCCCGATATTCATCTCATTGCCTACAACAAAGCAATGCGCTCTTCTGATTATTCTGTGTACATGAGATATTCAAATATGTTTGTGCTTCGACTTCCACTCGCACTCACACACATATAGAGAGGTCTATACAAATCACACAAGTCTAAGTGTTAGTCTTTACACTGTTCAATTTTGTTCGAATATGAAATCTGAAAGCTTTCTTTAATAATTATAAAGCTTTTGCTTAAGTATTATGCTATTGAGCCTAAATATGTCCTGTTTTTATTTCTGTTACGATCAGCGTTTTTATTATTAATGGTCACCCCTCTCCAGCAAATGAAACACTTATAAATTATTCATCGGCAATATTTTAAATTCAAGCCTGACATTATTTGTAAAGCTAATGCCTAAGTAGGCGAAACGATCAGCGTTTTTATTATTAGTGGTCACACCTCGCCAGCAAATGAAACACTTATACCCAAATTCGAAGTTATTGGTGTCTATTTCCAGTATTATTCTGTAACTGATTCAATGAAACTATTTCATCTCTAATCCCCGAGTTTCCCTACTCTCTATGTCCCGAGTTTCCCTACTCCAGCAAATCCTATCGTCCACACACATGCTCAGATTATATATAAAGTGTTTATATAACAAGTAAGGAGGAGCTAAGGAGCTCGGGTGCATCATACTGAGTGCAGATACTGATCGACATATTCGTCATAAGGTTTGCTAGAAGAGCGAAAATCAATTTGTGTAGTAGTGAGAGTTGGACTAGTACAGACCTAATTCATCTATTAACTATTATCATGCCACATACTAAAAATGTTTAAGGTACCTTTCATACAATTACCAATCACATGGAGTAAAGTCAGTCGGATGTAGGAAAATCCTGATATTAGTTAAAAAGTGGGCAGTGCCACGTCCAATTTTTACCCCTCTGTCGTATTTAGTTACTGATTTATCGCGCTTTTAGTAGCCGTTATATGGGGAGTGAGCGGGTTTATCTTCCGATTTCATCCATTATCAAATTGTGGGTAGGAGTTCTTATAATAATTGGGCTTAGCGAATTTGGTTGTTGTAGCTTTAGTCGTTTAGGAGATACTACTGTGATCAACTTGAAAGGTGAATTTTGTCCATTTTATTTCCTGCAAAGTAATCCTATCCCGATGCAATATACTTATGCCAACGAATTTTCCAGTCATCATAGCACTTGTAAAAATTCTCCGTCGTGTTGACCATCAGAGCCTTTTTTCAGCTTTTATATCCTCAAATTTGTTAAAACGGTGTCTTCGGAGTGGTCATGTGAATTTGCTGAATAGCCAGAAGTTACACGAAGGTAAATGAGGCGAATGCGGCGGTTGCGGCACGTTATTAGTTGAAAATGTGGCGAAATGATCCAGAATAACCTATGCAGTATGAGATGGTGCATTATTGCACTTCTTTGTTCAATAAATTCAGACATAGTAAAAATCGAAGAATTCACTTTTAGAGCCTCACAAAAAGGCACGTATCTCAAATACTAATGAATATGAAATTTAGCATAGATGTCACTAACAATTCTGATTCGAAAAAAGTAGAAGTATAAATTCATTCATTTTGATTACAGTACATTAAACTTATTAGAAGGTGGTTCCATGCCCATTTTTTCAAAATTTGTTACTTCTACGAGTACGTGCCTCTTGCTACTGCGATTCTCTGTGCCAAATTATAGTTTTATAGTTAAATAATTCAGTGCTTAGTTATGCACTTTATTGGTTTTTGGTTAATAGCGTTTTGTGGGCGTGGCAGTGGTCTGATTACGCCCATCTACGAACTCGTAATTATTTTGTACTAAGGAAGCCGCAAACCAAGTTACTCAAGTTACAGTTTGCCCGGAGAATGGATGCACAGACAGACAGTCCAAAAGTAGAGTGATATATATCCTATTTTCAAACTATCACATAAGGATGTCAGGACAATGTTTTGCTGATAAAATAGATTTCACCAAAAATTTGCCGGCGTTTTTAAACCGATTCTCATGCAAACCTGCTGTACTACTCTTACGATAAATTTAACGCTACTGTTGCTTTTTCTTAGAGAGTTGTCTCACTTTTGATAGTCTACAAGTAAACCCTATTTCATCCACTTCTTTACTGCATAATGAGAAAATAAAGGCTTATGCGTCCAGCCTGTCTGTTTGCTTTAGGATTTGTGATGTGATTCAATCAATTAAGTACTACGCCGGATTTTTTACTTCAAATACCAGATGCGCCTCGTTACTGGGATCCCCAATATCGAATTCAAGATTTGTGACTTTTTATTATATTTCCCCAATAAGCATGACAGTAGCCAGTTCTCCAACACCAATCTTCTCAGAGTACTAAGTTTTAAGATATCTCAATTTTTATTAAAGTTAAATGCTGGCACGGACAGACCGACATACGGAATATAAATCGACTATAATTCCTAACTTGTGGTTATTCAGTTGAATTTAAGTATGGCGATAACATATGATGAATGCTTCTGGCTTGACTTAGCACATAGTGTTCGGTATAATCTTTGTTTGGATGATGCTCTTATTACTGTGGTATCATGTATAAATTTTCTGTGGCTGAATTGTTGGGTCCATTCCAGTTACGTAGACCCGACTGTCGTGGGAACGGTATTTTATGGGCGTGGAAATGGTTTGCTTTTATTTCGTTTTAAACTGGAGGTTGGTGTCCTCAGTTATTGGCTTATATGAGCAGATGGATAGCGAGACAGATATTTGGAACTCAACTCGTTATGTTATTCCGATCAGTTTGAGGTGTACAGCCGGCACGTTGCCAGAGTATAATAATACAATTCAACTTCAGTGCATTTATATATATACTATGTATATTTTTTGTTATTCCTTCTTAAACGTCATGAGATATGTGTTATATGTAACTATAATATATACGATTACTTCTACTAAGCCGCTGTTTCATTTAATTAACAATCTGAACCTTCTTCTTTTAGGCTTATTTTTGCCGCTACAATAGCAGGAGCGTTACTAGGCGCGAATGCGGTAGGATAAAATATTATTTGTGCTAAAGACATTTTCTGATTTCTGTATGTTATGTTATTTTTATTGATTTAGCAATTTTGGAAAACTGCCGATACTGGTGCGATTTATAGTCCACCAAAACATTATAGAGATGAATCGACGCCTCCGCGAACACCGATTGATGACAGTTATGCGATATTAGATACCGTAGGAACAAATCGAAACGGACCGCCAAGAAATTGTACATCCGGCACAGTGGGTTGCATTCCGAAATGTTTTGCTGAAAAGGGTAATCGAGGTTTCCCTGGTGAAGCGGGTCCACCCGGTCCTAAAGGTATGTCTGGATATCCAGGACCTGAGGGCCCACCTGGCGATAAAGGACAAAAAGGCGATCCCGGTCCATTAGGTCCACGTGGTTACAAGGGCGAACGCGGTGTACCCGGTATTCCTGGTATGCCTGGTGTGCCTGGTGTGCAGGGTATTTCTGGTAATCCCGGTGCTACGGGTGCTCCTGGTAAAGATGGTTGTGATGGTCAAGATGGACTTACTGGTCTGCCAGGCCTTAGCGGAATGCCCGGTCCACGCGGTTATCCAGGTCAGCCAGGTGTTAAGGGTGAGAAAGGTGAGCCGGCAAAAGAAAATGGAGATTACGCTAAAGGTGAAAAAGGAGAACCCGGTTTTGCTGGTCGTTCGGGCAATCCTGGTCCCGAAGGTCAACAGGGTCCTAAAGGTGATCGTGGTGATACTGGACCATATGGTCCACCAGGTCCACGTGGAGATCGCGGTATAAAAGGTGACAAAGGTGCGCCCTGTTTTGCACCACCACAGCCCGGTAAAAAGGGTGATAAAGGTGAAAAAGGTGAACCAGCTTCTGTGAAACCTTCAACCGGTGAGAAAAGCATTATAGGGGAAAAAGGTGAGAGAGGTGAAAAAGGCGAACCAGGTTTACCTGGCAAGAAAGGTGAAACCGGATTAAAAGGAGACATGGGACGAGACGGTTTGAAAGGTGAAAAAGGTTTACCTGGTGGTCCTGGCGGAAGAGTAAGTTTTTAAAAGCTGGGCTAGTAGCGAATATTTAGTAATATGAAAAATTTGTTCGCATTTTCAGGGACGGCAAGGAAATTTCGGCCCTCCTGGTCCAACAGGCCAGAAAGGTGATCGCGGTGAGACCGGTTTAAATGGTTTGCCTGGCAAACCTGGTTACAAAGGTGAACCTGGACGTCCTGGAAAACCTGGTGAACGTGGATTACTTGGTCCTCCAGGTCCACCTGGTGGTGGCCGAGGCTCCCCTGGTGCACCGGGTCCTAAAGGTCCCCGAGGTTATACTGGTGCCCCCGGCCCTAAAGGGTTAGATGGTGTTGATGGCCTTCCTGGTCCACAAGGTTACCCTGGCCCAAAGGGCGGCCTAGGTTTACCTGGTCGTCCCGGTGTTGAAGGTCCTCCTGGAGAGAAAGGAGAAAAAGGTAATGCCGGTCGAACAGGTCCATCAGGTCCCGTTGGTCCTATGGGGCACACTGGTCCACCAGGTCCAGAAGGTCAAAAAGGTGAGCCCGGATTTCCTGGAATTGGTGAAATGGGTCCTAAAGGTGATGATGGTATTCCCGGGTAAGCACACAACTTTGGATGTTCTAAACTTAGAAATAAATTCTTATTATTCAATCCAGTATTCCCGGTCTTAAAGGACAAAAGGGAGAACGGGGCTTCAAAGGAAATGCTGGAGCACCAGGTGATTCTAAGTATGGACGACCTGGATCTCCAGGTCGCGCTGGAGCGCCTGGTCAAAAAGGTGACCAAGGACGACCTGGTAGTCCCGGACAGAAAGGAGATATGGGTCCAAAAGGAGATGCTGGAGGCAAATGCTCACAATGTCCGGCCGGCTTTAAAGGAGATAAGGGTGATCACGGTTTAGATGGTTTGCCTGGTGAACCCGGTTTGCGTGGTCCTCCTGGTGCTACTGGTGCGCCTGGAGAACGAGGTGCTGATGGAATTCCTGGTAAAGATGGACCACCCGGTTTAAAAGGTGAAGATGGTAGAGACGGTTTACCTGGTCCCGAAGGACCTCCGGGTAAAGATGCAATAATCGACCTAAGTCTTGTAAAGGGGGAGAAAGGAGAAAAAGGAGATAGAGGTTATCCTGGTCCAGTTGGATTGAAGGGTGACCGTGGTGAGGCGGGTTTGCCTGGAATAAGTGGTTCCAAAGGTGAAATAGGTGCTAAGGGTGATAAGGGTTATGCTGGACAACCTGGTACAGATGGTACTCCTGGTAATCCCGGTCGTGACGGAATTGACGGTCTTCCCGGTATCGACATTAAGGGCGAACCAGGCCGACCAGGTCGTGACGGAATTAAGGGAGATAAGGGAACTGCAGGCTACCCTGGACAGAAGGGTGACCCAGGAACTTGTGACGCTGACGCTTTGACAGTACCCGCTAAAGGTAACAAAGGAGACCGAGGAGCACCAGGAATGCCAGGACCAATGGGTCCAATTGGCGATAAGGGAGATCAGGGAGAACAAGGACAAAAGGGTGAGAGAGGTCCACAAGGCCCAGTAGGCCCTGTGGGTCCACGCGGTTTGACTGGCCCTCGTGGTGAAAAGGGTAATCCTGGAGCTATGGGCGCCCCCGGTAACCCTGGCAAAGATGGTCTAAGAGGACCCCCTGGACGAAATGGAGAACGTGGACAAAAAGGTGAACAAGGTATAGCTCTGGCTGGTCCACCTGGTCCACGAGGACGTGATGGTCTGTCTGGTGAAAAAGGCGATCGTGGTATTCCTGGTCCAATTGGACCACGAGGTCCGGATGGAGCGATTGGTTATCCTGGTGATAAAGGTGATGCGGGTTTACCTGGACCGACGGGACAGACTGGACCTGTTGGTCCTAAGGGTGACACGGGACCACTTGGACCAAGTGGACCTCCTGGACCCCCCGGAAAACCTGGTGTAGATGGAGTTCAAGGCCGCGATGGAGCTAAAGGAGAACCTGGAAATCCTGGTTATGTTGGTATGCCTGGAATCAAGGGTGAACGTGGAGCACCTGGAAATGATGGACCTAAAGGCTTTACAGGCGCTCCTGGATCCCCAGGAAAACGTGGTTCTCCTGGTCCAGAGGGCATTCCTGGTAGGTGTTTTCTTCTAAATTTAGAAACTAAATACTTTTGTATAGTATATATGTACATAGATACATTTTTGTAAAAAATCTATTTATTTCATATCAGGTATGAAGGGAGACAAGGGCGAAGTTGGTTTATCTGGCAATGATGGCGCAACTGGGCCTAGAGGACCTCCAGGAGCACCTGGTTTAATGGGCTCGAAAGGTGATATTGGCCCGCAAGGACCTCCTGGAACTGATGGCCGTCCTGGTTTCGATGGAGAAAAAGGATCCACAGGTGCACCTGGTTTCGATGGTCCTCAAGGATTACCTGGTGATGCGGCTGAAAAAGGACAAAAGGGAGAACCTGGCTTACCTGGCTTGCGAGGCGAAGAAGGTCGTCCCGGTGCACCCGGATTTCCTGGCGAGAAAGGCTTCCCTGGCATACCTATTCACGGACTTCCTGGAGCGAAAGGTGACAAAGGAGATCGTGGTCGCGATGGTATCGACGGACTTAATGGTGAACCTGGAGAAAAGGGCAATGCTGGCTTCAATGGCTTAAATGGACAAAAAGGTGATAAAGGTGAAATGGGATTACCAGGTGCCATAGGAGCTCCTGGTTTGGAAGGAAGACCTGGTGAGCCAGGTGCACCTGGTCCAATTGGCTATACTGGCGCTAAAGGAGACAAGGGAGATACTGGTCCCATAGGTCCAGAGGGTCTTAAAGGTGATAAAGGTGCTACTGGTTATCCTGGTCTAGCTGGAGCTCCCGGTCTCAAGGGTGAAAGAGGTTTCCCAGGACAAAATGGACGTGACGCAGTGCCAATTACAATTAAGGGTGATAAAGGAGAAATGGGTGAATTCGGAGTTGAAGGCTTGCAAGGTCCTATGGGTCCCAAAGGTAATCAAGGTTTACCTGGCTTAGTTGGTCAAAAGGGAGAGCGTGGCTTAACTGGTGCAGTGGGTATGCCTGGTTTGAATGGCGCTCCAGGATTAAAAGGTGATCAAGGTCTTATTGGTGAACCTGGCGCACCTGGACCAGCAATCAAAGGAGAAAAAGGTCTGCCTGGAGCATCCGGAAGAAACGGACGCGAAGGTAACGAAATATAAACTGTACGATTGGTAGGTAAATTAAAATATAATTGTTTGTAGGAGCTCCTGGTGTACCTGGTCAGAAAGGCGAAAAGGGTCTACCTGGTCTCGCAGGTGTGCCCGGTTTAATTGGTTTACCTGGGCCAGTGGGCCCATCAGGTCCTAAGGGAGATCGAGGAGTAATGGGAGTGCCCGGTCGTGACGGTGCTGATGGCTTACCTGGTCAAAATGGTCAAAAAGGTGACATGGGCTTCCCCGGTCCGAAAGGTGAACGAGGCTTGGCTGGTTTTGAAGGACAAAAGGGAGACAAAGGCGAACGAGGTATGCCTGGTCCGCAAGGCTTAGTAGGTCGCAATGGAATGAAAGGTGATCGCGGCTACCCAGGTTTAGATGGAATACCTGGACCAGTAGGAGCACCTGGTGAGAAAGGTTTGACTGGACCTAAGGGTCGAGATGGACGCGATGGTATACCTGGAGCACCTGGTCAAAAGGGTGAACCAGGCTTAGTACCACCACCAGGTCCTAAAGGAGAACCAGGTCATCCCGGATACGACGGACAAAAAGGAGAACGTGGACCACCTGGCCCACGTGGTTTAACTGGTCTACAGGGTGAACGAGGCGAGAAAGGTGATATCGGTATGACTGGTCTAATTGGTCAAACCGGACGTCCCGGACCAAAAGGTGATAGAGGTTTGACTGGTCTACCTGGACGAGATGGAGCTCCTGGCCAACCTGGACCACAAGGTCAAGCCGGTGCGCCATGCACAGCGGCACAAGATTACCTGACCGGCATATTACTTGTTAAACACAGTCAATCCGAAGAGATACCACGTTGTCCCAGCGGCCAAATTGAACTATGGACCGGTTACTCAATGTTATATGTAGATGGTAACGATTATGCTCACAACCAAGAGCTCGGCTCAGCCGGCTCTTGCGTGCGCCGCTTCTCTACACTGCCAGTGATGTCATGTGGTCAGAACAATATATGCAATTATGCTTCGAGAAACGATAAAACGTTCTGGCTTTCAACATCCGCCCCTATACCGATGATGCCCATCAATAACAATGAGATCAGCAAATACATATCACGTTGCGTGGTCTGCGAGGCACCTGCGAATGTAATCGCTGTACATAGCCAATCTTTAACCATTCCTGATTGTCCCAACGGATGGGAAAGCCTATGGATAGGCTACAGTTTTGTAATGGTAATGTTTACTGCTACACCAACATATATCATATTTTCTTACTTTCTCTTCTCTTCTTCAATTTTAGCACACTGCTGTTGGTAATGGCGGCGGTGGTCAAGCACTAGCATCGCCCGGTTCATGTTTGGAAGATTTCCGCGCCACACCATTCATCGAATGTAATGGCGCTAAGGGTCACTGCCATTTCTACGAAACCATGACCAGTTTTTGGTTAGTCACAGTTGAGAACAACGAACAGTTCCAACGCCCCGCAATGCAAACACTCAAGGCAGGCAATTTGCTGCAACGAGTATCTAGATGTACAGTTTGTATAAAAAATTCAACATAAGCAGCAGTTCTTAATCTTGTTCTTCCCCAAAAGCTATATACCATAATATAACTAAAGTAAATTTTATTGAGTAACTCTATGAAACACTACTCTCAAAAATCGACAAAATCAAACGAAATATTTTATCAAATTTAAAATAATCCTAGAACACAAAAAAAAAACCTTACTGGTAACCAATTGCTATGAATTCCTTAAAATACCTATATACCCAGTTAACGAGTACGAGAAAATGCTCATCTTCAACATGACGGTCACATTGTAGTTTCTAGCGATAATAACATGTAGTCGAAAAGTACTTGCCCAAGTGTTAATTATAATGTTTATATAAACAAAAATGAACACAAAAAATCTGCCATTGCCACTAAACTATGAAGTTTCAAAAGTTTAAAGCTTCTTGTTTTTTAATTGTAATATTAGCATGTAAAATATAAGCGAATGAAAAAAATAAACATAACTAAATATGTAATATGTGTAGTAGCCATCTAATAAACTGTATATTTGTATGAAAAAAATAATAAAACGAAACACAAATAACGAATACATCAATTAAATCAAGATTTTAGGCAACATATAATATTTTTACACTAAATTTCTAAATAAAGTGGGACCTTAAAATTTTTAAAAATCGATCGACTAATTTGCTAAAAAAAATATTTACTAGCTGCTATCCCAAAAACTTTACGTTTAAGTAAGATTATGCAGCAATATAGAATATTATATGGTTAGAATATAGTAACGCCCACTTCCAACGCAACGCCATCAGCTTGATTGTCTTTATAATGGATGGCTTCAACATCAATGAACATGCTACTGTGTCCAAAAAGGTGACATTTGAATTTAAACTGCGCGCGTCGAAGGATTTGGAGAATTATTTTTTTTTAGGTTGGTACTGTCAGTCACATTGATGTCAAATTTCATGTCAAAATATTCATTACTGTTTGTGATACGTGTCGTTTTGTGAGCTGCTAAAAGTGAGTTTTTCGTTTTACGGAATCAATTTTTTGCTGCGGATACGTTGAGGATGGTGCAGAAAGCCTTTGGTGATGAGGCTATGTCTAAAAAAAAATGTTTACAAGTGGTATAGTGAGATCCAAGCCAGCCGTGAACGTGTCGAAGACGAAGAGCGTCCAGGGCGACCATCAACCTAAACCGACGAAGCTCACGTTCAACAAATCAACGATTTGGTGTTAAAAAATCGTAGATTAACAATTAGAGACCTTGCTGATGAAGTTGGCATACCGAAAGGCTCAGCGAATACCATTTTGAAGGATGTTTTGGGCCTCAAGCGCGTCAAATCTCGACTGGTACCGCCTAAAAAGGCCGGAATTGTGGAAAGACAATTCTTGGTTTTTACACCACGATAATGCGTCATCCCATACTGCCCTCGTAATTCGTGATCATTTCGCCAAAAATCAACCCATATCGTTCCGCAACCACCGTATTCACCTGATCTGGCGCCGTGCGACTTCTGCCTGTTCACCAAGCTCAAAAGACCGCTCCGGCGACACCGTTTTTATACGATAGAGGAGATTCAAGCCGCAGCGAAGACGGAACTGAAGGCCATCCCGGAAAGTGACTACAACCAGTGTTTCGAAGATTGGAAAATCCGTTGGCATAAGTGCATTGCATCGGGAGGGGATTACTTTGAAGGGGATGAAATTGATTTGGAAGAATAAATAAAGAATTTTCAAAATCAATACAATGTCACCTTATTTTTTGGGCACAGTTGTATGTATAGATATAGAGGCATGATCATGTTTAAAGTGTATTTCAAAAACAAGTAAGGAAGAGCTAAGTTCGGGGCCAAACGAAGGATCGGAAACATGGCTGACAAATTCGGCATAAGATGTGTTAGAAAAATGAAAATCATTAAATGTAGTATACGGGAGTTGGGGGTAGTATTGATTTGATTTTATCTACTACTACGCATGCTACTAAGATGCCATATATTAAAACAATATTCCCAAGTTTTACCAAGGTACCACTTATACAATCACCCATCATATGGAGAAAAGACAGCGGGATTATCGAAAACCCTGATTTTAGCTATACAGGGTTTGTCCGGAAAGTAATAGGACTGATTTTCTTCCGCCGTGGCTGTAGTTCGGAACGTGCGCGTACCGACTGGATTTGGTAGAGGACGTTCCTAGCTAACGAACGAGCGGCTGGTCAGTGGTCTCGAGCACCTGGAGAGTCAGGGCAAACATTTTTGGGCGACGTGTTTCTGTGAGTGGTGCAAGCTGAAAATGCAGCGTTCTTTAGAGCAGAGGTACGCGATTAAATTCTGTGTGAAATTATATGATCAATCAACCTTACCCAAATGTTGCTTTAACAAGAAGTGGTGTGTTTCGGTGGGACCAGACCTTTTGTGAAGCCCGGGAAGAGGTCGCTGATGAAGACCGGAAGAATGAGCCAATCCAAAGTGAAAACGATGCTCATTGTCTTTTTTGACTTCAAAGGCATCGTCCACCATGAATTTGTTCCTTCTGGACAAACCGTCAGCGCCAAATTTTACGTGGAAGTCCTCAAGAGACTCAAACGAAGAGTCAATCGTGTCCGACAAGACATCGCTGTCGATTAAAAGTTGTTGTGAGCCTCGACAACGCCCTGGCTCACACCGCCTCTCTTGTGAACAGCTACTTAACCAAGGCCGGCATCCCAACGCTTCCGCAGCCGTCCTACAGCCCAGATGTGGCCCCCGGACTTGTTTGTTTCCTTGCCTGGAAGGCCGGATAATGCCTTCCGTGACGCCTTCAATGTTTGAAAATCGCGCTGGCTGCGCTGCATCGACGCAGAACGAGCCTAATTTGAAAGTTTTTAAAGAATTATAACGATTGGTTCAATACATTTTTTTAAATCGGCTCTGTCCTATTAGTTTCCGGAAAAATCCTGTGTGAGGGCTAGGTCAAGTTTTTGCCCATTTTTATCTATTTTAGGCACATAGGTAAACTGTTCCGAGTTGGAGTAATGTTTCAGATACATATATAATGAAGAATGGGCATATGAGCTGTTATTTATTCATATTATAGGCCATAGACTTCCTTTCTGCTCCCTTTTCCCGATTGGTCCTGCCTCATCTCCCATTTAGTCAACATTAATTAATGCAAATGTATTTCCTTGGTCAATGGAAGGACGTTAAAGGGTATCTGTTGTCACTACGAGCTCTGCCATTTCCCAACTAATAGTAGTTCTTGATAGGGCTTCAGAATATATTGTTTAGTAGCGCTCACAGCGCATTGAGATTGAATCAGTTACATATGTATAGTTAAAGATACGTTCTAATTGCCCGAACTTCGATACCTTTTTGACTTTGTTTTTCATTTTGTTTCACGAGTTTCTACAATCATCGACCTACATCCTCTTGAAGGATGTTATTCTAAAAATTGGTTAGTGGAGATGGAGTGGAGAGGATCTAAACTTCTTCAACCTCGGTAATACTTCAAAATTGTGAAATGTGTTTTAAAAATATTAAAACAAAATAAAACTGCTTTGAAATTGCTATTATTTCATAAAATCAATTACAATTTGTTATGGAAAGTCAGTTAAAGTTCATACAAACACATGTAGGTAGGAACTAATTTCCTTTCCACGCTATAATTGATTAAACTCATGTTTCTATTTTTAACGGCATACGCAGACATTTCTGGAATTGCAGTATCCTCCTCTGATATGTCCCAACCAAAAACAGTGCGAACTACAGACAGCTGCACCCAGACTACATGAAATTCCAGCACTCCGGCTTTGCGGTTCATTCACTTCGTCAACTGGTTTATCGTCTGGCACGGATACTTGGACTTGTACAGCAGCCTCTTTAGACACCTTTATCTGTTGAAAAGCTTCGATCATAGCTTTTAGTAAATCCTCGGCAACCGATCCAGGCACTTTGACATGAGCATTCGATTGAATAGCCGCATCGATGGTAATATCGCGATTTTTCTCTGGTTGTTCGGAATCGGCGAGAGGAAGAGCTAAGGTAGAGTGAAACAGCACAAAGCTGCACAAAACGACGGAGATAACAGTGATTGTCTTCATGTCTTTTCACTTACAGAAGCAATAAAACTGATGCATTAACAACTGGATCGAGCTTATTTAAACACAATTCTAGTATCGCCCAGGTAAGTACGCTTGTGCCTTATCAAGCAATGAACAAACACTTATGGTAAGGGCTTACAAGCTTCAATGGTAATGCAAACACATACAATCTTGTGCTCTTCAAACGAAACTAAAGTATTTTGAAAATTATTTGTTAATTGAGCTTTGCGGAGCCACTAATAGAACTGTAATTAATTATTATTGTATTTAAATTGACCAGTGGATTTGAAGTACATGATGTAGATACGCAGCAGACAATGTATTCAATTTGATGCTTTTTGAAAACAAAATGAATTTCTGGTACTATTTTTCAGATTTTTTTATTATAATATTTTATCTAATCAGATCTTTTTAAGTGCCAGTAGGTACAAGTAAGTAACAAACTCATATGTAAAGGCAGTCCGACTGGTACTCAGCCTACAAAATATTGTGTATTGTTGTCGGGACTGAGCAAAATCAGCATCCATCATGCTTGTTGCAAGTATAACCGACCCGGTCTTTTGAGAACCGACTTTTAAAACCGACTTGCCACCGTTCCGAAGCTCGTTAAACAAATTTTTTGCGATCGCTTCTAAAGGAGAAAAAACACCATACACAAAATACAAGAGTTCTTAGAAGATTCTAACAACAACAAGTATCAATTCATCGGCTAGGATTGTTTTTTTTCATTTGTCGAAACGGGGTCAAAACCAAACTGCTAGCCCAATTCAACTACTTAATCTTTGGTAACCTTTTAGTAATATTACAATATAGTCTGCTATGAGCGCAGGCTATGGAAACTAGTCCCCTTTTGTATACCTACTTATGAGCAAAAGCTCCAAACTTCAACAACGTAATCAAGTCATAATTTTCAAGAATGAACGCAATTAGGGAAGAGTTTAAGCTTTTTTCGTTACAGTTTGGATATTTTGATTTGTATAATGTATAATATTTTATCGTTTGAAAGAAAGCGCTTTAGCCACCCTATATATAAAGTCAGCGATGTAAAAAAATTGGAAGTGTTCACGTTTTGCTTTTATTAAAACCCGCAAACGATGGGTCATTGTTCAAAAGCTGCCTTTACAGTTTCCATTGGTATTGACGACGCTGCTCGAACCGAAAACTTTTTGAGACTCTTCAAATTTCTGTGTTGATGTTTGCCAACACTGCTCACAAACTGTAGTCCAATGGATTCAAAACTAGATTCTCAGATGGTCGATCATCTGCAGCCATGTCTATGTGATGTTTTCTTTGTGCTGGAGCGCACAATCTTGATGGAATGCTCTTCATCGAAGAGGGTATTACTTAACTGCTTTACAACGCCTCAGAAAACATTCTTCTGGTGCAGTTTTGTCACACTTTTTACACTTTTTTCGTGAAAGCATTACAGCAACTGGATGGTGACCATGTTGAACACTTGAAATAACATTTTTTGGAAAGTTGAAAGCTTTTGCAAAGATTTGGTCGTTTTGCTTATTAAAACCTGCTTCAATAATGAATATTTTTTCATCTGTAAAAACGATACTTTCATGGCCGTTGACTAAAGACGCCACTTGCATCTGGTGAGCACAATTTGCTTCAAGCGCATTATCAGAAGATTATTAGTTGACCGACGGTAGAGTTTCACGTGGAGATCATTTCGAGTAAGTCTGACATTTATCTAGTCGATATATTCATCTGCTTTGACATAATTTTCTGTTTTCTAAGGGAATGCGAATGCGTTCGCGAACAGTTTTAACTGTTCATATATGAGAAAAACGATCAATAAAACGGTAAACGAGCATTCCAGAAATGTTATTTCAATTCAATCAAATTCTTCCACTCCACTGTTAATAAGTAAAACTGATTATTATATATAAGTAGGAATTGCATACTAGGAAGTAAATATTACCCTCACCAGTTTTTTATATAAAGGGTGGGCCATACAAAATTCTAAATTTAAAAATTCAATTAAAAAAACGGCTTGATATTTTTCAAAGGTCTAACATTTATTTAAAAGGTTGTTTTATGAAATTTATTTGTGAAAAACAATTTCGAACAAATGACCACCACTGCTGAGTTTACAGAGGTTATCCGATCCACCCAATTTTGTAGTACTTTTTCGATGGTTTCAGTCCTTATGGCAGCTACAGCAGCTTGAATCTCGTACTTTAGATCTTGAATTGTCTCTGGATGGTTGGCGTAACATTTATCTTTAAGCTCCCCACAGAAAGTAGTCTAACGGAGTTAAATCTCAGCTTCTGGAAAGCCAATTCACATCACCTCTTTTGCTGATTATGCGATTTTCGAAGATAGGGCGTAAAAGATTGAGTGTAGCGTTTGCTGTATGGCACGTAGCGCCGCTCTGTGCCCCAAATGCGACAATTCTGCCTCGTGAGCCTCGTCCGAAAAGATGTTTTTTCGGTAAAATTGACCATTCTCGGTTTTTTTTCCAATATTTCCCAGTTTTCTTCTAGTCAATAGCGACCCGTTTCCTAAAATTTAGACTTTTTACTGAATATCTGTCACTTACCGAATGGTATTTGACGTTTCCAATGTCGAAATATAGATAATTCAAATTTAAAACGTTAGATGACCCACCCTTTACGTGTAGCCCATGTTGGATTAATGAACTGTTTTATAATCTTTATACATACATACATATATAAAAAGTCGTGCCACGTTGTTTGTCCGCGATGGACTCCTAAATTACTGAACCGATTTTATTGAAATTTAGCACAATGTGTCAAGTTCGAACCAACTTAGAAGATGGGATGGTAAAAACGTTTCATAAATAAAAAATATAGTGAAATCTCTATCAAATGGACGACCTATTAAACGGACATCTCCATTAACCATGCACATTAGCCGGTCCTACAATTTGTTAGTGTTTATTAAGTACAATTATTAAGCCGACAAATCTATTAACTGGACACAAAGACTGGTAACCAGACATTGAGAAAGCAACCTTAAATTCTTTATTTCTTAAAATGGAATTCATTTGTATAAACATATTTAAAATTAAATCTCAAGTACAATCTCTTGGATTCTTATACCAATAAAAGCTTCTTCGCCTTTATTTGTAAATAAAATTTTTACTGTATTGAACAGTTTATTATATGAACAATAGTATAAAATGTATGCCACAGCAACGCGTGGCAGGATCCCCTAGTACATACATATGTATGTTTCTGAACGAGGTGTGTCCAAAAATAACGGGTACTTTATACTCTGCAACCAGTTCTGCAGAGTATTATAGTTTTGTTCACCTAACGGTTGTACCTACCACCTAAAACTAATCGAGATAGATATAGGGTTATATTATATATAGAAGTATATAAATGATTAGGATGACGAGAAAAGTTGAAATCCGGTTGACTGTATGACTGTCCGTCCGTCCGTCCATCCGTCCGTGTAAGCTGTAACTTGAGTAAAAATTTAGATATTTTGATGAAACTGGGTATACAGGTTTCATAGTACAAAAAAATTCGAGCTCGGAGATGGGCGTAATTGGACCACTGCCACGTCCACAAATTACGCCACAAAATCGGACAACAAACACGCCTACTTCCCAAATAGCACAATTTTAGATTGCACTTTATTCGTTCAGTTTCCAGTACTCAAATTAATAAGCAATTAATATAATGGAATAAAACATGAATAATGTTTTTAGTGTGTGCCATCTGGTGACCAAACAATTGTTGAAATTCAATAAAAACTGTTCAAGGCCCTAAGTATATATTTGGTACCGGCACCGGTGCCTATAGTTGACTTTTGATCGAATATGTTGGTCAATGTGTGATATATACAACTGAAATTCACGGATAATCCTTCTCTTATAATGGTGTGTCTGTGCGTCAAAAATGGGTTGAATCGGACCAATATTTCCCTTGGCCCCCATATACTTAATATAAAGATTTTCGAACTTCCGGGTGACTTTGTACCGCATATATCGGCCAATATGTGAGTTATCCCTACAAGAACAAGGGATCGTGTTTTGCTCATAACAGTGTATCTTTGTGCCTAAAATAGATAAATTTGAGCAAAAACTTGGCATAGCCCCTATATAACTAATATCAGGATTTTCGAATATCCGGCTGACTTTATTCAATATGATTGGTTTGATACCTAAGAGTATTTCCCTGACTTTTATTCTTGTAAGTTGCAAGAGCATAAAATGTTCGGTTGCACCCGAACTTAGCCCTTCCTTACTTGTTTTTAATTATTATTGATTCCGTCTGCATTAATGTTGTCGTTCATTCCGGTGAATGCTTTCGAAGTTAAACGCAAATTTGGAAAGGCGTAAATAGTGCTTGGAAATACAAGTTCAAACTTTAATGCGTTTTTCTCAAAATGGTGTTTTCAATGTCGGTGAATATTGGTCCCCGTGAAACGGTTTTTTGAGAAAAGCTCCCGGAGATCAGCTTTACTTTATTTCGAAATAAATATTTTTAATCTAAGTCTTAAAATATAATTAAAAGAAGAGTTTTTTGATCAATAAACGAAGTCATGTCTGAGGAATATGGAGGCAGGGGCTTCGTTATAGCATTGTTTTTGGCCAAGAATTTTCTAATAAGCTACAAAATGTGAGCACTTAACAAATAAAAATTGCCAAGCTCGTAAAAACCTGTAAAACATGAGCTGTTGCTACAGCCAAAAGTAATGAAAACAGCACAACATTTTATCGTATATTACTTCAGGAACATGTACATCATTATCATAAAATAAAATTTGATAACTGGGCCTGAAATTTTAAAATTATCAAAAATTTTACCCAAATTTATTTTATTTTCCTCCACACGTTAATTTTCCAGCTAATTAAAAGTCGATTTGATGAACGTGAATCAAAGAAATATAAAATTTTAGGTACCGGAGTCTAAATATTCGCTACCTAAGGGCTTGAACAGTTTTATATGGCTAAACATTTTTTAGTCATAGGGGATCAAAGGTTACATTAATTGCTTGTGTACTGGAACGAATCAAGTGGAATTTAAAATTGTGCTAGACGGAAAGTTGGAGTGGTTGTTGTCCGATTTAGTCCATTTTGATAATGTGACAGGAGAATGGAAGAAGAATTCCACGTACTAAATTTTGTCGAAATCGTTTGGTCGAGTCTCGAGATATGGGTTTTCACCCAAAAGTAGGCGGTGCCTATTCCAATTTTCATACCGGCTCTCATAAAGCACTCTCATACCATCCCGGTGGTAAAATTTAATGTCTCTGGCGTATTTAGTAGTTTTCAACAGTTCAGTTAGATAAGGAGTGAGCGGGGTTGGCCTCCGATTACATCTATTTTCACACTGTCGGTAGAAGTTCTTATAAGATTTTTACTCAGCAAATTTGTTGTTGTGGCTTAAGAGGTTTAGGAGATATGTGTATTAAATTTATTAGAAAGCGGGCGGACGCACAGTTTTTGCCCACTTTCTACTGCGATCCTTTATACCAAATTACAGTTTTACTATATATCTTAATTTAGTGCTTAGCTATGGCACTTTATATGTTTTCGGTTAATGGGGATTTGTGGGCGTAGCATGGTTCGTCGCCCATCTACGAACTCGAACTTTGTTTTGTACTAAGAAACCTGCTTACCAAGTTTCATCAAGATATCTCAATTTTTACTCAACTTACAGCTTGCACGGACGGGCGGAAGGATTTCAACTTTTCTCGTCATCCTGATAATTTATGTATATGTATATAACTCTATGTCTATCTAGCTTAATTTTAGGTGATAGGTACAACCGTTAGGTGAACAAAACTTTAGTACTCTGTAGCAAGTGGTTGTCAGAGTATAAAAAGTCTGACTATTTTTTGCCCACAGTAGTATACGCGGTCTCGGCGGGTAGGTAGGAGAGCCGCCACCGAGGGTTCAATTTGCGCCATTTGATGCATTGTCGTAGGACCCTATCGCTTTGCTATTCCGTTTCATCGTTGCGCTCGAACCATTTGGTGCTCTCAATGACACTACTTAACTATATCCGTTGTGCCTTTTGTGGACAAATATTCAAGGTGTTGCCTAATGGGTTTCAAGTATTTTGTGACGGATTTGTGATAAAGCTGAGCACTCGCAGAGTAAAAGTAAAGCCGTAACCGTATTCTTTTCTTTCTTGCAGCTGCGGCAGCTATTGTTTTGAAGTAAGCACATTTTTGGCCCATTCTCTCAAAAGACCAGTGCCCGTTATAGTAGCTATAAGTTTTTATATGCTATCTGAACCTAGATAGGACCTTCTATTCCTGTCATATTTCAACCATATTTGCTTTTTTATCTTGCAACTCGTTGTTGGGTTCCAATTGCTCTGTGCGATTTGTTCAAAATGCTTATAAAGCTCACTGTCGTCTAAAGAGGTTCTCAGCTATGCTAACTCGTCCGCATTTTTCGTTGCTAAAAATATTTCCATGACCGGGAACGCAAATTATGGGCAAGTGGAGTTGACCTGCCAGTGAAAGCCTTCCTCCAGTTGTTTACCTCGTTGAAATTAATCTGTAGTGTCGACAAGACAAGCAAAGCCGCCTGGCTGTCCGTGTGATATTGTATTGTTTGTTTAAAGCTGGCCTCCAAACAGGTTTTCCATAAGTTAAGGGTTTACATGGGTTCATGGGTTCAAAGATGTAAATTTTTTATTATTAAATTTTACAGCAGCTGAGTAGTAGTTTCGGAGATACAACCTTGAGAACTAGTGCGCTCGAGGCTAGCTAGGCTAAGTACGCCGTCTTTAAACGCGTTTTTCTCGAAACTGTGTTTTTGAAATCGGTTGGCAAGATTTCTCGAAAACTAATCAATCGATCTTCATGAAATTTTACACAGGCCTTTGAGATACAATTCTTAAAGACTTGGACGAAGGATTTGTTTCGATTACAACTATTTGTAACAATGTCTCGAAATGTTTATTGAAATTTTAATTCTTTTGAAAAAACGTCTGCCAAAAATCCAATTTTTTCCTTCCTCCAAGTTCTCAGTTAAGGTTTTAACTAAAATACCAAATTTTTCACTTTAGATAAAAAAAAAATTATTTATTAATAGCGTATGTTTGTAACAATAAAAATTCTAATAAAATATTTAATTTTTTATATGAGAAAAAAAATTTAAAGTTTTTTTACCGAGGAAACCTATGTAACCCCTTATTTATTCTTAATCGTCCAAATCAGTTTGGTATCAATTTAAACTCCTAGGTATTTTGCCGTGGGATTAGATAAATTTTTGTACCACTAACCGTGGAATTGGATTGTGGTATTTCTGTTTTACTCATAAAAAGCATCAGCTCCGTTATAACGGGGTTAACACCTAGTCCCATCACGGCCCATAGGTGTAACCTGATTGTGAAAGAAAACATCCCTGATACCACTAACACATTGTAGTCAGCCTATGCTATTGCTTTCAGTCCTCCTCCATTCAGTTGAATTAGTACTCCGTCTACCAACTATAAAAGCGGGTAAAGGATACCTCCTTGAAGAGTACCTCTGCTTACATGGTTTGATTGTGTCGCTGAATCATTTGACACTATAGCCCTTCTGCTCATAACCACCGATCGTCTCCGTCTGCACACCATCTACACCACTTTGACTCCTTCTCAACTTTTCGGTATGTATGATGGTGGCCTTATACATATATGTTTTCCAGTCTTGGACACCGCAAACTAGTCCATCTGTTTTTAAGATACACTGTAGCGTATAGCCATATACGTATAAATCGTCCGATAAAAATCAAGTTCTTGCATGGACCCTTTTGTATTTGTGAAGGGCCTTCGACATTCGGTGCAACCGAAGTTGGTGCTTTTATATATATGGTTGCTATGTAGGTTGCTGGGAGGATGGAGTCATGTGTAGTCACCCAAGTGAGGAAAGTTCTCTGAGTGCCATTGGGAGTGGCCAGAAACGATTATTTTACATATGACTCAAGCATGACTTCCGGTTTTAAACCAAGTATCCTATGGGAAGACAAAGGACATCCGTTTGAAGAATAGCTAAAGTGAGAAGGCGAACAAACTACAAAAATCACAATTTGCCCTCCTCGATATCGCATATAACGTTCTATAGAGTGTATTGTGTGAAAGATTAAAGCCCACCGTCAACAAATTGATTGGACCTTATAAGTGTGGCTTTATGCCTTGAAAATCAACAACTGGCCAGATATTCACCATGCGCCAAATCTTGGAAAATACCCCTGAAAAGGGAGTTGACACGCACCACCTCTTCGGCGATTTCAAAGCTGCTTTTGACAGCACAAAAAGGAGCTGCCTTTATGCCGCGATGTCTGAATTTGGTATTCCCACAAAACTAATACGGCTGTGTAAACTGATGTTGAGCAATACCAAAAGTTCCGTCAGGCGACTTCCTCTCGTGTGACTTCTTCAATCAACTTTTTAAGAAAATAATTCGACCTGCAGAACTAAATAGAGATATTGATATATTTTCGTTCAACAACCGCGCCGTTAGTTCTGCTTTCTCCAGAATGGATAAGAAAGCGAAGCAAATGGGTTTGCTATTGTACGAGTATAGGACGAAATATATTCTGCAATGAAACGAATACTCGAATACACATCACTGTTGTCAGTCATAACATCGAAGTATTAGATAATTTCATCTATGGTATCTTGGAACTATTATTAACAGCAACAACAGTGACAGCTTCGAAATCCAACGCAGAATAACCCTTTCCAACGTTGCACCTGTTCAGACTGAGTAGGCAATTGAGAAGTAAAGCCTTCTCTCGACGAAAAAAAACCAAACTCTATAAGTCACTCATTATTGCCGTGTTGCTATATGGTGCAGAGGCATGGACGATGACAACATCTGATGAGTCGACGTTACGAGTTTTCGAGAGAAAGGTTCTGCGGAAGATTTCGACGATAATGACATTACAGGGAATTAAAAGACAGAGGCTATGCTGGCTAGGTCATGTCGTCCGAATGGACAAAAACACTATAGCTCTACCCGCCGGCGGAAGCAAAGGAAGAGGATGACCCTTCACTCCGTTGGAAAGACCAAGTAGAGAAGGACCTAGTAGCAAAAGTAGTAGTAGTAGACCCAGCAAAATTGAACAACGACTGCAAACTCGCCTTTAATCGCGTAAGCGGTGTCTACGCCAATAAAAAAAGAAATGAAGCTTGCTAAAATAAATGTACGAGTACCCGTGAAGGGTATTATATGCTGTGCAGCCGATGTTAGTGCTTTATCTTGTGCTACAATAAAAATATACTAGATTTGTTTCAATAAAAACTACTTATAACCCTGCCAGAGCTTGTAGTTGTTACTATTTCAGAGGAAAAAGAAAGTTCAACGAAGTGAGGCTTCAGTCTAATACATACGTATGTACATACTATAGTATGTTCCATTTTAACAGAAACGAACTTCGCCTAACTTGGCTCACTTTTATAACAATGAATTATATGTACATACATATATACATATGTAGTTGTGTGTAACTAACTGATATCTATTCCTGATAAACCTGCCAAAAATGCGGGCGCATGTGCGTTTGCCTGAAACAAATTTACATATGTATATATACGAGCATATATGTATGTAAATACGTGCTAGACCTCAACACAACTGCAAACGCAAATGCTTTAGGGATGAAAGCACGCGAGACACTTGCGCCCCTCCACGTGCACAAATGGCACGTCAACTTTTTCGTTTCAAGTGCAATGAATGAACGAAACTAGAGGACGGGAAGTTGGGGGAACGCGAAAACCAGTAACAAAACAAAGAATCCAATAAAGTTTAACAAAAAGGCAAATAGAGGCAAACACACATACAACTATATGACATTATATCTTGTACATACATACAAGTATGTGTGTGTATATGTGCATTTGTTATCTGGCGAGATATTAACTAGTCTAATTGGGGGTGAAAAATACACAAGTGACTACAAGGAATGTTAATGGAAACGTCAAACGGGGTTGGATGGAAGATTGCATGACAGACTGGAAAATTCGACGCGAAAAGGGGGTTGCTGGGCGGCCTATGCGCACTTGAGCAGAGCAGACGGCTGACAGAAGTCGGGCAAGAATGGAGTAATACGGACGAACTAACGAGCTAAGGAGCGAGTGAGCGCCGAGTCGATAAGTGTTCGTGCAAGAATAAAATCGAATGAAAATAATTTCATTTAAAAAGTTATATTTAGCTATTGACTAAGTCTTTGGTTTAGTTGAAGTCGAAAAATAAAAGTGCAATATCGCGTTTCCAGTACTTAATTCTTATGAAAATCATATATAAGTATATACATATATGTGAATAAATAAAAAATCCAATAAGTTGTAACACTGAAAAATTGAGACGGCCGTAAAAAGCAACCCCAGAAGTTAAGAAAAAATCACCACCACATATTCGACACAAAAAAAATTATAGCATACCCAGACTCACCAAAAGTTTACACTGCCTGTACTACCACCATCACCAGCAAACAACTTGACAGACAATAAAAATATTCAAGAAAACCCTATGTCTGCAGCAATAACAGCAGAGCGCAGTCAGTTTTCAACACTGTGTGCTAAGCAAGTCTAAAATTTCATCATTCAGAAAATTTAGTCTCCACATTGTCACCTCAACCGCTTCTAAGTCGAGTTCGCATTCTATTCCGCACGCAAACTTCAATCATATATGATTATCGTTTTGTTGTTATTGTTTCAGTCGCTATGTTTATACTGTCAGCGTCTAATCCTGCATATACACGATCGATGGATCAATCCAAAGAATTCACGTCTACTTAAGGAAGCCGCTGAGACGTCCTCAGCTGCGACACGCAAGCTCTTGCTGGAGCAATACCATACTGGAGGCTTAGAGAGCAACAAACAGCCACGCAAACGAAACAATCTATCCACATGTGGTGGTGAACCAGATGGTGCTGGAGGCATTCTAGCTGAGGCTTGTCGGTTTTGCGCTAACAGTCCGCAGGGTTATTGTTGTCATCATTTTCATTTGCAAAAATTGGAAATACAGAAGGCACACAAGCAACAGCTACAGCAATCTAGCGGCTACCTATCGACACAGAATCGGCCACGTTTCTGGCAGCCACTCTGCGGCGGCAGCACTTCGACAACGTTGGAGCAGACATGGGCGCAACGACGGCAGCAGCGTAAAGTAAGTCGTGAATTGAAGCGAAATTTGAAAAATCGATTGACTGTCACAACGTCACGACAACATCAAACACAACTACAGCAACAGCAACAACACGAGCAGCAGCAAAACCCAATGCAAAAACAATATCAGCTTCAAAGACAGTATTTGAGGCGACAGCAATATGAGGAGTTCATGAGGGCAAGAAACGCCGGCAATAATAGTAGCAGTAGTAGTAGTTCTAGTAGTGGCAGTCCATTGTGGGATACATCCACATCAAATTCATCCAGCGGCTACCAATCACCCTTCGCTTCGGTGTACAATGTAAATGGTTCGCTTTCTGATATCGATACCACGGACTCTGGTCTAGCGACCTCCATAGAAAGTGTTGCATATTATGGTGTTGAAGAGGCGGGATCCGTAGAAGAATTGTCCCCAAGTTTGGCTGTTGAACTAGAACTAGCGACAGCGAAGACATCCACAATAACAACGACCTACCTATAAGTAACGAAAATCATAAAAAACTACAGGTGAGTAAGTGAGCTCAAGCATACATAATATTTGTATTCAAACTGTGACTTATCCGAAGAGTGGAGGAGGAATATGCTGGAATGATTTCTATTTGTTTTGGTCTTAGCTCTAAAATATTTATTATCTTTTGCTTCTGCAAGAACTTCAATTGGAGTTCCTCTTCACCATAACGTTGGAATACGTTCCCCATCTCCAATGATCTCTAGAGTTATTGTATTTTGGATATTTTGAAATAATAACAGAATATAAAGAGAGTGCGCTTTTTTCGGAATAATTCTCAAGAGGCAGTCGCTGGCAGTCTTTCTGGTAGCCAAACGGGCTTGGCATAGGAAAGGTAATCTCATCCCAACGAGTGACGGCCTTAAGTGGCTCTTCCCCTAAGGGACAGCATTACCAAAAGAGTAAACTTCACCAGAAAGTTCAAAGTTACACTACGCAGTAAGACTGCATGGAATGATTCCACTCTCGACTAACCGCTAATACAATCAAGTGGTACATCCACGGCTCGAAAACATCACCACATGGGTGGTTGCAACCTTAGCAGGTTTAAATACGTTATCAACCTCCTAAGGGACAAACTCCGGCTACTTGTCGCAGACTACACTGGCCATTGTAAGCTCAAGAAATGCTTGTATAACATGGGAAAATTGCCGGAGCCTGATACTCCAGAACACTTGGTAATTGACTGCACAACAATCCGCAGTCGCAGGATAAGGTCCTTGGATCGATGTTCCTAAATAGGAATCACATCGCCTCAATAGCACCTGGCAGTATATTGGAGTTCATCAATGTCGTACGGCTATATGAGTCGTTGTGACTTAGGAGAGTACACGATAGACTTTAAGTCGCGGGGCATCTTATCATTTGTTTTTTCTATCTATCTACGTAAGGCATATGCAGTTTCAGGCTCCGATCGCAGTTCCGACCAACAACGAAAGTCTCTTCCTAATCCCTGTCGACCTTCAGCAGTCAATTGCAAATCTTTCTTGCTTGTTTTTGCTATGAGTATTATATACATATATTATTTTGAACGATACTTTTGAGGATCGTTGAACTTCATTTTTCACGAGCTTCGGAAGAAAAATAACTTGTGACACTCACCAAAACTTCTAAGCTTTGAAACCCAAAAAACCTCAAAAACTTTTTAAGGTCGTAGTTCGAATGATTATTTTTCTTTAATTTCTTTGATTTGGTTGAAGATAGCGTTCCCATGCGAAATTCTGCTCGGCAATAAGTTGTGCTCGGGTATAAGGTGCCGATAAAACCCAGCAAATAATTTTCATTATTTGAGCACACCAATTATTTTCCATCAATGAGAATGTTTGTATGTATGGCTGTATGTACGAATGATTGAAATATTTTTGTTTCCTCAAAATCGTGTTTGTCGGTTTTTTTTATTTTGTTTACTCATATCCAGCGAAATATTTTAGTAATCATTTTTAGTAAATATATTTTATAACCTTTTTCACTTCAACTAGATACAAGAACGGCAATCTTGTTGGTACCTTAAACAATACCTATTAGCAGTTAACCGGCAACAAGCGAACAGAGAGAATTGAAAACATCGACAACCAAGAAGACGCAGCGACACAAAAGGGTTCTCGAGACAAAGGACTCGTGCCGAGTGGGTCGAACGTGTAAGATCTGTTGGCAGTGATACTAGATGAATGTGTATGTAACAAAACGTTTACCGTTATACAGGTGCAATTGAACAGAGCAAAGTGCTTTTGCAGGTGTGAAGAATACGCAACAACCGGAAGTGACCTTCTTTTCGTCAGACAACAGTGACTAGACTACTTAAATGGCAGAAATAAAAAAACACATGCCACTTGTAGGATTCTCGTTTTCTAGATGCTAGAAACTGTCAAGTAGTGACCTTAGTAGTAACAGTAGAAAATTACAAAAGTGCAACGAGGCACTGAAATCGATTATACCGAAACTCAACAACTTAATTACAAGTATCTGGACGTACACACATACATAAGTTAAACGTAATTGTAAAGGCAATAAAATGTCCTCGGATGACGACAATAATTCGCTAAACTCATCAGCCAAATCGGACGCAAGGCTTAACGAACCGTTAAATGGCATTTCGCCGACGCTGAATTCGTCGACGGCCAATACAAATGCGGGTAATGGAAGTGCTGGTGGCGGAAGTGGAAGTTCCTGTCAATTGGTGAGACGTAAAAAAATCATGCCGCTGGAGCATGGTTGCGAGGACAATTGGACGTGGAGTAAACGGCATCGCTCGAAAGAAATAGTGCTGAGTGGTCCCAATAATCGCACGGTGCATTTTCATCCAAATTGGAGTAAAGGAACGGCGGGTGTACAGGGCAAGCGCCCGCTGAATAATGGCCGCTTCTATTGGGAATTGCATGTGTCACAGCGTGTCTTCGGTACCAGTATTATGTTTGGTATCGGCACAAAGCAAGCACGTAAGCATTTTACTGTATTTTCATACCGTAATAATAATTGTTGTTGGCTCTAATTATATACAAGTAAAGAGTGATACATTTCTAGGTTCCCTACTTCTTTCTTTGACATTTATTTTTTGAACATTATCTTTTTCCAATGTTGGCGTTGGATACGTCTCAGAAGGTCCATCCGTTGAGTCCAATTTGCATTGACTAGTTCGCGCATTTCAACGGCATCATTTTTTAAAGAAAATTGGACCGATTATTCCATCGGCCCACAAACCATATTAACTTGTTTTTTTTTCTGGATGAAATGGCAGCTTCTGAATCTCTTTGAGCCAGAAATGAGTCTCATAACTGAACAAAATTTGGCTCGAAAACGTCGGGTTTTCTTGCAACTTTTCAAAAGCCCGTAGAGCGAAGCGATGTCGCTTGGGGAGGTCGAACGGCTCCAGTTCTTGTACAAGCTGAATTTTGTACGTTTTCAATTTAAGATCTCGCCGTAAAATACGCAACGACTTTACGTCGGACCCAGTTGATGCGAACGGCGCCGAATCGACTCTCCGCTATCTTCGTACTCTCCGCTAGACCTTAAAGAGCTCGTTTTCCGTTTCAAATTTTTTAGTTTTTCGGTAGTTGTTCCATACACAATTGTTCTAATCACATGATTCTAACATTGCAGGACTACACGCCAACTCCTTTCGGAATATGCTCGGTGAGAATGAACATGGCTGGGGTCTATCGCACAAGGGTGTGCTTTGGCACAAAGGTGTAGCGCTGCTGTACACTAAACGTTTCAAAGAAAATCACCCCACGGTTATAGGCGTGCTTTTCGATGGCATCGAGGGTACACTCAGCTATTACAAAGATGGCAAATGTTTGGGTGTAGCTTTTAGGGGTCTAGATAAGGTAAGCAAAGCTATTAAATATCGTAATTTCAATATCAATACATATATATTAATCAATACAGATCAAAGAACCACTATATCCGATTGTCTGTTCGACTGCTGCGAAAACTGAAATGACACTGAAGTGTACGCGGCGGGATTTTGTAAATCTGCAAGATCGTTGTCGAGCCGAAATTATTAAGCACGTCAAGACGAGAGAGGATTTGGTAAAATTAAAATTGCCGCCACTCATTACGCAATATTTGAGCGAAGTGGTGAACGATGTGGCGCCACTGCGCCAAGTGGACAACTATGACATTTTATGCGATTTTTAAATTGTAACAGCTGACACTGCGTAAGTGGGATTTGGAGTAATACTAAACGAACGGTGGTACTAACATGGGTATATGAGTGTGTTGTGTGTGTATTTATACAAATTGAATATTGTAAATATAGTTTATAATTATATACATATGCGTCCTTGTTTGCTGGAACATTTGAACTAATTTTTAAAACTGCTTCAAATCACTCTTATCAGCATATGAGCAATCCGCCATGTAATTAATTTGGTATAAAATACATGAGAACATGGGAGTAAGCTTATTGACAAGAATGTCAAATTCACATACAAGTGAAAAACAAAGTAAACAACACGTTATCGGCGCTAGTTCAGAACGCAATTTGGTACACCATCTTTTCATAATTAAAATAATCATTAATATTAATTAATAATTATTAATCATGTTAATGATAAATCTAAAAAACGTAAACATTAGATTTTCTTATGCTCTTTAAATAGTACCATCTCCAGCCTTGTAACGTTCAGCCACTTGTACAGCTGGCCCCACTTAAATGGTTATTGCCAAAAGGCGTTTAAAATCGCTTTTCTACTTTGAAGCACAAAGCTCAACGCGGAAATAACGTAAATATAATGTCAGTGTTTAATTTAAGGCGCATTCAGTAATTTTTCTAAATTTTTGAAATTATGTTAGTGATTAAAATTTGAGTTTGACTTTGATTTTAATTAATTTCTAAAGTGAAATTTTGTTTCAAACAAATTAATAATAAGAATTCTTAACAAATGTAATATAAATCTTAGTGCATAATTTTATAATCCGTGAAGTCCGCCGTGCCATACTAAGCTCGCACTTACATTGCAAGATATACATACATATGCACTGGTATGTAGGCATTTCTGTCTTTCTTCAGTTGAGTATATGGTAAATTCACTACTGAGACACACATACAAATAAGCACGGAAATGTCGCATAAACTTTTTAATTGAAGTCAAGTCAACAAAATGTAAACAAATGTGTGCATGTACATATATAGTATTTGAAGCTTATAACTACATAAAAGCTAGTCACTACAAATAAATATTAGATATAAACAAAAACAATAATTAGACTTGCATTTATTTAAAAAGAACTTAGGAAAACTTGAATGCAAGCGCAAAAAATTGCGTAGAATAGACGAAACTAAGGCATGAAGAAATGAATGAGGACCAATAAACGTTTGACAAAAACATAAAAAAATATTTAAAATAAAAATATATAAGTATATAGTAAAATTGAATCTATAAAATATGTAATTTTTCTATATTTGATGTGATTTTTATATTTTAATGTGTTTTTTAATATGTGTTTTTAGATTTGATAAATTTTTATCATAAAAGCAGTTTTAAATTGCACTTTCAATGTCATCTAATTCCAAATCACTTTTATTTTAATCAGTATTATTATTATGTACATTCTCCTCTTTGCTGGTAAATTTATGTCTTTTTTGTTTTATGTTATAATATAAAGGTATTTGGAATCGATATGTACATATGTATGTATGTATGTGTCAGCGTAAAAAGCTGAGCCGTTTTAGGCATGTCCGTCTGAATATACGCGAATTAGTCTCTCAGTTTTTGAGATAAACAAACCGGCCAATCAAAATTTTGTTCTTGTAAAGAAACTTCTTTATTTGTGAAAAAAGTTAATGTTTCTTCTGGTTTTACTTAAAATTTTTATTTTTAAATTAATCGGAAAGCATTTCGAAAACTTTTCTTTATTTGACGTTTGTATGCCTTTTCCATATAAATAAACTTAGCGTAAAATTATTTAAAAATACAAAGGCCTATTCGGTGCAATATTGTGATAACTTGTAAGATTGTATTAGTATACATTTGCATTGCGGTTAATGTTCAGTTATTTTGTAAATTGTAATCAAAGTATGTATTTAAGTAAATAAATAGAGTACACTTTATGCTGCCCCATCTTTGTAATTAGTTTGCTTTTTAAACGAAAAATTTGTTGCTTACTGAATGACTCTGTTACTGTGTTGCTTTTTATTTTGTTCATTTCAGTTAAAAATTGTTTCCGCCTATCCTAAAACTATTTAAAACGTTTTGCAAATATGCTAGGCTTTAATAATGAAAAATGTAAATTATCGAAAGCGGAATTGGGTGAATTCTAGTCATATAAATTGTTGCACTGCTAGCGCAAAAATAAAAACGCCATCGGCAGTCAGCAATTTTAGAAAATAACTGTAATTAGTTAAGTTATTTGTTCAAATGTGAAAAATATTCAACAACACGCATTATAAAGCTATTAATGTCTAATAAAAAACTATGTGTGTCTAAATAAGCGGGAGTGTCTTAATTGTAATGAAAGCATTCAGGTGGGTAAACTAAATGATCAAAATCTACTTCTTGTGGGAAAAGTGTTTTATTTTACAAGATATGTATTTTCCGAAATTTGACACAGATTATTGTCTATTGTATAAACTCCGAACAAACACTATAACAGATAGCTGCCATACAGACTAATCGATAAAACCAAGTTCTGGTATTGAGTATTTTGTATTATGGCTTCAGTGCAACCGAAGTAAACTTTTTGCTGGTTTTTAGAAATAAACACAATATAGTGGTGGTGGTGAATTTATTGATTCTTATTACTGTACAATAAATACTTAGAAAATTCTATTTTACATACAATTAGGTGGAGGAAGATTAAGAAATAATAAAACTACACTAATTAATTAATAATAATTATGTATATACTTTTCTAAACGAAAATCTAAAACACAATTTGCTATTGTACGTTTGGGCAAGCGTTTGGAGTTGCAAATAACATGGCATTAAACGCAAATTTTATTAAAACCGCTGTTTAATTTGTCCGCTTATAGTTCATCAAGGAAATGATTTATATTCTGTAAATGATCGCCATAATCCGTAGCTTCACTGCCAACGAATGTGTCGTAATTGTTTAGTATTTCCAAATAGCTTAAGCGATCATCATGATCTTCATCTGTCGATACAAATAAATGGTCGACCTCGTCCGTAGCTATAGCCTCGCTATTTGGCACCACCCAGTTGAGTACTTCATTACCGGTTAGTAGACCATCCTCATTCTCATCCAAATGATCGAAACGATCTTTTTCTTCAACTAACCATTCGCGGCTACGATCTTGACCTGCACTGCCAATAAATTCCGCATAATCTATTTCACCATTATGATTGGTATCTTTCTCACGTAGCGTGTGTTCCAATACGATTGGTAACATTTCTGGATGTTCTTCTGGTGAATAGAAAAGCACATATTCTTTTGAATCCAACGCGCCATCTTTATTCAAATCTGCTGCATTGAATAGCTCCTTATCTGATTTAATCATTTCTTTCTCTTCATCGTAGCTATCGAAATCAATTAATTCCTTTTTCTCGTCTTCATTTTCCATTTCGAAAGTATCTTTAAGATATTCCTTCCATGTGACCTTTCCATCACCATCCGCATCGATTTCTTCCAAACGATCTGCTGCTTCCTCTTCACCAAGTTTTCTGTTTTTGTTTTAGAAATGGATATTAGTTATTATATATTTGTTTTTAGATATATTAACAGGTTTTATTAATTTGTAAATAATTTGTTATTAAAGCAATTGAGTGCCTTAAGCGTATATAAGGGGTTAGGGATAGTCAGAATTTTCCAACAAATTTAAGATATTACATATCTTTGAAATATTTTCTGAATTTTAAGTAAATCCGACGAATGCTTTTTGAGTTTTCGATAATTAGAAGTGTTGTTTTTGTTGTTGTTGTAGCGGAAGAACTCTGCCGAGATGACAGTCCTTGGCCGGATAAAAATCCGGGTCCGTTCCGATTACGTAGACCCGACTGTCGTGGAAACAGATAATGGATAAAAATTAGCAATGGGTTCTCAGCGCTTTGGAACGTTCGTGTCATATGCGTTTTTTAATGGCAACCACAGAAGCTCAGAAATCGCTAGGCAATTTCAAAAAAATTATTATAACTTATTGAAAACTAGTGCCTGGTCGAAAGAAAAAAATTATCTGTTGGTTTTCCCCCGAATATCTGGAATCATTTTAAAAAAGCTTCGAGCAAGCACGAGATGAATTATTAATCAAACAATTGGTTTTGTCTGATTGATTTTAGGCGAATCTCCAAGGATTAATTATGGTCACCGCAAGGAGCTTCGGCTGAAAATGGAGCAACATAGCCATTACTTTAAATTTATTATTATTTTTTTAAATTTTGTCGTCAAGTCGAAGCTTGAAATAATGATGGGTTGTACCTTTATAAAATAAACTATTTACTAGGAAAAAAAATAAAATTGTCTGACTACACTTAACCCCAAAGATAATGAATAAATAAACAACTACAAAGGTAATGAATAAAGAAATATTGCCAAAAGCAGCTTAGAAAGCTTTTAACAAAAAATTTTTACACACGTTAATAGTATAATATTAAGCTCGCTGATCTAGTGTATGTGTAACATGTAGTATAATCATTTGTAATACTGGATAATACAATGTATGTGTATCTGTGTGTACCCCTATTATAATAAGAATAGCCCAACGGCATTGCAGTGAGGTTGTTAAACCTTTATACTATGCAAATTATGTAAGTTAATTTGAATTTTTACCGGCAAGCGGAGGCAACTAGCACGTGATTGTCGTGATGTTTTAAAATTTAAAGAAATATTTAGTGCTTTTTTAGAATGAAGATAATGAAAGCATTAATCAACAACATAAAACTCACTTAAAAGACCTTAAAATCCAAGCTTTTAGCTCATGACGCTCAACAAAGCCATCCTTATTTAAATCCATTAATTTTATAAGTACAAGCAATCGCTTTTTGGACTCCTCAGGTGTAAGTTTGTCGAACTCCTTTGCTTCTTTGAGGCTGCCTGAAAGACGAAGATAGAAAAACCGGTATACATAATTTTTAGTAAAATTACAATTTCTAAAGAATGTTTGTGCGGAAGTTTTTTTTCCTCCACTCCTTCTCTTTAATAATTTGTACAACATGCGTATGCATAAATAAGACGAACATAATAAAAACACACGTGTATAAACAATTGACACGTCTTCTCAAAACACTGGTGATGCCAACAACAACAATCGTTGTGAGTTATAGGAAGTTAATTTATTCTTAAAGAATCTGCTCATAAAGCCAGCAAGGTATTTTTCGTCAAATTTGCAGTTTTTGCGCATTCATATTTTATATTTAACATTTTTATATCTAAAAATTATTTTATTAAAGGAATTCCAAAAAATTTTGTAGCGCAAGTTATATGCTTTTATGTCTGTTTTACTGGCGGAATGTTTAATGAATGTTAATACTTTTTTTTAGGTTTCTAATAAATTGATTTAATATGTAATATTAAGTTTTTAAGAAAATTTTAGTAAAATTTATTTGTTTCAATTTGATCATTTTAAAAATTTGAACTACCTGTAAAAATACAATTTCCACTCACCTATTATTGCTTCATGATCAAATTCCACATTATGGTCACCGTCTTCATGATGATGTGCATCACGTCCAGCATATATTCCATCCTTAAGCCGTTCTTTACTATTATGTTTTTCGTGTTTATGAGCGTGTGCGACCCCTGCATACGCTGGTATAGAGTTAACAGCTAGCACAAAAGCTAGCAACAAAAAGAAAATTCCTAGGAGTGACATATTTCGATATGAATTTCACTTTAATCTTTCTTGTAGACCAAGGTCTTTGCCACTTGCGTATGCGACCGTTTTTCTCTGTAGATTTATATACACTAAGCCTATTTGAGTAAAAGGAATTTGACTTCGTCACCACTTTAAAATTAAAATACTTGAAATATTTATATTGGCAATATGGTACTTTCAAGGTGCTGGTATTAAGAAATATTCTCTTTGTTTTATAGATTCACTTTGTAAACTTCATTAGCTATTATTTTCAATATTAATGCCACACGGTAAATTTGCAAACAAATGTAAAATGCTCTCAATTGCCCGCTACAGCTGCTGATCACTCATCAACTGCCTCACAGCATATGTATATGTATATATATTGAAATTAGGGAGCGTGTATATGGAAATTTATGTAACTATATGCAAGCTCTGGCTACCAGCGATAATGCTGCTCACCGAAAAATTGTGTTGAGACTAAAATATTGTATATTTTCTTTTAGTAATGTATAGATATTTTCTATAGTTGCTCTTCGTACTACAGCATCCTGTAGGTATGTAATATAAATAATAGCATGGGTGTATATATGTATATAAAACTGCACTGCTAAATTTCCGATGCCATTCGGTATTGTCGTTTTATTATAAAAATGTTTCAATAATAGATATTTTTACAAAACCTTCGCGTAAACTTTTTAATGGTTCCTCCGTCACTTTTATTAAATGGTGGAACAGTCATTCAATTGATAAAAACTACACTAATGTTATTAGAGTATACACCAAATGCTTATTTTCAATATCATTTAGTTATTTTTGATCTATTTGACTCAGTTATCTGTTTGTTTATATATGGAAACATGAGCAAAAAGAAAAGAATGAACACATTATACGCTGAACACAATGGTTGCGACACAACATTGCATCACGACAGTGAACTAAAAACGGCGTTGTGCATCCTACTACCTGAACGCATGTACACAAGACAACACAGCTCTCCATTTTGCATGTACACAATTTCGTTGTGGCCATACTAATACCTTGCACTTCAATGAAATTTTAATATTTTGTTCAAAGTGAAATTTTTTATGCAAAAAATAAGTAAATAGGTTAATTTATTTGTTTTAAATTATCAATTGTTATTACAAATAATAATATAGAGCTATTTTATGCTTTTATTTGTAAAATAACGTCAAGTTTGTAAGAGCTGTAAATAATTTTACATTTTACATATTAGTGGCATCACCACTCTTCCTCATCTCTCTATCTTCCATTCTACTGTCAACTCTACTGTCGTCCTACTGTCGCAGGCAAATATAGGAAAATTTTAAATTTAGCGAGAACGACAACTGTCGGCCTACCGTCGCATAGTCGTGCAGCTGACAAAATAACAGTGTCCATAAGAATGTGTGTATTTTAATATTTGACAGATGTCGGTTGTCGTCTGTCGCAACCATTGTGTTCAGCGTATTAATCGGAAGGCTATTCCGTCAACACCAGAGATGTTAAATCTCTTAATTATTTATCGAAAAATTGTTATCAAGTTAACATATTTCTTTCATTGCATTTATACAAATCTCTTTAATAATATATGTCAGAAATTTAAAGAAAACAAATATTTATATATTTATAAATAGAGCAATGGGGTGCCACACAAAGAATTTTATTATATACGAATAAAAAACCTTTATTATAAAGAAACTTTTTTTTGCTAACATCTTTCAATTCTGAGTTAACTATATATCTTAACGAGAATAAAACGTGAAGTTTAATAAATTACAAAATAACACACAAGGTTAGCAGTCAGTTTTTCAATTATTCACTGTTCGGATTACAAATTATTGCGGTATATCCAAATAATTAAAAATTTCATCCGTTTTATCGTGAACAAAGCTCTTACCATTTATTATCGCTTTCGATTACATCTTCTATCTTGCAATAGCAACACTGAATATTGATTGCGGGCAGCTCGACAGGCAATAGACAATGTCTTGAAATGTAGCAAGCAATTTTGCCAATAGTGATTCAAATTGAGCAATATGCAATCAATTTAATGGTTTGACAACTGCTGTCATTTCTGCAGAAAATTATGGCTTGAAGGAGGAAATGCCATGCAGAATATTTTATGTTTGATGGCGTGAATTGCAATTTAGCAACAGAACAGAATTTTTAAAAGTAGTATTTAAAATTTAAATACTATTTATATGTACAAAGTAATTGTTAGTATATGCAAATGTCTGTGCATATATTATTTATTGAATTAGTAAATGGGTATTCTAAAAAATTATTTAAATATAATATTAAATCATATAAAATATCAGATCTAATTTTTCAAATATATATATAAATTTATCGAAAACCAGATTTATTAAATTTTCCATTCTTCTCAGCTTACTGCAGTTCGAACAGACATACACACGCGACACCATTGCGATAATGATTATTGCATAATAACAAATGCCCACACAAAAATATTGCTGACTGTAATGATAATATACTGTACAGATGGTTGGCGATATCTATTGCCAGTGGAGATGCGGCGTTATTATTTATCCATTTTTGTTTTATTATTTCTGACGTTTATGTAGAAAAATTTGAGTGCGAATCAGTAATAAGTCATCTGAAAAATACTATTAAATTGATAGAAAATCTGGTGAATTCGGAGTTTTTCAACAAAAATTTTGCATTTTGGTATAATAAATATTTATCTTAACAAGAGCACAACCATAAATTAACAACCACGAATGCGGTGAAAAACTACAATAAATATTAATAAAGTGAGTCAATCAAAGCAGTGTAATTTTATCTAAATTAATATTTTATCGTGGCTACAGTGAATTAAAATTATTTGTGTTTATGAGGCTGCATAAATTAAATTGTGAAGGTTGCTACCAATGCTCTTGAAATTAAAAAATTGGACAAGTCTAAAGAGAACTGGTTATTTGATTATTCATTTTGACTTTCAAACTTTATTTGCAGCCAAATATACTCCAAGCTTTTACCATTTAATATTTAAAGTGAAAATAATATATTGCTGTTTCCTGAATATTTTGTAGGTTGTATACATATAGTGGGGCACTTAACTATTAATATGAAGTTTATTATCAGAAATTTTATATTATTCTTAAGAAAATAGTTAATTATTATAATATGTATTCATATGTACATACATCCAAAATGTGTATGTACATATGTATGTATGTGCATAATGTATCAATTTATTATGAGCAATACGTAAAAAATGTTGGCATAGAATAAGAATTAGCTAAAATTGCGCCTAATCAAGGAAAGCGCCAGCAGTACACACAATTTAATATATGTGTATATTTAATATTACATACTTCGAAACATGCAATACAAATGGCATGCAATATTGTCCGCCTAAATAATTAAAGCGAACTACGTACTATACATACATAGATTGTTCACAAGTGAAGCATTTACTACTTGTATTTTTATACCTTGAACAGGATACATAAAGTTTGCCAAAAAGTTTGTAGCAACAAGAAGGAAACGTTGAACCCTTAACTCTAACATTTTCTCCCCAAGAAGCTGTTAATTTTTCGGAATCGCCCTTATCGAACCACTACGGCTTATAGCCAGTATACAAACTGAACAAAATTCAATCCTTTTAGAAAAACATTTTTATTTGACAAGATATCTTCATGAAATTTGGAATGGATTATTGTTAAAAGCAATGATACAATACCCGAAGAAATTGTTTAAAACAGACTGTTTTAGAAAATTTTTATTTTTGTGAAGGGTATAATAGCTTTTGTGCAAAAAGCCTAGTCTAAAAGCTTTAAGACAGCTTACATTTGGCATATCGTAACTACTGAACAAATTATTGAAAATCAGTTAGTTTGGGAGCTTTGTCGTGATTGTTTGAAGGTGGTCGTAGTTTTCGCACACGTTTGACAATCAGATTTAAAGTCGTCTTACCTTTATTTGCTAACTGAACCATTTATGTTAATTTACTGACTTACTCAATTCATTACATTACTCAGTAAAGTGATTGACTGATTAATTGATACCTAGGTTTCTTCGCCGTCTCTATTGTTAAAGTGTTCTCACAATTAGAGTATAGCTGACGCCATCGTTATTGGACAAATGCCTTACATTATTATACGCGGCAATTTAGCGTCATACAGCCATAAATATCCCTGGCGTGTCTTGGTTTCCGGCCTAAAAGGTAACACATGAAAACCTATAAACGCATTAAATATTTGTGTTTTGCTGAAATATACTGAGTTGTAACTCTTTTGTTGCTATATGTTTTTTTTTCTACTTGAAACATGCTAATTATCTTAATCAAGCCGCTAAAAGTTTTGTTTGTATTTTTTTTTTTTTTTTTTTTTAATTTTTTACACTAGCAACCTGTTGCTACAGAGTATTATTATTTTGTTCTCCTAATGATTGTTTGTAATACCTAAACTGATTGTCATGCTTATGTTGAATTTCGGTTGTCTGTCCGTGCAAGCTGTAATTTGAGTAAACATTGAGATATCTGGATGAAACTTGGCATACGTGTTTCTTGGCATCAATGTTTCTTGGATCAATTTTAAATTTTATTCCATCGAGATACAACTTAACACAAATGATGTCCGAAATTCACTTCTAAGAAATGTCAAATCAATATACTGTTACAAAAGTAGTATTAAGTTGTATTTGTATTGCTATATGCATCCATTATTATGAACAATAGCTGTAGGTATATGGAATAGCATTTGTCTTATTGTAGACATCTGGCGCCGCGGCTGTTTGTTTGTCGAAGCAATAGCTACATCTGGCGCCGTATAGCAGTATGTTCTGGTGGTTTCTAGACGCAATATTCTAGAAGGACACACCGGCATCTAGCTACATCTGGCGCCGTATAGCAGTATGTTCTGGTGGTTTCTAGACGCAATATTCTAGAAGGACACATCGGCATCTAGCGAGAAGTGCGTGGCTATATAAGCCGTGGCAGCGCCAACGTAATCAATCAGTGCTAAGAGTAAACTGCTATAGTGTAGACGAGTTGTGAAATAAAGTGTTGTTGAATTAAATTAAACAGTGTTGATTTTATTTGTCAATCCAGAGATACGGACCTAACAAAGTAAACTAGCAAGAGTAAATTCGTAACAATTGGTGTCAGAAGTGGGATTGTCAAATAATCCAAATTCAAGATGGTTAAATTCGGAGAATTGAGAATTCAACAATTAAAAAAGGAACTGGAGGAGCGTAATTTGCCGATAAGCGGGCAAAAGGCGGATCTGCAGGCACGATTACGTGAAGCAATGGAAGCGGATGGAATTAATGTGGACGAGTTCGAATTTGTTGGGCCAGAAACTTCTACAAAGGTAGAAGAGAAAGTAGAAGAACAACGAACATCATCAAGTGCAGACACGAACATGCTGTTAGTGGCTATTAAGCAAATAATAGCTGAAAATACATCACAAATAGCAGAAAATGCAGTGCAAACAGAAAATCGTCTGGTACAGCAAATAGCAGAAAATGCAGTGCAAACAGAAAATCGTCTGGCACAGCAAATAGCTGAAAATATATCACGAATAACAGAAAATGTAGTGCAAACAGAAAATCGTCTGGCACAGCAAATGACGCAAATAGCTGAAAATACATCACAGTTAGAGTCTCGCCTTACACAACAGATTACAGAGAATAATACACAAGTGCAAGAGAAATTTTCAAAATTTGAAGACGAATTAAGCACTTTAAAAAATGACGAAGAAAATTTAAAAGCAGAAGTTCTTCAATTAAGTAATCGTGTGCGAGAACTGCAACTGCATGGCCCTGCACCATCAACAAATAATCAAAGATTGAAGGCACCCACATTCGATGGAAGTATTCCATTTCAAATTTTCAAACTTCAGTTTGAAAAGACAGCAATGGCCAATAACTGGAATGCAGCGGACAAAGTAGCGTCCTTGTTTGTATCATTGAAAGGACCTGCGGCAGAAATCCTTCAGACTATTCCAGACTGTGAACGGGACAACTATGAGGCATTGATGAGTGCGATAGAAAGACGATATGGTAGTGAGCACCGGAAACAAATATACCAGATCGAACTGCAAAATAGGGGTCAGAAAATGAACGAGTCATTGCAAGAGTTCGCAACTGAAATTGAACGACTGGCTCATTTGGCAAATGCAGATGCACCTGTGGATTACATTGAGAGGGTAAAAATTCAATGTTTCATAAATGGAATTCGTGATGTGGACACCAAACGCGCCACATATGCAATGCCAAAAAGAACGTTTGCTGAAACGGTTTCGCACGCCCTCACACAGGAAACAGCTTCCCTACTAAGTAAACCAGCACCCAAAGTACAAAGGGTTGAAATGGAACAACCGGCGCTGATGGAGGAAATATTGAAGACTCTGAAGACAATTGCTGCACAGCGAGTAAATACAACAGGCAGATGTTTCAACTGTGGAAAAGCGGGTCACTTTGCCCGAAATTGCAAGATAAAAGTAAACCCATCAAAATGGAAACAACCAACAGAACATCGAAAGAGGATTCACCACAAAAATGCGGATGCATTATCACATCGCCCTTGTCCACTGGAATTTAAACATTGCTCCAAATCAGAAGGAAAAGAAGGTATAATCGACGTGCGATCACTGAATATAGAACCTGAAGATGATTGGACTCCTCATCGCATCAGAATCAATCAGCTGGAGGACCCTGATCTTGCAAAGCTGGTAATGGCCAAAGAAAATGGGGTACGACCACCAAAGGAACAAATAAGTAGCGAGAGTCCAACTGCAAAAGCATATTGGGCCCAATGGAACAGCATAAACCTCGTTAATGGATACCTTCATCGTACCTGGGAAAGCGAAGATGGCAAACAGTCTCGTCTGCTGATCATAGTACCGAAGTCCATGATCCCAAAAGTATTGAAAGAATATCACAATGGACCTAGTGGAGGGCACCTTGGAATTACAAAAACTATAGAGAAGATTAAACAACGGTTCTACTGGATCGGTTGTCGAGATTCCATAGCAGAATGGATAAGTAATTGCGTAGAGTGCATGGCAGCTAAAGGTCCTAAAGCCAAAAGTCGCGGTAGGCTACAACAGTACAACGTGGGATCACCATTTGAACGAGTCGCAATGGATGTTGCAGGTCCGTTCCCAACCAGTACGGCCGGAAACAAATATCTACTGGTTGTCATGGACTATTTCAGTAAATGGCCAGAAGTATATGCCTTACCAAACCAGGAAGCGAAGACAGTAGCCGAAGCGTTTGTAGAAAATTGGATAACAAGGTTCGGAGTGCCCGTCGAATTACACTCAGATCAAGGCAGGAATTTCGAATCTTCCATTTTCCAAGAAGTCTGTACATTATTGGGCATCCACAAGACACGGACGACAGCGTTACATCCACAATCAGATGGAATGGTGGAGAGATTCAACCGAACGCTCGAAGAACATCTGCGGAAAATCGTTGATAAAGATCAACGGAATTGGGACAAGTGCATCCAGATGTTCCTGCTGGCGTATCGTTCAGCGAAGCACGAGACAACTGGTTACACGCCAGCAAAGATTATTTTCGGATCTGATCTGCGACTCCCCGCTGATCTTAAGTTTGGAACGAATCCTACAGCTGTAAGAAATGATGGAGATTATTGTTCTGCCTTAAAGGAAGAAATGAATGAATTGCACCTAATGGTAAGACAGCATACGCATCTGATGAGCAATAAGATGAAGGACCGGTTCGATCAAGCGGCAAATTCAAAAGGTTTTGAAGAAGGTGATCTGGTCCTATTGTACAATCCACTTCGAAAGAAAGGCTTGTCCCCGAAACTGCAGTCAGCCTGGGAAGGACCCTATATGGTGATAAAACGACTTAATGACGTGGTATACCGCATACAAAGGAATGGAAAAGCACGATGTAAAATGAAAGTAGTACATTTGGAGAGGCTCGCCCCATTTGGTTCAAGAGGATTTGTGCCTAATCGGGACGATTAGGCTTTAGTGGAGGGCAGTGTTACAAAAGTAGTATTAAGTTGTATTTGTATTGCTATATGCATCCATTATTATGAACAATAGCTGTAGGTATATGGAATAGCATTTGTCTTATTGTAGACATCTGGCGCCGCGGCTGTTTGTTTGTCGAAGCAATAGCTACATCTGGCGCCGTATAGCAGTATGTTCTGGTGGTTTCTAGACGCAATATTCTAGAAGGACACACCGGCATCTAGCTACATCTGGCGCCGTATAGCAGTATGTTCTGGTGGTTTCTAGACGCAATATTCTAGAAGGACACATCGGCATCTAGCGAGAAGTGCGTGGCTATATAAGCCGTGGCAGCGCCAACGTAATCAATCAGTGCTAAGAGTAAACTGCTATAGTGTAGACGAGTTGTGAAATAAAGTGTTGTTGAATTAAATTAAACAGTGTTGATTTTATTTGTCAATCCAGAGATACGGACCTAACAAAGTAAACTAGCAAGAGTAAATTCGTAACAATACATATGTACTGAATTCAGCACTTTTGATTCAGTTTAATTCGCATATGTATATCATATATTTATTTATTTATTTAAAAATGAAAAAAAGGGATAGATGATTGTAATCCATTAGGTAACTTCAGATAATAACGTATTTTTAAAAAAATTAGCCAATACCTAAAAATATGCCTTTTCAAAATTGTGAGAGTATAAAATGCACGGTTACAATCGAATTTAGCTCTTCCTTGTTTTCATTGCTTTTACTTCACAGAAGCAATTAGTGTCTACCATTGGCTGTGATAAGGTTGTATATACAAATAATGAGTACATGTATGTACATATGTATATGTAGTAGCCATGCACGTCCCAGTTACTGCAGGTGTGCGACATTTTTATCCGGTGGCTACAGAATGATTAAATAGTTGATACATATTTAGATAATAATATAAAAATAAATATGTACACACTATAGGTGTGCACAAAATAACGAAATAAGGAATAGCTAAAGGCTTATAAGTATTTATTTCCTTTATTACATTATTTTTAAAGGTATACACTGTTGAAATACGCAAAAGGCGAAAAATGGACTTTTTCAGAAATTTCACTTTAGGTGTGTCCCATAAAAATCCAATAAATATCCTTAATGGGGTTAAAATTACTATCCTATGTACATATGTATGTATGTAGGTATGTACACGCAGTACCTTTGTGCTTTCTGCGCGTGTTTAGATACACGTACTTAATGTTAACCAACTGATATGTAAAAATGATATCTTTCGGCTTAGTAGACATGCACAGTTGTGCACAAAATAATAGGAGAGCCAATTTTATAAATGTATTTAGCTGCATAACTTTTCTGGATCACATGCAATTGATGAGGTATAATAGCCGTACACATAACGGGATATTAACATTAAAACACGAAACACATTTTTATGATTGTTATTTTTCGTTCTAGTTATCGGAGACCATTATTATTGCTTTCCAACAAAAATAAAAATTAGACACCTAGTCCTTGTGACGATCCCGATATAGGGTTACAGAACAAAGAGTCCACGAAAAGTACCGTTAGTGATAAAGAAACTCAAGGCAATTTGCAAAAAATTATAAGCTATTAAGTGAAATATTAATTATTTTATTATCTAAAGGTTTGAAACTATTTTACTTTAAATTTTTTTTAGACTTTTCCATACTACATAGCATACTTCTAATTTTATGTGGAACTAGTTTTTCGGTTGATTTAATATGAACTGTGATATAACATGTTATTTACACTCAATTGAAATATATACAAAAACAAATGGACTATGGAAATATTAATACATACATAATTAGTGAATAGACATACATATGTATATCCAAAATTTTTGTGACAAAAAACATTTTTCTTATATAAAATTGAAAGATTCCTTTTACACATGTGTTCATTCCTATTTTTTTTATGGACAACTGTATGTACTAAAGTAAATTTATACGTATATACTCTTTACCCATGCAATATTTTGCAGTGAAATACACTGAATGACGCACCGCCGGCAAATGGCATGAGCAAAGAACAGGAGAAAACAAGCAAAACAAATCAACATGAAACAAAATTAAAACAAAAATTAAATAACGCAGCAAAACAACAATTTAATAGCAGCGCTACTGCTTGCCAACTCTATCCGAATGGAGAGAGGAGCATTCACTTCAATTTTATTTAACGCCAATTCATTCCATTCACGGACGTCGTTTAGTGATTTTGTGCCATATGCTGGCTAGTTCCCAGTAAAAGTAAAAGCAGCCGCAGCTACAAATCAATTTACCATATACATATGTAATATCAGTGTAATTGTGGAAAAATCTAAAAATATTAACATTTGAATTTTACATAGCTGTTTATTTCCATTTGCAATTCTTCAAATGCTTCTATTCATATGTCTCGCCGATTGACTTGTTAAATTCATGCACTTTGGAATTGCAAAACAAGAAAAATATTTCAATTAAAATCGAAAGTGTATTTATGTTTTTGCGTATTAAGAAGTACGTTGACTAAACAAATTTTACATTGCAATACCGTGAAATTTGTGTGAAACAGAAAAAAACACCTTTAGAAAGAGATCGTGACGATTTACTTGTTTTGTAAATTAAATACGCTTATAATACGTAGGCTAGTCCGTGTGAATGACTTAATTTTTCATTGCTTTTGTCAATTACTGCATTTTTCCCTCAGAACGGTCGTGCCTCATGAAGTTCATTTACATACTTACTGTATGTATTTACATTTATATACTCATACACTGTGCTGCTAAATTTTGCTTTGACGCAAACGTCAATGAACTCCTTGATAAAATTCGATATATCTTTGAATACTTCTTATAATTTTGTGTTGTGTCCGCAAATATGTATGTATGTGGACATTTTATTGATTCCTACGATGAAGTAATCCTTCGCCCTGAATTCGATCGAGACCTATAGTTGTGGCCAAGCACCAACACCACAATGCTAATTACAATCGTCACTCATTTTGATGACATCACTTGTGATTTGCTTTGAATTTCTTTATTATATTGTTTAAGTCTGCTTTAGTTCGCTATTCTCTATCTATCACTCGTGATACTTTATACTTGCTTGCATTGTGCAAAGCTTTTTTAGTTGTTTATTTGGGTCTTAATTTATCAATATCGCAAACGAGTTTCCAAAAAAAATTGTTGTCATTTTATTTTTATAATTTTACTAAAGCTCCAAAAATTATTGTTGTTTTTAATACAACTTGATTTGCTATTTATACTTTTATTTCTTAAAAATGTTTTAATATTCTCCGATTACAATAAAATTAATGTTTTCTTTTTATATTTTACAGCGGATGAAATTGAACAGTTGAATAAATTTTCATGTGGCGGTTACAGTGATGAGACAACAATAGTTTATCTGGTGCATCCATGTCGAATCTTATCAGCGCTTGAGGTACATACAATTTACTTAATTTTGTACACAATATAATGTAAATATTTTAAGAACTTTATCTTATATCCACAAATTTGTGCGGTAAATAGAAAATTGCAAAGTATGAAGGATTGGATTTTATAAAAGCTTGTGTTTCGGCAGAAGTTGCGGAGAAAGAAGAGTTTTACTGTAATTATTATTTTGGATGTTTATATCTTATCTCACAAACTACTAAAGCTAATACTATCAAACTTGTTAAAAAAAAATTCGTACACTTCTTTATTTGCCGTGAAAATGAGTAAAGCTGTTATTATCTCTCCCATTAAAATTACTAACAGGAAATAACTCCGTCGAAGGTATTTAGTTTTACACCCGAGCTGGTACGGAAGCCTTTCGTAGGAGTCGGTATCAAAATTGAACAATTTGTGGCGCCGCCCACTTTTAGACGAAGTATTTTATGTCAGTAATTAATCGACTAATTTCTACCATATTTGGTGCGTGACAAGAACCTCGGCTACTTCCAACCTATAAAAATTTTAAATTCCATATGAAACTTTCACTTTACAGCATATACATAAATCAAGCGCTAATAAAGTGAATTATAGTACTTAGTAAATAGTTAATGCAATCAGCTTAGAACTTTTTCTGCCCTAAGTGTACTCTGTAGAGTGATTTCATCTGATTTTAAACCGTTCATTCCTAATAAATATTAATTCCGATGTTCTGGTTGACGTTTTCCACATCCATTCAATGTATTAAATTTTCATCTTTGGTTGAATTTATGCCAGATATATCTCATTAAAGTATCATTTTCATATAATTTTCGCTGACACGAAGTTAAATATAGTTTTGATTTCTTTCATTATATTTTTTAATATGAAATTTTGCCGACACCTGAAAATATTTTCACGCAAGTTGCAAGAGTATGAAATGTACGATTTTACACCTGAACATAGCCCTTCCTTACTTGTTAATATTTGCCGTTTATTGCACTCGGGTGTGTCATTTTATTCTTAATGAGTCCAGTTTACTCAAACCGCTGTCATTAACATGACTATTCATTTTTTATGCAAATGTAAATGTAGATGTTACTGACGACTGCTATTTGTGGCAACTCAGTTATTTATTTCGGTTGGTCAGAATTAAGGCATTTTCTATGTAAATTTTATAGCATCTTTTATTTTTATTATCCGCGTTGACCTATATATTTGCATTCCATTGTATTAGTGGAATAAATGCGGTTATTTTAATTTTTTGTTGTAACAAAATTGTAAATACAAAAAAGTTAGTAAAAGAGTCGCAAATGTCCTTCTATGAAAAAGAGTGATTAAACACATTAGAAACAATTTAAAATAATAAATAAAGTAATAAGAAATTGACTAAAAAAATTATATTAAAGCACACTTATGTATATATAAGTATATATATCAAATACAATTGAGCAGACAATAGGTTTTCTGACTGCATCTTTCAATATATTTCAACTAATTTTCGATTGTATTTAGATTTTAGGTTTTCGTGTGGTCGCTTCCTCCTCAACATCCGTTAAGCAGGACTACAACGAGTATATGTGGACTATGCGCAAAGAGTTCCACGAACCAGAGCCGCTAGAAACAGAATCCGTTGTGCGTGAGAACCTTTCGAATATAGGACGCGAAGCAGCTGGTTTGGGCAGCTATCACAAAGTTGACTCGCCTGAATAAGAAATTAAATAAAGTAAACATAAAATATACATACATATGTATCTCTATATGTGATTTCTAACGAAAGCTCGTGACTAGCCTCTGATCTCTCCGCCACGAGAAAAACATATGCAAAAAGCCAAAAGGAGGTGGATTAAAGCGATTGAACAACAACAAAAATAACGTTGCAACACGAAAAAGTGCGCGCGCAAAGTTAGAACAAATCAGTTTCAACAAACGAGTGCAAACGAAACAGTTTTAGTAATTACATAGTACAACAATATCAAAAAGCTATCGCTGGGTTAAATGCGCATAGTAGTGAAAGAAAGCAAAATACTTTAGAAGTAATTCTGTTGAAATCATAAAAAAAGACTTTAAAAGAAATTAAGTTTTACACTTTAAATTCTTTGTTTTTTGTTTTATTATTAAATTGCATTTAAACTAAATTTTCCACCAACCAAAGCATATTGACAAGTTGAACAAGAACTAAATAGACAAGTTTTGCAAAAAATGGACGCCCAAATACCAACACAAGCGCCCGCACAATCTGTGCCCGCAGAGGCGCAACCCGCCCCCAGCAATCCGAACACCAATATCAGTGCTGCAGCAGCAGCTGTTAATTACGTCACCACCACAGCTACATCATCGGTGGCTGCCCAGACGGCGACCTCAACAAACTCCGTGCCGAATTCGGTGGCGAATGTTGTTACCATACCCGTACCCATTGTACAAAACGAAGAGAACTACACTTATGTGACGGTGAAGGGCTCGCTGCACGATCGCTCATGCGCCGTGTTCGGTCTTAACGATACGGAAATCCAAGCGTTGTCCAAACGTTTCGGTAACGGTTTAAAGGGTGCCGTGAATGGTGTCATGGTAACGATTCCACCGATGGATATGGTAAACACATTGGCGCAATTGAGCTATAAAGTGATTTGTAGTTGTGGTGAGGCGGAGATCAGTTGGACTATGCAACGCGAAATTTAAACCATCCTTCTTCGTAGCATGACAGCCGAACAACTAAAGTTTAATACTTATTGAAATTTGCAAATTTAACTGTTAACAAAAAGACAAAACCGACAGATTTACATAAATGCTATGCTATACAAAAAGAATAATGAAAATATCTAGTGTATTCAACAAATATTTAATACTAAAAACATACGTATAAAACTAAAAGTTTAAGAAAATTGTAAACATTTTATTTTTCTTTGTTAGGAGTTAAAAAAAAAAAACAACTTTTTTCCAAAACCCAAAAAATAAGTGTTGAATTTCTCATTTAGCTAAAAGCGAAACTAAAAACGCAAATTGGTTCAACTCATAAACATTGAAAAGCACACATTAGAAATATACATACATAAATCGAACAAAATTCAAAAGAACTTAAAAAGTAAAATTATAAACATTTAGTAAAAATGGATCAACATGACGCAGATCACTGCAAGTGTCACAAGCAGGCGGCGCCAGCGCAGCAAACGCTAACTGATATGGAATTCGATCGCGGAATCTGGAATGCAGGTGCGATTGAACGAAATTCAAACTAAAATTTTAAAAACAATTTTTCTATGATATTAACTAAAGTATTCCTAAAGACAAAAAACGTCACTTCGGTTGCACCGAAGCTAGTATACCCTCCACAGGTGCATTTCTTATAGCGTGAAAGGGTATAAAAAGATCTATATCTCGATTTTGATAGATCAGTTTGTATAACAGTTATATGTTATGGTCCGATCTGAACAATTTCTTCGGAAATTATGCTGTTGCCTTTGAGAATAATACTTGCCAAAATCGTGAGAATATCTCGTCAATTGCAAATGTTTTCCATTAAGTGCTGATATATCGACCAGTTTGTGGTTCTTGTTATTGTTGTTGTATCGGCAGAAAACATGCCTGAAGTAATTTCGGGGCATGGTGCCGAATTGAGAGTCCCCGGTCGGATAAAAATCCGGGTCCGTTCCGGTTACTTAGACCCGACTGTTTGTAGTTGTTAATCTCGATAGAAAACATTCCTGAAGTAATTTCGAGGTGCCGAGTTGACAGTTTTTGGCCGCATAAAAATCCGGATCCGTTCTGGTTACTTAGATCGGACTGTCGTGGGAACGGTTTTTATGAGTTCGATTAATGAGCAGCTTCTTGGAGAGAAAAATATTCGTGTTAAATTTCAGATCGATATCTTAAAAACGGAGGGATTAACACACGTGTACACAGACAGTCGGGCATGTCTAAATCGAATCAGTTTATCATTAAAAATTTTTCCAGTCTCCAATATTTCTTCGCTCACTTGTGAATTAGCAGGTTGATCTCGCTTAAAATCTTATTTTTATTGGTTTACGTTTCTTTCCCTACAGCCATCTACAATGAGCCGGAACGCGTGCGCAATTTCATTGGCCGCGGCAAATCCATGGACCGCGATGATTTCGACTACACTGCGCTCCATTATGCAGCGCGCAATGGCAACTTGGAAATTTGTAAAATGTTAATCGAAGAAGGCAAAGCTGATGTGGATGCCATTACCAAGGCGGGCGCCACAGCCCTGCATCGCGCAGCCATGATGGGTAATTATATTTATTGCACGCCATTAATTAATATTCCAATTAATGAAATTTTGTGTTGCTGTTTTAGGTCATCTAAATGTTGTGAAATTATTGGTTGCTGCGAAAGCTAATCTCCAACTGCAGGATGAATACGGGCAGACTGCGCTGCATCGTGCTGCTATCCGTGGACACTTGGATGTTTGTAAATTTTTGTTGGAACAGGATCCGAAATTGAAGGAAATCAAGGATAAGAAAGAGAAAATCCCCTACGAATATATAATGGAGAATGCCAACGATGATTTCAAAATATTACTTAAGCCTTAGAGTCAAAGTGAATGAGCATACAAAGTAACTAAAGCAAACAGAAATTGCGACCGAAGCATAATTAGTTGAAAAAAGTATCAAGTAAAGACGCAAAAGCGAAATCTTAGCTGCATTTTTACACAGAAGCATACATTGATTTCGATGTGACGCACTTTGGTTAACATACATATATACATACATATGTACATACATATATGTATATTAATCCGTTTTGTAGTATTTTATTAGTTTAAAATATAAGAAAACTGCATTTTATTTAGGAAACCAAATACGTTTGTTTCGAAAATATTGTTGGAATAAAAGTTTGGCATTTAAGATATTTGGATGTATTGCAATGTTTTATTGACTCGATTGCTTAATTGGAACTTTGGCCTTACAAATGTAGCACACGCTCACCTGTTGACGTTTATTTTTTGTTTATTAATTAAACTACAACTTTATATTACTCGTATGTATATGATATAATATATTTTTAACTACACGCTACGAGATCTTATTAATGTGATGAGGTTGGAATTATGTGTTTGTTGCACCTATTGAGCTTTTATCATGTATGTAACCATTTATATGCGTATTATAATTACATACATACAAACTACATACATATGTATGTATGTATGTTGAGTTGTATTCAAAATGTTGTATTTTATATTTATTTCTTAAAACACTGTATAAATGATGTGAGAAAGTTTAAAAATCATTTTTAAAATACATAATTGCATTTCAAAAACGAATAAAATTTGATATCTATATATATAAAATTTTCAAAATGATAAATATGCATGTTTGTTATTCTTCTGCTGTATTCTACAATGCATTTCTACTATGCGACTACGGTAGAACAACAACTTCATAGTAAGTAACTATGCTTATTTTTTTTTTGTTAACATTTAGTTTCAAATGCAATCTTTAATTGGGGTACCTCTATGTCGATAAAAGGGTTTACCTAAGGAACACTTGAAATGTGCCGAACCTATTACTATAATGTATTTATGCTTTTGTTTAAAACTATGTACATAAATATGTAAGTATGTATGTATGTTTCGTTTCTTTGAACCTTAAGGGCATAAGAGCCACTTCCCGGACTTCAATTGCAAGAAGTATAAGTTTGCTCTAACCTCAGCTCATAAAAGGGGTTAGGGGATGTCAGAATTTTCAAAAAATCGATTTAGCATTTGCTTAAGGGGTTATATACAGTTAAAATCGATTTTTCAATTTTTTTTTCTTAATGTACATATACCTATGTATTTAAAAATACACACAGAAAATTTCATATTGTTCCGATGAATATTTTCGAAGTTACACGCAAATTTGAAAACGACCAAACTTTAAACGCGTTTTTCTCAAAATGGTGTTTTCAAAGTTGGTGACCAACATTACTCGAAAACGGCTGAACTAAACCGATTAGTATTAAATTTTAACACGAACTTCTTATATATATTTTTTAGTAATTAAAGAGAGATGTTTTCTCACCGATAAATATTTTTTATAAACAATTTAAGGCTGAAAATCGATTTTTTGTTTTGTCAAAAAATTTAATTTTTCTTATTCCTTCAATTTGTTTTACTAGATTTGACATTACTTTAACGAAATCTGTTTGGTTTTTTAATTTCAGAGGATCCAGTTCAGAGATATAGTGGTCATTGCAAAAGGTCTTTTTTGAGAGAAGCTCCAGGAAATCAGTTGTAGTTCCTTTCCAAATAAATATTTTTACTAATATTAAGTCTTAAAAAACAGTTAAAATAAAATAAATTTAAAAGTTTTTCAGAAACTGTTCTGGAAAATTCGCTTTTTTCGGCCTTCTAACTGTATATAACTCCTCAAAGTATAGCAACTTAGAAATATTCTCTGTGTAAATCCGACAAATACTTTTCGAATTACTAGATAATTAGCAAAGGTGCATTGGGTGCTCTGGAACGTTCGTGTAAAACTTCAAATGCGTTTTTTCAAAACTATGGTTTTTCAACTTGTGACTACGTAGCTCGGAAACCGCTCGGTAGTTTTCAATGAATTTTAAACAGATTTTTTAAAACAAAAACAATTGGTACTTTTATAATTTCGATAAATTATTAACGATTATTTTTTTTCGAAAATTTGAAAAAAAAAATAATTACAGAGACCGCCATTTTGTTTATTAAAAAAGCTTTGATCAGGCACTAGATTAGCCATCACTAAAACTTATTTTTTGTGCGTTTGATTTTAGATGAATAATCAAGAATTAGCAATGGAAACCTCAATAAGCTGCGGTTGGAACTGTATCCACACAAATAGCCATTGCTTTTGAAGTTATTAATTCTTCGACAAATTTCTGGAAAGTCGAAGTGAAACCCATATATAAAGATGCTATGTTTTTACACTTAAAAATAAAATAATTTATGGGCAATAAAATTATTTGAAATTGGTAATTAGTTAGTTTAGTGTCTCTGACTATACCTAACCCCTAACCTAATTGACGAGCCGCCATACTTTAATAATGCCTAGTCTATGGTGTTCGAAAAATACCAACTGATGACTGAAAGTAAGTTTTGAAACTTACAATATCAATATATGCATACAGTAATGTTTCGTAATCAACTTTGAAAAGCGATCATTTAACTCCTAAATTATTTTTAGGTTAAGTGTACCTTTTATCCAACCTTTTTACACGTAATTAATGGCTCTCTGTAATGTTAAAGATGGGTACTACACATACGCTGAGCAAAATAGTTTACTCGTTCATCAACCCAATATTATTGTGTGAAATCCTATCTTAATCCTAAATAAACTTTATGAACTATCCACTTATACATATATAACAGCCTTACTTTTCATGCTAACCACCGCCATCGACATTACAGGTATTTTTCATCACAGACGCGCAATCATCGAACTCGTATAAATACTTTTGAAGTATCTTTGGTACACCCAAAAGGCTTATCATACGACACAAACTCGATTCACGCTTCGTTGTTGAGTATCGTTGTCTCATCATGGCCGAACCACTGAGCAGGCCTAAAAGTTGATTCCTTATCACAATCCGACATAGCGACTGCAGTGACAAGGGTGTGCTGCACAACCGAAACATTTCCACTTCGAAGTGACGCCGCTCGTCGGTCCATTTATTGGGTAATTCGGTACGCAGTATCGGGAATTTGTAGCCAGTATGTACTATAAAGCATATAAAATATAATAAAACTATTTCCTTTTTTATTTAAAGTACGAAATTATTAGCTCACCCAGCAACTTGGCGAACTCCAAAGCACCAGACGCATTTGTAGCGCGCAAATGATTGATTCCATGATCGCCACACACCTGTGTTATGTCCACACCCTCTTTAACCAAAAACTCGGCGATATCGAATTTGTTGAGCATAACAGCGCGCGCCAGTGGCGTCTGGCAATAGGGAATGTAACACGACCACGACATCGAAGTAAACGAAGCACACATCCAACGCCCCTCACTATGTGCGAATAATATGCGTGCAATGGGTATGAAGTCCTGTACGGTGTCTATATATTGCACGGCGATGAGCAACTCGTTTTCGACCGTGTCAACTATCGTGTTGCCTTGGGATTGTTGCGCCGTCGCGACGCGTAGCAAGAACTCCAGCATATCGATCTTTTGGCTGAGTATCGCGATCAGAATGGGTGTGAGACCATCCTTGTTGCGCACATTCAAACTATCGCCGTGGCTGATTAGGGTCTCAGCCATCTCGCGCATGCTGTAGCGTACGCAATGGTGCAGCAGGTAATGGGAAGTGATGCGCCGTGCGCCACGTTTCAACAAGCGTACTGTGAGCGGCACATTATTCTGCACCACCGCGTAGTAGAGCGCGTTGTGTCCCTCCTTGTCCTGCAGGTTGATGCGTGCGCTGCGTTCGATCAGTGTCGCCGCAAGACCGTCCAAGTTAGCCACTATGGCGCACATCAGCGGCGTCTGATCGATGTCATCCGTTTCGTTGATATTCATATTTGTTTGCAAAATAACATTGGCCTGTAATGAAAGGATTTTTTATTAGCAAAAATTATGCGTACGTAGCAATGAGCTTACCACTGCCACGGAATGATTCCGTATAGCCAAATGCAGCGCTGTTTCACCGGTGTTTAGCGTCTTTAAATTCGGATTGGCGCCGTGTTTCAGCAGCATGTGAGCCACTTCCGCATAGGCCACGCCCACATGTAATGGTGTGTAACCGTCACTATTAACGGCATCCACTGTGGCGCCGTGTGAGAGTAATACCCGCACACACTCTACGTGTCCGCAAGCTGCGGCATAATGTAGCGGTGTCATCAACAGCGCATCTGCGCGATGTACATCTTGCTGGTGTCCGCAGTTTGTGGCGACAGCATATGGCTCATCCATGCGCGTGATAATGGCACCGGTACGTTCGAACGTTTTGGCATAATAATAATAGAGGGAAGTGTCTTCAGCATCTTGTGCTACGTGCTCTCCACTACTCTGCTCACAATCGTTGCAGTTTTCGATAAATTCATCCTCCCACTCGAGGTTATCCATGCCGTCCGGGGTGCACTCTGTTTCCATTTCAAACGAGCTTGAGTGGTCTGTGTACCGAAAAAAGGAGTTATATATGTATTAGATTAAGAAACATAAAATGATAAGTTATGGATCTGCTCATTTCTAGATTAGACTTAAGTACTGTAACAATCCTAACCGCTTGTCTCAATGGTATATTTGTCACATCCAAAGCTTGGCGCTTCGAAACATTAACTGATTTAAAGTCTCTTTACACCCTTAACAGGGTAAATTAATTGTTGCAAAGTTTGTAAGATCCAGAAAGAAGCATCGGAGCCCTATAAAATATACAGGGTTTGCCCGGAAAGTAATAGGACTGATTTTCTTCCGCCGCGAATGTACTTCGGAGCGTGTGAGCACCGACTGGATTCGGTAGAGTGCGTTCCTAACTAACGACTGGCTGGTCAGTTGTCTCCGAGCACCCGGAGAGTCAGGACAAACATTTTCGTGCGACGTGTTTCTGTGAGTGGCGCCAGCTGAAAATGCTGCGTCCTTCAGAGCAGAGGTACGTGATTAAATTCTGTGTGAAACTCGGTAAATCTGCGGCAGAGACGTTTGATATGATCAAGCAGGCTTAGATGTTGCATTGGCAAGAATTGGTGTGTTTCAGTGACACCAAGCCTTTTTGGAGGGCTGGGAAGAGGTCGCTGATGAAAACCGCGCTGGGACACCTGCGATTTCGACAAATACCGACAATGTGACTCGTGTGAGCAAAGTTTCGAACTCAGACCATCGACTAAGTATTCGTTCAATTGCCCAAATGTTAAATTTATCAAATTCTGCGGTTCAAGACATTATCACGGAGCACTTGAACATCCGCAAGGTGTGCGCGAAGATGGTCCCAAAAGTGCTCATTGACGACCAGAAATTGCGGTGAGTGGAAGAGTGCCAAGAAAATTTGAACATATGTGAAAGTGACCCATAATTTTGGAATAATGTAATCACAGGTGAATGTAACCACAGCATGTTCTCGAGACAAAGACGCAATCTTCCGAGTTTTGGGACGACAGAGGAGATCCAAGTAGCATGCACCTCGGTTCTCAAGACTATTCCGGAGAATGCCTTCCGTGACGCCTTCAATGCTTGGAAATCACGCTGGTAGCGCTACATCGACGCAGAAGGAGCTTATTATGAAAGTTTTTAGACAAATATAACGATTGGTGAAACGAAATGGCGTGGAAATGGATGAAATCGGATGATAACCTCACACAGTTCCCATATAATGGTACTGTTAAAAACTACTAAAAGCGCGATAAATGAATAACTAAATATGCCAGAGACATAATATCTTACAGCTGAGAAGGTATGAGAGGGCTTTATAGGAGCCGAGGTAAAAATAGGACGAGGACCTAGGCCACGCCCACTTTTAGATGAAATCACGTATCTCGGGAACAGATCAACCGATTTAAACCAACTTACGTGACACTCTCATGTTACAATGTGGAAATGGGCGAAATCGGACTAAAACTACCCCTACTTCCCATATAACACAATTTTAAATTCCCATTGAAACTTCCACTTTCCTGTATACAAATCATGATAAAATTAATATAACGGGATAAAACTTTGCACGCAGAATGCCCTTGAAAAATGCCGTCTTATGACTAAAAATTGTATAAATAGGACCAAAACTGTTCAAGCCCATGGGTACCAAATATGTGGACCCCAGAGCCCATAGTTGACTTTTTGTCGAAAATATCGATCAATGTGCAAGATATATAATTAAAATTTGAAGAGAATCTTTTCCTGATAATAATATTTCTGTGTATGAAAAATGGTTTGAATCGAGTCAATACTTCCCAAATACCGAATATCAGGATTTTCTAACTTTCGGTTGACTTTATATCGCTAATATCGGCGAATATGTGCGTTGGTTTAATACAACTGAGAGAGCATGTTCTCTTAACAGTGCATTTTTGTGCTTACATTGAATAAAATCGGTTGAAAACTCGCCCTAGTCCCCACATAACCAACAAGCTTAATGTACCTGAAGTATTACCTCGGCTTTAATCCTTGCAAGTTGCAAGAGTATGAAATGTTCGGTTATACTTGAACTTAGCTCTTCCTTACTTGTTAAATTTGTGCTTCGCACGAGGTGTAGACACAGTTTTCGCAGTTAAGAAAATCGTTGTTTAATGAGTTAAAGTGCAGTTCCTTATCAGTCGGTTAATCTTGGGGGAAATGGCGGTTGATAACGAGATATGAATTTATGTATATTTGCTCTTTGTTGTACTCGTTTATTAGGAACTCGGGTACGACTTGTAGGTTTATTCGTTCAAGTTAGTCTTTTTCGGTAAAAATTATCTTAAGAGATATGAATTCAGTGTGAATATATTAAAATAAACAGCTGAGTTCAAAAGCCCTATCCTTTCATCCTATGCACATATCGATTTTTTCTATTATTTATACATACACTCTCATAAATATGTGCAAATGTATGTATCTGCTTGGTCACTCACTTCTGTTAAATATATCCAAATCAGGTTCTTCACAGGATTGTATCAGCAGCTCAAGGATCTCAGCATCGCCCACCAGTGCCGCGGTGCCAACAGCTGTACGCCCACACGATGTGGAAACAATGGTTGCCCGGGCACCCTCCATCAGACAATCGAGCACGCCATGGAAGTTGCCCGTCTGTACTGCGGTCATCAGACGCTCATTCAACTCGAAAGCGTTTATCGGTGAATGCATTGCATATTTCCTTCGCCACGTTACTTAGTATATATTAGCTTTTTGCTTTTGCGTTTTATAACTATTCTGCAATTTGTTAAAATTGCAATTAAAAAGCGAAAAATAAACTCTAGAATGAAATGCAATAAGCAAACTTAGAAGAAAAACTGAATGCCCACACTTCGGTTGTTAGACTGTCGATTACTGCCTTCTTGATGCCGTTATACCGTACTTTGCCTTTGCCACATGTTGTTATGCTGAGTGTCAGCGCTCTTGACACTCGGACTCGCTGTTGCGCAGTGGAAGGCTGTCCTGTGGAGCAGTGTGGTTTGGCAACCCAACGAAAAAGGGGTGGAAAACAAGTGATAAGGGAGTTTCTCGGCTTTGTTGCATGGCGAATTTGTGGGGGTGGATATGAGGGTGTTGGAAAAATGAACTAGTGAATTTGATATTTGTTTACATTTGTGGCACGTAATGTGAAACTCAAGTTTCAATGCTGAAGCACTGTACGAGTACATACACAGGCATACTGATAGGTTTATACAACGCACTGAAGTCAGTTGAACAAAAAGTAAACAGAAGCGAGGCTAAAAGGGGAAGTGGAGAATATGTGGAATTCGTTTGTTGCTGATAACGGTTTTCTTGTAATACATATCCAATATACCAACCGAAACTGTGCGTGCTGCTATTGAACAATGACCGCATCGTTTGGGGGATTTTGTACATCACTCAATTAATATATGCATGTGAATACTACTATGTGCAAAAAATAGTAAGTCTTTGTTCATAACTTTAAAATTCTTAATTTATTCTCCTACTCCTATATGTCTTATATGTCTCAAAGTAATCCCACATGACCCCAATACACTTGCGTCAACGTTTTTTTTAATCCTCGAAATAGTTGTAAAGTCAATTTTCGGAATAGTCTTCAATGCACCTAACGATTCACATTCAATGTCTTCAATTGACTCAAAACGGGTTTCCCGCAGCATTCGTTTGAGTTTGCTGAATACGCAACTAAACAAGGCGAATACGGTAATTGCGGCCCATTATTGGTTATAAATGGCGAAAAACTCAAGAAGAATAAATGCAGTATGCGACGGTGCATTATCGTGGTGCGAAAACCAAGAGTTATCGGCCCATAATTCCGGCCACCTTTTAACAGTATGTAGCTTCGCGCAAACAACGCTTAACACTCAAATAGTATTCCTTGTTGACAGTTTGGCCGGTGGAAAGGAATTCGGAGTGCACCACACCTCAATAATAGAAGAAAACTCTCAACTTAGCCTTGATTTGTGACCTGCTTTGAGGTGCTTTTTCGACTTCGACTCACCTTTGCCACGATATTCGGCCGATAGATCGCCTGTTTCTGTGTCGTAGGCGGAGATCCGAGACTGACGATGAAGTAACAATATGTTTCATGACGTCCTGGTAGTAGGAAAGAATTGTTTCACAGACGTTATCGCCACACTGTCTTTCGAAAAAATTTAACGGTTTTGGAACAAATCGTGCTATCACTTTTCTTTGGCCCAAAAGATCTTGCAAAATGGTTTTCACTCATTTTTCCGATATTCTAACGATACCAGTGAGATCTCTGAATGATAGTCGTCGATTCTGACGAACTAATTCCTTTATTTTATTGACGCGGTGATCATCAGCTGATGTTGATGGCCGTCTTGGACGAGGTTCGTCCTCAACGCGTTCTGGACCCTCTTTGAATAGTTTGCACCAATCTAAAACACTTGCTGGCGACAAAATATTATCACCGAAGGCCTTTTCCAACATTCTGAACGTTTCGGCACCAAAAATTTGATTCTGCACATAGAATTTAATGAAACTTCTTTCTTTAATAATTTTTCCGCCCAATGCAATTTATATATTTATTTTTATGTGACATTTGCCACAAATCTTCAGAAACTGCCTGGGCGCAGTCATATTGTTGGCACATTGTTTTACCATATTCACAGTAGGAGATGGAGGTCATTCCTTGAAAAGGCTAGATAAAACCTTGCCCTCGATTTTTGCCTTCTCGGGTGCTCTAGTTGACTCTCACCGTACCATATGCATTCAGCCTAATGCATATTGAACTCAGATGCAACTACAAGATGATACAGAAAGCAACCATGTGCAAAGATAGTCCGGCATTGCTGATCTTGCCGATTCCAAAAAGTAAATCCAGCATAGTCAACAAGTGAAGGAAGGCTTTAAGCTCACTGGCATGTCAACTTCACTTGTCCATTATTAATTCCAGGGCGCAAGAATATTTTCAGCTACGAACGAGACTAGTTGACCAAGCTGGGTGTCTCTTTAGATGAATCCGAGGCGGAGCTATCCGCTACGTGAATTCAATAAAGTGACTACCTAGAATCGATTGGTATACGAGTATTATGATGTCTAAATGCAGTGCCCAGAAGAATTTCGTAAAATAATCTTTTTTTCTAAAAATAAGTGCGTAGGCACTTTGAGCCCCTCTAACTCAATAGCTAGATTTTAGACCCCGCATTATAAAATAAAAAAAACGTTTTTATTGTACATTTGATGAGATTTCCGTTTTGCACACTTATTGAAAACAAAATATTGTTTATTGAAATATTTCCAAGAAATTGTGACTTTGAATTCGACGTTGAAGTGGGCTCTACAGAAATGTTTGATAAGGAAGCACTTACGAACGGTAAATAAAGTAATATATAAATATTTTTATTTCAAAGCTATTCCGCGTGCGTACTACTTCTGGATGGGATACTTTGACACACCCATATTTTGTATTTTTGTGGAGATAAAAGTCTCGTCACTAGTTATAGAACTGCTCGAACAATCTCGTATATTTTATTGAACTCTAATCAAATGATTTGAAATCCATCGCCATAATTTTTACGAGTCAAAATGGACTGTATTACAATTATAACATGAATTTCAAGTTAAATATCCAATTTTCTACAAAATAAATTAAATGCAGTTTAAAAAAAAAATATTTTTTGAAAGCATACCTTTAAATGTACAAATTTTTTAAGATGATGTCATGTTAAACTCACGAAAACGCACGACTATCTGATCGTTTTCGGAAATATTCAGTGTTACTACTGGCATTATTTGGTCTTTTTGCGGTATTAGCGATTGCCTGATAAATTCTACCTTATCTCTGCTAACGACAGTCGAGGCTATGTACTTTAATTATGCGCTGAACAGAGCATTTTAAGTTCGCCACGAAGTTTGTAACATCCAGAATGAAACGTCGGAGACCCTATAAAGTAAAAATAAATTAGTAGATGATCTATCTGTGTATACGCGAACTAGTGCCTCGCTTAATCAGTCAAGTATTTTTGTGTTTTTTTTTTTTTTTTGCAAGTTTACTAGATTGTTGTTTCTACGTACATACATACATGCATATGTGTTGAAAGTTGTATAGGCATAGGGGAAGTACCTGCCAAGAACATACTTATATGTATAAGAGAATGTTAGAGAAAATTTTTGAGTTTTTACATACGGCGATATAAGAAGTCTAGTTGATATTAATTCTAATCTGATTGAGCAACACAGTTTCATAATAAATAGGAACCTTTTCTTTACGTAAGACCACTATGGGTGGATTAAGCTATTTTAATTATATAATTATGTACATATGTATCGTCACCTAAAATGCAAAATAATGTAACATCACCTTTCATAAGTTTAGTAGTGAAGGAAAAACGAAATAACAAAAACCACTCATATTGAAACAAAATTTGTTTTTTGGTTATGAAATGGTTATATATTGGTTATATTGGACAGCGGAAGCTTAAATAATATACATATATAATATGATATAGTGAATTGTTAAATAAAAAACTCAACTTCGAATTTTTTTTATTTTTTTGCATATTAAGTGTGTTAATGTAAAATTTGGCTATGCCGAAAACGAATCACTTATATTGGATGTTAAAGAAAAACTAATCTAATTTCCTACCCGCTTGAATACAAAAAGGTACGATTAATATTTTCATAGAACGAACAGTGTTATCATTGGTCCGAATTTGTTGCGAAACTACCAAAATCTTTGGTCATCAAAACATGGCGTTTTAATTCATTTTACATTTGAAAACAACCAATCAAATCCTAAACCAACCACAATATGTCACATGGATAGGCACGTGACCGTAGCAGTTTGCGGCAGACGTGAAGTCAGCAAATTTTGGTTTTCCTCGTTCACTCGGTTTATCAGTATAAATTGTTGTTGTTGTTTTCGGGTTAGCGGACGTGGTGTTGATTCACGTACCGCTCGTTAATAAAATAAGAAGAGCGCGCATTTAAATTGCATGTACATATATGGTATGAGATGGCTTTAAAGGAGCCGGAGTCAAAATTGAATGATGGACGTAGCACCGTCCACTCTTAGGTAAAAACACGTAACTCGAGATCCGTCCGACTGATTCCCACTAAAATTGGTATCAGTCAATGTGAGATATATTATCCTTTCATGGTATATTTCATATTTCATATTTATTCAGGAGAATTCAGAGAGAATCCTTTCCTAGTATAGGATGTCTGTGTACCACAAACTCATAACGCTGCATCTAGCTAACTTGTTAATTGTAATTTCTTAACTACATGTATATGTGTGTACGGATTGCGGTATATACATATATATGCGTAAATATGTATTCTATTGATATTGCATACTTCAGATACTAATACTCATGGGTCTTTACAACGGCTGAAAAAATAATATTTAATTAAAAAAATTCATTTGACATAAAATTGTAAGAAAAGGATTATTCTTTAATTTCAGTTATATATAACACATTGACCGACATTTTCGATCAAAAGTCAACTATAGGTGCCGGGTCTTAAATATTCGGTACCTTGGGGCCTGAGCGGGGTTATCATTCGAATTCATCCATTTTTACAGTCTCAGTAGAAGTTTTTATACGATTTGTATTCAGATAAATTTGGCTGTTGTAGCTTAAGAGGTTTAGAAGATATGTACATTAAACTGTTTAGTGGGCGGGGCCACGTGGGGCACAATCGAACGGAGATATCTTTGCAAACATCTGTTCTACTCTGCCATTTTCAACATTTCCATAATTTTATTCAGAATATACATATCTACATATGTAGATTTGATTCATAAGCTCTTACTTTTATATTTACAGAAATGATACATATTTTAACGGCATTATGTAAATTTCACGCGAAGTCCTCTGCTTACGTTCAATTTTATCTTTCGAAATAACGACATTGGCAGATACATTTCTCCTTACAGTAGCCACCATGATGTCCCAAAGCAATACAATGGTCAGCACTTAAGGATTTTGGACTTCTGGGTATGGAAAGCTTTGACCATAATTTGGTTCAGCTTCTCGGCAACTGATCACGGAATCACCACATGAAACTTGTCATGATTGGAAGCATCAATGGTAATGATATTCGGATAACATTTCCAAACCTGCCAAGGAGTGAGCTGATGTGGCGTCGAACAACAAACAGCTGTAAACAACAAGAGAAATAACGACGATAGTCTTCATGTTTGCGGATCCCTTACTAGAAGTAGAATGATACTGTTGCTTTGGTCACAAAGAGAGGCTATTCAAACCCAGCAGCAGTATCAAAGCGATAAGGTACTTGATAACATATATTGAAGTCAATCTTAAATGTGGTAAATTTCAAGTAGCGTTGTGAAAACCCCACTCAGGTTAAACAAATATTTTCTATATATCTAATTAATGGCTGCTTTTAATTGTTTACAATAATAAAATCCTATGAGAATATGAACACCATACACCTCCAGGTGAAGTGAGCAAACATAACCCGAGTGAACACTTTAAACTTAGACTAAAATACTTACAATTCGAGTGCCTTTTGAATCATAAGTAAAACTTGAATATGTGAAAAGAAGAAAAGTCATCTTCAAGGTAATATAGTACTTCACAAATAAAAAAATTTTCATATAAAAACGTTTCAAGTCAGATGGAATTTCAAAATTCACTACAACGGGTATACATATTATAGTGTATTCAGTATTGTACTACTACGTTCACTTCAATTTACTAAGCTATGTAAAACATTGTATGATATACGTTTATGGTATAAAATCAACCGGAAATTTTAAATTCTGATATAAGATATGTGGGAGCTGGGGGATATATTGACCCCATTTTATCCAATTTTGGCTCAGGGATACACTGTTATTAGAAAAAGGCTCATTAGGATAACTTATATATTGCCCGATAAATGTGGTATAAACTGAATTTGAAGTTCGAAAATCAGTTTGCCTTTTCTTCTTCAGAACAGACCCAAGCACCGGCGTTTTGCCTGAGAGGTCTCTCAATGTTCTACTGGTGGCTTAAAGTTTTTATCGGCCTTCCATAGTGAATTTAATTGAGAAGTGTTCGGCGCCAAAATGGAAATAAACCTTTTTAAGTGCGCCTTGTCTTCATCTTTTAAAGCTTTCTTTAATTTTTTCTCAGCAACTTTTAATTTCAATTTATAGTAGATGACGGGGATCGATTACTCTGCCATTCTCGGCGCAATCTTCGTTTTTGGGTTACAAGGTGTTTAGTTAGGCTGTTATTGGTTCGGATTGTACTTCGGAACTATCTCTAGACGCTGGCAAAATGGCTTCTCGACAATATTAGCTTGTTTGAATAATTTGATCATGACTGACGAATGATCGAAGCCGGCTACTATAAATATTTTTATATCAATGTTTTTGCTGATTGCAAAATCGAAAAGATCAAGTATTTAATTTAAACAAGTTGGTCAGTATGTAGGTTGCCTCGGAAAAACAAAATCAAGATCATTTTGTCTCCATGTAATTGTGTTATATAATTGGGAATCTTTATTAAAAAAAATTTACTTTATTATTTAAAAATGTGTTATGGTTATAACGGCCTAAATTTGTAACAGAACTATGTATAATTCTTTATCCATTTCGATTGGTTTTAGGTGATACAAACTGCTTGGTCAATAAAACTATTATATTCTGTAGCAACTTATTGCGAGAGTGTCAAAATAATTTGAAATTCATTACAATTTGCTTTGTTTCTAAAAATGTATTTTGTTTTTTCAAATTCTATGTACGTTATACGCACCTACAGACCGACCAAACGTTGCAATATCCACCGTGGTATCTTATCGAAATACAGAACATAGTACAGGCCCCTAAGTCACAAGTCGTGCGATTTTGTGGCTCACTCGCTACGTTTGCCGGTTCCTCTGCACCAGTATTAACCTGGACCTCAGCTGTTACTTCGCTGGAAACTTGCATATGTTGAAAAGCTTCGACCATAGCTTTTAATAAATCCTTGGCTACCTTCTCCGGCACTACGATGTGTGCACTGGATTCAATAGAGCCATCGATTGTAATATCACCATTATTTTCTTTAAGACCTTCTGGTTGCTCCACTTCAGTGGAGGATATTTGTGAATCGAGGGGTTGCAAAGCCGTTGTGCTGTGACACAGCAAGAAGCTACAAAGCACAGCCGAAATAATAATGATAGTTTTCATGTTTTTGGAAGTCGCTGTCAGACCAAACTGATAAATTGCTCAACTGGTTGTGGCTTTTTAACGTCGGAATGAATATTGTTACGAATTTACTCTTGCTAGTTTACTTTGTTAGGTTCGTATCTCTGGATTGACAAATAAAATCAACACTGTTTAATTTAATTCAACAACTCTTTATTTCACAACTCGTCTACACTATAGCAGTTTACTCTTAGCACTGATTGATTACGTTGGCGCTGCCACGGCTTATATAGCCACGCACTTCTCGCTAGATGCCGATGTGTCCTTCTAGAATATTGCGTCTAGAAATCACCAGAACATACTGCTATACGGCGCCAGATGTCGCTAGATGCCGATGTGTCCTTCTAGAATATTGCGTCTAGAAACCACCAGAACATACTGCTATACGGCGCCAGATGTAGCTATTGCTTCGACAAACAAACAGCCGCGGCGCCAGATGTCTACAATAAGACAAATGCTATTCCATATACCTACAGCTATTGTTCATAATAATGGATGCATATAGCAATACAAATACAACTTAATACTACTTTTGTAACACTGCCCTCCACTAAAGCCTAATCGTCCCGATTAGGCACAAATCCTCTTGAACCAAATGGGGCGAGCCTCTCCAAATGTACTACTTTCATTTTACATCGTGCTTTTCCATTCCTTTGTATGCGGTATACCACGTCATTAAGTCGTTTTATCACCATATAGGGTCCTTCCCAGGCTGACTGCAGTTTCGGGGACAAGCCTTTCTTTCGAAGTGGATTGTACAATAGGACCAGATCACCTTCTTCAAAACCTTTTGAATTTGCCGCTTGATCGAACCGGTCCTTCATCTTATTGCTCATCAGATGCGTATGCTGTCTTACCATTAGGTGCAATTCATTCATTTCTTCCTTTAAGGCAGAACAATAATCTCCATCATTTCTTACAGCTGTAGGATTCGTTCCAAACTTAAGATCAGCGGGGAGTCGCAGATCAGATCCGAAAATAATCTTTGCTGGCGTGTAACCAGTTGTCTCGTGCTTCGCTGAACGATACGCCAGCAGGAACATCTGGATGCACTTGTCCCAATTCCGTTGATCTTTATCAACGATTTTCCGCAGATGTTCTTCGAGCGTTCGGTTGAATCTCTCCACCATTCCATCTGATTGTGGATGTAACGCTGTCGTCCGTGTCTTGTGGATGCCCAATAATGTACAGACTTCTTGGAAAATGGAAGATTCGAAATTCCTGCCTTGATCTGAGTGTAATTCGACGGGCACTCCGAACCTTGTTATCCAATTTTCTACAAACGCTTCGGCTACTGTCTTCGCTTCCTGGTTTGGTAAGGCATATACTTCTGGCCATTTACTGAAATAGTCCATGACAACCAGTAGATATTTGTTTCCGGCCGTACTGGTTGGGAACGGACCTGCAACATCCATTGCGACTCTTTCAAATGGCGATCCCACGTTGTACTGTTGTAGCCTACCGCGACTTTTGGCTTTAGGACCTTTAGCTGTCATGCACTCTACGCAATTACTTATCCATTCTGCTATGGAATCTCGACAACCGATCCAGTAGAACCGTTGTTTAATCTTCTCTATAGTTTTTGTAATTCCAAGGTGCCCTCCACTAGGTCCATTGTGATATTCTTTCAATACTTTTGGGATCATGGACTTCGGTACTATGATCAGCAGACGAGACTGTTTGCCATCTTCGCTTTCCCAGGTACGATGAAGGTATCCATTAACGAGGTTTATGCTGTTCCATTGGGCCCAATATGCTTTTGCAGTTGGACTCTCGCTACTTATTTGTTCCTTTGGTGGTCGTACCCCATTTTCTTTGGCCATTATCAGCTTTGCAAGATCAGGGTCCTCCAGCTGATTGATTCTGATGCGGTGAGGAGTCCAATCATCTTCAGGTTCTATATTCAGTAATCGCACGTCGATTATACCTTCTTTTCCCTCTGATTTGGAGCAATGTTTACATTCCAGTGGACAAGGGCGACGTGATAATGCATCCGCATTTTTGTGGTGAATCCCCTTTCGGTGTTCTGTTTCGAAGTCGTAATTCTGTAATCTTTCGATCCATCGTGCAATTTGGCCTTCCGGATTCTTAAACTGTAATAACCATTTTAATGCTGCATGATCAGTCCTCAGCAAGAATCGTTGTCCATACAAATACTTGTGGAAATGTTTTACACATTCCACCACAGCTAGTAGTTCTTTTCGCGTCACACAGTAGTTTTTCTCTGGTTTCCCGAGCACTCTGCTGTAATACCCAATTACTCTTTCTTGTCCGTCGATGAGCTGAGACAGGACACCTCCAATTCCATAAGCGCTCGCATCTGTATCCAGGATGAATTTCTTTCCAGGTATTGGATAAGCCAACATCGGCGCCGTACAAAGTAGTTCTTTAAGCTGCTCAAACGCTTTTTCTTGTTCCAACTGCCATACAAACGGGCGATTCTTCTTTGTTAAATCATGTAAACTTCTAGCCACGTTCGCAAATCCAGGTACAAAACGGCGGTAATACGTGCATAAACCGAGGAAGCTGCGGAGTTCATGTATGTTGGTGGGTCGAGGCCAATCTTTAACTGCATTTATTTTTCCTTCCTCGGTGTGAATCCCCTCAGTTGACACTTTATGTCCGAGATATGTGACCTGCTTCTTCCATAATGAGCACTTTTTGGGATTCAAGCGTAATCCGGCTGATGCTATTCGCTGAAAGACTTCCTCTAGATTTTTCAGATGATCATCAAAACTTTTTCCCATGATGATAATGTCATCAAGATACACCAAACATGTCTTCCAGTTGAGTCCTTTTAACACATGTTCCATCAGTCGCTCGAACGTTGCAGGCGCATTACATAACCCAAATGGCATCACAGAGAATTCCCATAACCCGTCGCCCATACTGAAAGCGGTCTTTTCACGGTCACATTCATCGATCTCGACTTGCCAATATCCACTTTGTAGATCTAATGTAGAAAACCATTTCGCTCCAGACAAGGTGTCTAATGTATCGTCGATTCTTGGTAGAGGATAACTGTCTTTCTTTGTGACATCATTCAACTTCCTATAATCTACGCAGAAACGGGTGCTACCGTCTTTCTTTTTAACTAAGACGATAGGTGAGCTCCATGGACTTATTGAAGGTTCGATTACACCGTTTTTGTGCATGTCTTCAATAATTTTGTTAGCATCCTCACGTTTTGCTAGTGGAACCCTACGCGGAGCTTGTCGGATTGGTTTAGCGTCTCCAGTATTTATGCGATGCTTGACAATGCCGGTTCTTCCTGTGTTTCCTTCGTTTGCAAATATGGATGCGTATTTTTCTAATAGTTTTTCTGCTTTTAATTTTTCATTTCCATGCAGTTCGTTCAGCAAATTATTTAGAAGTGTAGGACTTATCTGCTGTGGCTCAATAGTAGGTTTCTGTTGTGACCGTTCGCATCGTGCTATTGCACTTATATTCTGGCACTGTCCAATTACTGCTCCTTTCTTCAGACTTATAGGCGTGTTGAATTCATTCACTACTCTGACTGGAATGGTGGCGTCTTCTCTAGTTTTCACAAGCGTTCTTCCTACCAATATGGGTGTATCTATTTTTGTTGGTTCCACAATCCACAACTCTTCAGTCCCACCTCCTCCATTCACTTTAGCCCATACAATCGCCTCAGATTTTGGTGGAATGCTCTGATTATCATCAACAATCACCCTCTTACTTTCAACGTTGGTCTCATATCCGGTGTTTATAGGCATCTCCATGTTCTGGCAAAACAGCATTTGCTTGTTTAAATCCAAAGTAACCCCGTGATCAATCATGAAATCTACTCCCATTATAATTTCATCCGTGATTTCTGCTACGATGAAGGTGTGATTAACTTCCAGGGTACCAATCATCACTTCGCAAAACACTTTTCCCGCGACAGCTGCTTCCTCCCCGGTGGCCGTTCGAAGCTTGCAACCGACTAATGGTTCAACCGTCCCTCTTACCACATCCGGTCGGATAATTGAATGTGTGGCACCAGTATCCAAAGTAAGCGTTGACAGTCGTCCATTTACGATGCCGTTGATAGTAAGATTGTTGTCATGGCGACCTATTTGTGATATCGAGATGGCGGGGCAAATAGTTGTGGGAACCAGCTCACGCCCCTTTGAACTGTTCCGTTTTAGTTTAACGACTTGTGAGATGTGGATGCTTCGTCCTCGTTATCTGTTGGTTGTTTCCGTTTTGATGGGTTTACTTTTATATTGCAATTTCGGGCAAAGTGACCCGCTTTTCCACAGTTGAAACATCTGCCTGTTGTATTTACTCGCGGTGCAGCAATTGTCTTCAGAGTCTTCAATATTTCTTCCATCAGCGCCGGTTGTTCCATTTCAACCCTTTGTACCTTGTGTGCTGGTTTACTTAGTAGGGAAGCTGTTTCCTGTGTGAGGGCGTGCGAAACCGTTTCAGCAAACGTTCTTTTTGGCAATGCATATGTGGCGCGTTTGGTGTCCACATCACGAATTCCATTTATGAAACATTGAATTTTTACCCTCTCAATGTAATCCACAGGTGCATCTGCATTTGCCAAATGAGCCAGTCGTTCGATTTCAGTTGCGAACTCTTGCAATGACTCGTTCATCTTCTGACCCCTATTTTGCAGTTCGATCTGGTATATTTGTTTCCGGTGCTCACTACCATATCGTCTTTCTATCGCACTCATCAATGCCTCATAGTTGTCCCGTTCACAGTCTGGAATAGTCTGAAGGATTTCTGCCGCAGGTCCTTTCAATGATACAAACAAGGACGCCACTTTGTCCGCTGCATTCCAGTTATTGGCCAATGCTGTCTTTTCAAACTGAAGTTTGAAAATTTGAAATGGAATACTTCCATCGAATGTGGGTGCCTTCAATCTTGGATTATTTGTTGATGGTGCAGGGCCATGCAGTTGCAGTTCTCGCATCCGATTGCTCAAATGAAGAACTTCTGATTTCAAATTTTCTTCGTCATTTTTTAACGTGCTTAATTCGTCTTCCAATTTTGAAACTTTCTGTTGCACTTGTGTATTACTTTCTGTAATCTGTTGTACCAAACGCTTTTCTAACTGCGTATTATTTTCAGTCATTTGTTGTGTAAGGCGAGACTCTAACTGTGATGTATTTTCAGCTATTTGCGTCATTTGCTGTGCCAGACGATTTCCTGTTTGCACTGCATTTTCTGTATTTTCAGCTATTTTCTGTATAGCCACTAACAGCATGTTCATGTCCACACTCGGTGATGTTCGTTGTTCTTCTACTTTTTCTTCTACCTTTGTAGAAGTTTCTGGCCCAACAAATTCGAACTCGTCCACATTAATTCCATCCGCTTCCATTGCTTCACGTAATCGTGCCTGCAGATCCGCCTTCTGCCCGCTTATCGGCAAATTACGCTCCTCCAGTTCCTTTTTTAATTGCTGAATTCTCAATTCTCCGAATTTAACCATCTTGAATTTGGATTATTTGACAATCCCACTTCTGACACCAATTGTTACGAATTTACTCTTGCTAGTTTACTTTGTTAGGTTCGTATCTCTGGATTGACAAATAAAATCAACACTGTTTAATTTAATTCAACAACTCTTTATTTCACAACTCGTCTACACTATAGCAGTTTACTCTTAGCACTGATTGATTACGTTGGCGCTGCCACGGCTTATATAGCCACGCACTTCTCGCTAGATGCCGATGTGTCCTTCTAGAATATTGCGTCTAGAAATCACCAGAACATACTGCTATACGGCGCCAGATGTCGCTAGATGCCGATGTGTCCTTCTAGAATATTGCGTCTAGAAACCACCAGAACATACTGCTATACGGCGCCAGATGTAGCTATTGCTTCGACAAACAAACAGCCGCGGCGCCAGATGTCTACAATAAGACAAATGCTATTCCATATACCTACAGCTATTGTTCATAATAATGGATGCATATAGCAATACAAATACAACTTAATACTACTTTTGTAACAATATCATGATATATGGTATTCACATACATATTTATGTTGTTATCATATTATATGTTAACTTGATTTTATGTAAGTACATTAAAATGAGAAATATTTAAGTGTATCCACTTGAGAATATAAACAATGTAAATAAATAGAGCACTCTTTTGCTATCGATCGCCAGAACTAAAAATATTTATTGATTTACATTTGAACACAAAGAAATGCTACAGATTTTAACCACATAAAATACCGACCCGAATGACCCGATGTTATCCAATTTTGGCTCAGGAATAGACTATTATTGGAAAGAGCTCATTAGGATAACTTAATACTGTGCCTAAAATAAGGTGACATTTGGATTTAAACTGCGCGCGTCGAAGGATTTGGAGAATTATTTTTTTTTTAGGTTGGTAGTACTGTTAGTCACATTTATGTCGAATTTCATGTCAAAATATTCATTAGTGTTTGAGATACGTGTCGTTTTGTGAGCTGCTGAAGTGAGTTTTCGTTTTTTGCGATGTCGAAATTTGTTGAGCAAAGAATTTGCATTAAATTTTATTTACGGAATCAGTTTTCTGCTGCGGATACGTTGATAATGCTGATGAGGCTATGTCTAAAAAAAATGTTTACAAGTGGTATAGTGAGTTTCAAGCCGGCCGTGAACGTGTCGAAGACGAAGAGCGTCCAGGGCGACCATGAACCTCAACCGACGAAGCTCACGTTCAACAAAACAAAGATTTGGTGTTGAAAAATCGTCGATTAACAATTAGAGCCCTTGCTGATGAAGTTGGCATATCGAAAGGCTCAGCCAATACCATTTTGAAGGATGTTTTGGGCCTCAAGCGCGTTAAATCTCGACTGGTACCGAAAACATTGAATTTTTTGGAAAAAAGGCGTCGAGTTGAAGAGTGTGTAACGATGCTTTTCGACTACCAGGGTGTCATAAAATGCATTAAAACTGGCGATGAGACTTGGATCTAAGCTTACGACCCCAAAACAACCGATCAATCGAGCGAATATCGTGCCAAAAGAGAGCCGAGACCAAAAAAATCGCGCTAAAGTCGCTCAAAAATCAAGGTCATGTCATTATGAATTCCTTCCAACCGGTCAAATAGTCAACAAGGAATATTATTTGAACGTTATGCGTCGTTTGCGTAACCCGTCTAAAAAGGCCGGAATTGTGGAAAGATAATTCTTGGTTTTTACACCGCGGTAATGCACCATCCCATACTGCCCTCGTAATTCGTGATCATTTCGCCAAAAACTCAACCCATGTCGTTCCGCAACCACCGTATTCACCTGATCTGGCGCCGTGCGATTTCTGGCTGTTCACCAAGCTCAAAAGACCGCTGCGGGGACACCGTTTTTATACGATAGAGGAGATTCAAGCCGCAGCGAAGACGGAACTGAAGGCCATCCCGGAAAGTGACTACAACCACTGTTTCGAAGGTTGGAAAATCCGTTGGCATAAGTGCATTGCATAGGGAGGGGATTACTTTGAAGGGGATGAAATTGATTTGGAAAAATAAATAAAGAATTTTCAAAATAAATACAATGTCATCTTATTTTTTGGGCACAGTAGTATATATTGGCCGATATATGTGGTATAAACTGAATCGGAAGTTTGAAGATGTTTCTATTGGGCATATAGAGCCTGGGAAAAATATTGTTACAAAAGTAGTATTAAGTTGTATTTGTATTGCTATATGCATCCATTATTATGAACAATAGCTGTAGGTATATGGAATAGCATTTGTCTTATTGTAGACATCTGGCGCCGCGGCTGTTTGTTTGTCGAAGCAATAGCTACATCTGGCGCCGTATAGCAGTATGTTCTGGTGGTTTCTAGACGCAATATTCTAGAAGGACACATCGGCATCTAGCGAGAAGTGCGTGGCTATATAAGCCGTGGCAGCGCCAACGTAATCAATCAGTGCTAAGAGTAAACTGCTATAGTGTAGACGAGTTGTGAATTAAAGAGTTGTTGAATTAAATTAAACAGTGTTGATTTTATTTGTCAATCCAGAGATACGAACCTAACAAAGTAAACTAGCAAGAGTAAATTCGTAACAATTGGTGTCAGAAGTGGGATTGTCAAATAATCCAAATTCAAAATGGTTAAATTCGGAGAATTGAGAATTCAGCAATTAAAAAAGGAACTGGAGGGGCGTAATTTGCCGATAAGCGGGCAAAAGGCGGATCTGCAGGCACGATTACGTGAAGCAATGGAAGCGGATGGAATTAATGTCGACGAATTCGAATTTGATGGCCCAGAAACTTCTACAAAGGTAGAAGAAAAAGTAGAAGAACAACGAACATCATCAAGTGTAGACATGAACATGCTGTTAGTGGCTATTAAGCAAATAGCAGAAAATGCAGTGCAAACAGAAAATCGTCTGGCACAGCAAATAGCTGAAAATGTAGTGCAAACAGAAAATCGTCTGGCACAGCAAATAACGCAAATAGCTGAAAATACATCACAGTTAGAGTCTCGCCTTACACAACAGATTACGGAAAATACTACACAACTACAAAAACAAGTGCAAGAGAAATTTTCAAAATTTGAAGACGAATTAAGCACTTTAAAAAATGGCGAAGAAAATTTAAAATCAGAAGTTCTTATATTAAGTAATCGTGTGCGAGAACTGCAACTGCATGGCCCTGCACCATCAACAAATAATCAAAGATTGAAGGCACCCACATTCGATGGAAGTATTCCATTTCAAATTTTCAAACTTCAGTTTGAAAAGACAGCAACGGCCAATAACTGGAATGCAGCGGACAAAGTGGCGTCTTTGTTTGTATCATTGAAAGGACCGGCAGCAGAAATCCTTCAGACTATTCCAGACTGTGAACGGGACAACTATGAGGCATTGATGAGTGCGATAGAAAGACGTTATGGTAGTGAGCACCGGAAACAAATATACCAGATCGAACTGCAAAATAGGGGTCAGAAAATGAACGAGTCATTGCAAGAGTTCGCAACTGAAATTGAACGACTGGCTCATTTGGCAAATGCAGATGCACCTGTGGATTACATTGAGAGGGTAAAAATTCAATGTTTCATAAATGGAATTCGTGATGTGGACACCAAACGCGCCACATATGCATTGCCAAAAAGAACGTTTGCTGAAACGGTTTCGCACGCCCTCACACAGGAAACAGCTTCCCTACTAAGTAAACCAGCACACAAAGTACAAAGGGTTGAAATGGAACAACCGGCGCTGATGGAAGAAATATTGAAGACTCTGAAGACAATTGCTGCACCGCGAGTAAATACAACAGGAAGATGTTTCAACTGTGGAAAAGCGGGTCACTTTGCCCGAAATTGCAATATAAAAGTAAACCCATCAAAACGGAAACAACCAACAGATAACGAGGACGGAGCATCCACATCTCACAAGTCGTTAAACTAAAACGGAACAGTTCAAAGGGGCGTGAGCTGGTTCCCACAACTATTTGCCCCGCCATCTCGATATCACAAATAGGTCGCCATGACAACAATCTTACTATCAACGGCATCGTAAATGGACGAATGTCAACGCTTACTTTGGATACTGGTGCCACACATTCAATCATCCGACCGGATGTGGTAAGAGGAACGGTTGAACCACTAGTCGGTTGCAAGCTTCGAACGGCCACCGGGGAGGAAGCAGCTGTCGCGGGAAAAGTGTTTTGCGAAGTGATGATTGGTACCCTGGACGTTAATCACACCTTCATCGTAGCAGAAATCACGGATGAAATTATAATTGGAGTAGATTTCATGATTAATCACGGGGTTACTTTGGATTTAAACAAGCAAATGCTGTTTTGCCAGAACATGGAGATGCCTATAAACACCGGATATGTGACCAACGTTGAAAGTAAGAGGGTGATTGTTGATGATAATCAGAGTATTCCACCAAAATCTGAGGCGATTGTATGGGCTAAAGTGAATGGAGGAGGTGGGACTGAAGAGTTGTGGATTGTGGAACCAACAAAAATAGATACACCCATATTGGTAGGAAGAACGCTTGTGAAAACTAGAGAAGACGCCACCATTCCGGTCAGAGTAGTGAATGAATTCAACACGCCTATAAGTCTGAAGAAAGGAGCAGTAATTGGACAGTGCCAGAATATAAGTGCAATAGCACGATGCGAACGGTCACAACAGAAGCCTACTATTGAGCCACAGCAGATAAGTCCTACACTCCTAAATAATTTGCTGAACGAACTGCATGGAAATGAAAAATTAAAAGCAGAAAAACTATTAGAAAAATACGCATCCATATTTGCAAACGAAGGAAACACAGGAAGAACCGGCATTGTCAAACATCGCATAAATACTGGAGACGCTAAACCAATCCGACAAGCTCCGCGTAGGGTTCCACTAGCAAAACGTGAAGATGCTAACAAAATTATTGAAGACATGCACAAAAACGGTGTAATCGAACCTTCAATAAGTCCATGGAGCTCACCTATCGTCTTAGTTAAAAAGAAAGATGGTAGCACCCGTTTCTGCGTAGATTATAGGAAGTTGAATGATGTCACAAAGAAAGACAGTTATCCTCTACCGAGAATCGACGATACATTAGACACCTTGTCTGGAGCGAAATGGTTTTCTACATTAGATCTACAAAGTGGATATTGGCAAGTCGAGATTGATGAACGTGACCGTGAAAAGACCGCTTTCAGTATGGGCGACGGGCTATGGGAATTCTCGGTGATGCCATTTGGGTTATGTAATGCGCCTGCAACGTTCGAGCGACTGATGGAACATGTGTTAAAAGGACTCAACTGGAAGACATGTTTGGTGTATCTTGATGACATTATCATCATGGGAAAAAGTTTTGATGATCATCTGAAAAATCTAGAGGAAGTCTTTCAGCGAATAGCATCAGCCGGATTACGCTTGAATCCCAAAAAGTGCTCATTATGGAAGAAGCAGGTCACATATCTCGGACATAAAGTGTCAACTAAGGGGATTCACACCGAGGAAGGAAAAATAAATGCAGTTAAAGATTGGCCTCGACCCACCAACATACATGAACTCCGCAGCTTCCTCGGTTTATGCACGTATTACCGCCGTTTTGTACCTGGATTTGCGAACGTGGCTAGAAGTTTACATGATTTAACAAAGAAGAATCGCCCGTTTGTATGGCAGTTGGAACAAGAAAAAGCGTTTGAGCAGCTTAAAGAACTACTTTGTACGGCGCCGATGTTGGCTTATCCAATACCTGGAAAGAAATTCATCCTGGATACAGATGCGAGCGCTTATGGAATTGGAGGTGTCCTGTCTCAGCTCATCGACGGACAAGAAAGAGTAATTGGGTATTACAGCAGAGTGCTCGGAAACCAGAGAAAAACTACTGTGTGACGCGAAAAGAACTACTAGCTGTGGTGGAATGTGTAAAACATTTCCACAAGTATTTGTATGGACAACGATTCTTGCTGAGGACTGATCATGCAGCATTAAAATGGTTATTACAGTTTAAGAATCCGGAAGGCCAAATTGCACGATGGATCGAAAGATTACAGAATTACGACTTCGAAACAGAACACCGAAAGGGGATTCACCACAAAAATGCGGATGCATTATCACGTCGCCCTTGTCCACTGGAATTTAAACATTGCTCCAAATCAGAAGGAAAAGAAGGTATAATCGACGTGCGATCACTGAATATAGAACCCGAGGATGATTGGACTCCTCATCGCATCAGAATCAATCAGCTGGAGGACCCTGATCTTGCAAAGCTGGTAATGGCCAAAGAAAATGGGGTACGACCACCAAAGAAACAAATAAGTAACGAGAGTCCAACGGCAAAAGCATATTGGGCCCAATGGAACAGCATAAACCTCGTTAATGGATACCTTCATCGTACCTGGGAAAGCGAAGATGGCAAACATTCTCGTCTGCTGATCATAGTACCGAAGTCCATGATCCCGAAAGTATTGAAAGAATATCACAATGGACCTAGTGGAGGGCACCTTGGAATAACAAAAACTATAGAGAAGATTAAACAACGGTTCTACTGGATCGGTTGTCGAGATTCCATAGCAGAATGGATAAGTAATTGCGTAGAGTGCATGGCAGCTAAAGGTCCTAAAGCCAAAAGTCGCGGTAGGCTACAACAGTACAACGTGGGATCACCATTTGAACGAGTCGCAATGGATATTGCAGGTCCGTTCCCAACCAGTACGGCCGGAAACAAATATCTACTGGTTGTCATGGACTATTTCAGTAAATGGCCAGAAGTATATGCCTTACCAAACCAGGAAGCGAAGACAGTAGCCGAAGCGTTTGTAGAAAATTGGATAACAAGGTTCGGAGTGCCCGTCGAATTACACTCAGATCAAGGCAGGAATTTCGAATCTTCCATTTTCCAAGAAGTCTGTACATTATTGGGCATCCACAAGACACGGACGACAGCGTTACATCCACAATCAGATGGAATGGTGGAGAGATTCAACCGAACGCTCGAAGAACATCTGCGGAAAATCGTTGATAAAGATCAACGGAATTGGGACAAGTGCATCCAGATGTTCCTGCTGGCGTATCGTTCAGCGAAGCACGAGACAACTGGTTACACGCCAGCAAAGATTATTTTCGGATCTGATCTGCGACTCCCCGCTGATCTTAAGTTTGGAACGAATCCTACAGCTGTAAGAAATGATGGAGATTATTGTTCTGCCTTAAAGGAAGAAATGAATGAATTGCACCTAATGGTAAGACAGCATACGCATCTGATGAGCAATAAGATGAAGGACCGGTTCGATCAAGCGGCAAATTCAAAAGGTTTTGAAGAAGGTGATCTGGTCCTATTGTACAATCCACTTCGAAAGAAAGGCTTGTCCCCGAAACTGCAGTCAGCCTGGGAAGGACCCTATATGGTGATAAAACGACTTAATGACGTGGTATACCGCATACAAAGGAATGGAAAAGCACGATGTAAAATGAAAGTAGTACATTTGGAGAGGCTCGCCCCATTTGGTTCAAGAGGATTTGTGCCTAATCGGGACGATTAGGCTTTAGTGGAGGGCAGTGTTACAAAAGTAGTATTAAGTTGTATTTGTATTGCTATATGCATCCATTATTATGAACAATAGCTGTAGGTATATGGAATAGCATTTGTCTTATTGTAGACATCTGGCGCCGCGGCTGTTTGTTTGTCGAAGCAATAGCTACATCTGGCGCCGTATAGCAGTATGTTCTGGTGGTTTCTAGACGCAATATTCTAGAAGGACACATCGGCATCTAGCGAGAAGTGCGTGGCTATATAAGCCGTGGCAGCGCCAACGTAATCAATCAGTGCTAAGAGTAAACTGCTATAGTGTAGACGAGTTGTGAATTAAAGAGTTGTTGAATTAAATTAAACAGTGTTGATTTTATTTGTCAATCCAGAGATACGAACCTAACAAAGTAAACTAGCAAGAGTAAATTCGTAACAATATTGCTATAATGGAACTGATATAACTTCAGTGATTTCCAAGATAAATATGTATGTTAAGAGCGGTACCACTCCAACTTATTGGAAATTTTCAAACCACATATAGCCCTCCCTAAATCGATTGGTTATACTAAATTTCTGCTTTGTATTAACCATTTCCGATAAAATTTTGTACATCGTCCATTTAGTACATTACATAACTTTACAAAACTTGTTTTGTTCCCCTAGATATCTTTTTCCAGTTGTGATTACGGTTCTGCGCACATTTTTCGCGCATACAAATCACGTGATCCTTACTCTCAAGCCCCTTATCGAAACAAGTAAGGAAGACCTAAATTCGAGTATAACCGAAAATTGCATACTTTTGCACCTTGGAAGTACTTAAGACGCTTAACACTTTCAGATAAATAAGGCCTGCTAGGTTTGTGGCGGGTAGGCTGAGTTTTCCTCCCATTTTATTCATTCTAAGCACAATTGACTTTAATAAAAAGATATCTAGACTTACACTCTGCATAATGACCATTTTTAATCAATGAAAATCTGTTTTTGCGTTCCAATAATAGCTCAGAATCAATGACGTCGCCAAATTATCAGAAATCTGTACGGTGGAATTGAATGGGAGGGTTACATATGTTTCTACACCAAAGTTGTTTTCTCAAAATCAGCTCAGTGATGAATACGTGATCAAGTTAGAAATGACAAAGCGATTTGTCAAAATTTGAGACGTGGAAGAATATAGTTTTAACATCATTTGTGGAATATTACCAAAGCTTAGTATTTAAAAGTTGAATTTAGGAAAGTCTTGATGATCCTCAAATGTAGATATCTTAGGCAGCCATAAAGCACCAAAAAATGAAGAAAATGGGAGAAATAAGCAGACAATTTTGCAGATTCTAAGTGAAATATGGAGTTAGATTATTATATTCATATTTCATTTTTAATTTTCGGATAATTTAGAAAATTATAGTGAGGAAGAAAAGTACCAAAATTGAAAGGATCGTCACAGGAAATAGATTATTGCTAGTACTTAAAAAATATTGTCAATTGGTAAAGTATAAAAGAAGTGTTTATGTAAGACCTTTTATTTAAATATCAAATATGTTTTCGAAATTTTTATCTCTGTTTACCTCGAGTATCCTTATTTTCAAAACAAAACTGACAATATAATATAATCGCTCAACTCTATTACTAAAATTCACGACCTTAAATGAATGCGTTTCGCATTCAACCTGTGGCCATCACCCATCTTGAGACCCAGTATTCATTATTGCATAATATACCCTTATCACACACGGCAACTTTAGTTGCGGCAACTCTTGGTTTATAGGCGAGGGGGCGACGAGGAGAGGAGAATCGCGCCGAGTTTCCAGTGTTCAGCAACTCGCTTTGTGTTCTTATTCGTAACAGTTCGCTGCGACGTTTTTCGGCATTCGTGTTCTTTCTTTCGTAGTACATGGTTGCATTTGCGTATATTTTTTTGAAATTAATATTTTGAATATATTTAAAAAATTAATATCATCTTTTCGTAAGTAATTTGCAAATATGTATACAGATATACGTAATATAATATAAATATTTTAGAAAACGGAGTATGACAAAAAAATCGAATTAATTAAAGATGTTGTGAAATGTATAGAGAAAGCCATACAAGTTGATTCAGACGATAGTGAGAAGGGTGATATATGTGAAAGTCTGTCATATAATCTTTGTTTTAATTTTGAATTATAAATAAAATGTATTTCTTAATTGACAGAACTGATTAATATATGTGTTAGAGCGGCCCAAATACCTATAAGGAAAAAGAAACGACAATGGGTTAAAGTAAAGAGTAGACAATGGGTTAAAGTAAAGTGAAAGAGAATGAGGAAAACTCGAACAGAGTTGCGCAACACAAGTTGCTCGTGTGAAGGTACTGGGCGACAGCAAAAGAGAATCGCCCGAGAATTAGCAACTAAAGTTGCTTCGTGTGATAGCGCTCATATTCGACCGAATAGACCACGTCCAGCACGCAGTGAAGAAAATATAGCAGCCCTAGCTGAGAGTGTATACGAAGTGGGGATGGAAAGATTGTTTACAGAATCGATTCTCGATTCCGATTATTTTTTTTATTTTTCGATTCTAAGAATCGATTATTCGAGCGCAAGAATCGATTCATTCGATTTTAATCGATTTTAAATTAAAAGGACAAAAATTTATTTATTAAATCACAAGGCATAAATTGAATGAATAATTCAAATCGATTAAATAAAACACAAAAATAGTTAAAAACAATTATATTTTTTTGTCTATAAATTATGTACCAAGAACATTACATTTCATAAAAATTTTTTTTAAATAATTCAAGTTGTTTAAACACCCTATATATTTACCTTTTTAGGTTGTGAGACACTTATTATTTCATCGTCACTCTCTTTTTCACTCAATGTGCGATTTTGATTAGGATTAAAAGCAGTTAAAGAAAGTTTATGTGATTTTTGGAGATGTTTGATTAAGCTAGACGTACTATTAAATATTATATTTTAATTGCTTTCCACATTGGTGACACTGGATATTCGACCCGTTGTTTATTTTTTTAAAGTAAATCCATACAGCGCTAGGCGCCATTTTAATAAATTTATCGTCAGGAATTAAGAATCGCGAGTTTTCTTGTGCTCGTATGTAGTATGTATCACTTAATTAACAGTAAAGTCGAATGTCAAGAATCGATTCTTAATCGACTTCGACTACTGAAGATCGATTCCGAAAAATCGGTTATTTTACGAGAGAACTCGATTCTCGAGTAGAATCGGAATCGAGTTTACCATCCCTAATGTGAAGACTGTGAAGAGTCCATTAGGCGCCGTTCGCAACAACTCGGACTGACGTATAGAATAGCTTGACGCATTTTACGTCGAGATCTTAAATTAAAAGCGTACAAAATACAGCTTGTGCAAGAACTGAAGCCGCTCAACTTCCCCGAGCGACATCGTTTCGCTCTATGGGCTCATGAAAAGTTCCAAGAAGATCCCACATGTAAACAAGTAGAATTTTCCCATTTGGTACAAGGAACAACCTGATGAGGTTTAAGAGCTATCTTTTCATCCGGTCCATATTTCTTCAAAAATGATGTCGGTGAGAACATAACCGTCAGTGGCGAGTTGGATCAATCAATGGATTTATTGAGAGAACCCTCCGGTGAGCAGATAAGTTCACGTTTTGGACCGGTCGATGGGCCACCGAGATCGTGTGATATCACACCGTTAAACTCTTTCTAATTCTAAAGTATATGTTGACAATCCCGCTTCGATTGAGACCTTGGAGAAAAATTACGCGTGTCATTCGCCAGTTACGAGTCGAAACCCTCGAACGAGTCATCGAAAATTGTACTCAACGGATGGACCATCTGAGACATAGTTGCGGCCAACATTTGAAAGAGATAATCTTCAAAAAATAAATGCCAAAAAATGTTCCTTCGAATGATAATAAACATTCCCCATTAAATTTGAAGTATCTGTGTTTTTCTTTAAAAAAAATAGGTAACCTCAAAATGGATCACTCTTTATATTCAAACTCATTCTTATATCCAAGGCAACAAAACTGTTGACCAGACCAAAGTTATTAAATAAAAATAAATTTATGATTTAGAAAAGTGTTATCGTCTTAGTTTTATAACGGCCTAACTTGTAACAGAACATATGGCAGAACTGAATACATTATACATATATAACTGCTTGGTAAACATTATTGCTTGAAATTCATTACATTTTGCTTTGTTTCTAAAAATGTATTTTATTTTTCTATTTCGACGTGCGTTATACGCACATACAGGCCGACCAAACGCTGCAATATCCACCGTGGCGTCCAATCGAAATACAGTACATACTACAGGCCCCTGAGTCACAAGTCGTGCGATTTTGTGACTCACTCGCTACGTTTGCCGGTTCCTCTGCACCAGTATTAACCTGGACCTCAGCTGTTATTTCGCTGGAAACTTGCATATGTTGAAAAGCTTCGACCATAGCTTTTAATAAATCCTTGGCTACCTTCTCTGGAACTTCGATGTGTGCACTGGATTCAATAGAGCCATCGATTGTAATGTCACCATTATGTTCTTTAAGACCTTCTGGTTGCTCCACGTCAGTAGAGGCTATTTGTGAATCGAGGGGTTGCAAAGCCGTTGTGCTGTGACACAGCAAGAAGCTACAAAGCACAGCCGAAATAATAATTATAGTTTTCATGTTTTTAGAAGTCGCTGTCAGACCAAACTGATACATTGCTCAACTGGTTGTGGCTTTTTAAAGTCGGAATGAATATCATGATATGTACATATGTTGTTATCATATGTTATCATGAGTTTTTGCAGGTGCTTTAAAGTAAGAAATAAATAAGTGTATCCACTTGAGAATATAAACAATAGGGGTATTCTCTTGCTCTTCCAAAACCCTCGCACAGTGCAAGAATTGCAGATTTTTCCACCTAATACAACGGCACAACAAAAAACACACGCAGAAAAATATTTGCAAGGGCTGTAAAATATGTCAGACCAAAACCCATGTTTATTTGCGTGCAATGTCACGCAAAAATATAATTGCAACCCTGTTTTAGCTGTCATTTTACATAAAGTCATATTTTGACGTTAAATTGTCGAGGAAGATAAATTTTAAATGTATATTATAATTTCTATTTAAATTATAAAGATTTGTTGCAATTTTTTTATTATAAATGAATGCAGAAGGTACGCCAATTCACAATAGTCATTTACAATAGATTGACCGAACCAGCCGTTCATACATAATGTATAACAATGGGTGCTCTCTGCAATCTTGCAAGAGCAAGAGAATTCCCCTAATGTAAATAAATAGATCACTCATTTGCTATCGATCGCCAGAACTAAAAACATTTATTAATTTGTATTTGAACACAAAGAAATGCTACAGATTTTAATGGCATTAAATGAAATTAATTTTAAGTTCTCTCTTTATTTTCCATTTTATCTTTCGAATGTCAGCTTTTAGTCACGACATTGGCAGATAGACCTTCCATTGCAGTAGCCACCGCGGTGTCCCAAAGCGATACAATGGAGAGCGCACAAAGTTTTGGACCAACCAGAGGCATCCAATAAGTCACAGGTAATGCGCTTGCTGCGGCTTTGCGGCCCATTGACGTTTCCAGACTTTTGGGTTTGAAAAGCCTCAGCTATAATTTTAACGAGCTCCTCGGCAACTGAACCTGGAACCACTACATGAGCGTTGGCCTGAATGGATGCATCAATTATAATGTCTTTACTAGGGCGCTGTGCTGGGGCTGGATCAATCAGAATGACTTCATCGGGTGCAACTTCCGAATCAGCCAAGGGGTGAGCTGATGTGGCGTCGAACAGCAAGAAGCTGTAAACTACAAGAGAAATAATGACGATAGTTTTCATGCTTGCGGATCTGTTACTAGTAGTAGAATGATACTGTTGCTTTGGTCACGAACGAAGACTATTTAAACCCAACCCAAGTATCAACATACCGTGATAAGGGAATTATTAGCAAATATTGACAATATTAATATCAATCTCGATTGTGGTAAATTACAAGTAGCCTTGTGAAGACCCCACTCTAGTTACACAGTTAGTTAGTTTTTAATTGTTTACCATAATCAAATCTTCCTCTTAGTGCCAGATGCTCAGGCTATTCTAATATTTCTTATGAAAATATCACCTCAAGGTGAAGTGGGTCAAATTTTACCCGAGTGAACACTTTAAACTTAGACTAGAATACTTACACCACAAGTGCCTTTTGAATATTAAGTAAAAGAGGAAAAAAAAAAACCGTCAACTTCAGTTCCATCGAAGCAGAACTTATAAATTAGAAAAAACGCTTGGTAGTCAATACAAATTTGCTTAGACGCTTGTTTTCCATTCCCGCCAGTTCGGTGGGGAGTCTGAAGGTATGCGCTCCCAGATCTTTAAGACTTCATCTCCCAAACGCGGGACAGTCAAGAAGGAAGTGTTAAATTGTTTCCACCTTATATTCTTCCATACAGATAGCTTCTGGTAGGATTCCCAGCCTTACTGCGTGGACGCCGATAGTTCCATGGCTTGTTGAAAGCCGCACAACCTGGGAGAGGCTAGCCGTCTCTTACGATCGATCACTCGTCCCGAAGAGACATGACGACCGAGTTGAAGTTCAATACAATGGTCATGCCTCTTCGGACCCGAAGAAGTGCGCAAGCTACTTTAGCTGGCAGTATACACTGCACCCTTCGGTAGACAAAGCTAAACGATGTGTTAACCGACGGCTGCGCAAAATGCCAAACGAAGGCGCACCACTTACTTTCACCGATTAGGAGGTTCAAGGTGTCATCAACACGGAAAAATCCTCCAAATCCATTGGCCCTGATGGAATCAACATGCTAATGCTAAAGCATCTAGGCTCGACGGGAGTCCTCACCGAGGTCCTCAACCTGTCGCTGACCACTCTTCAAATACCTGATGTGCGGAAAGTCGGAAGAGTGATCCCACTACTGAAACCTGGGAAACCCGCTAACAAAGGGAAATCTTATCGTCCGATAACTCTCCTCTCCCCAGTAGTGAAGACACTTGAGGCCTTGCTACTCCCGACCTTCACTCACCACCTGAGCCTAGCCAGCCACCAGCATGGATTCCGAAAAGTGCACAGCACCACCACAGCATTTAGCGTCATAAACGCCCAGATAGTTCGTGGCCTTAACCAGAAACCACCCTGCACCACACAACGCTACTGCAGGACATTGAAAAAACTACGCTCCCTCCAGGGTTAAAGAGGTGGACCATGAACTATCTGAACGGTCGTCAGTCATCCGTACTATCTAAACTGATGCCTTTTGATGTCTCCCATAGAACACCTACACAGTAAGACGCTTGTGTTCCCAATTAAGGAGCATAATGAACTCTTCTCCAGGCAGTTCCTGCTGGGATGTTTTCGCAGAAATCACCCCTGCAGCCATCTACTTGGAGCGGAACCGCCCTAGGAGCATCAAAAGGTCCTTCCTTGACTACGTCATCGACGTCGTACATTACGCCGACCGGACTTCGGACGCAACTGACTTTCGACAGGCACTGACCGCCATTCACAGCGGAGCCATCAATACCTTTACCGACCCCCTTCCCGTGAATGGCGTACTTGGAGTCAAATCATTACCCATAGGAGACGAAGAGCTCCAGTTGCCGCGAGAAACGCGAGTGAGCCTAGCGCAACTTCGTTCTGGATACTGTAGCATGCTAAACTCCTACTTATCCCGAATAGACCCTGACATACCCAATGTATGTTCTGCATGCAACGAGTCTCCGTATGATACTGATCACCTCTTGGGCCAAAAGGCATTTGCCACAGCGCATATATTGATGGTGACCCAGCGCTAGCCAAGCATCCGCGAAGCCTAGCTATCTAGTAGTTAAATACATGAGGATACGGGAGTACCTATCCGCTAACATTCTACCGACAGCGGTTTTGGGGTGCCTTTTCTTGCTAACTCAACAGCTTTACAATTTCCTGCGAGTCCACTGAGGCCTGGCAACCATACCAGTCCTATCACAAAGGCACTGGAGGCTATTGATAGCGCCGCCCTTTGAGCTCTCCCAAGTTTCTATGCAATTGTGGTCTTTTTTAGAGCCCTTCACCAAATAAAGACTCCGTAGAAGTTAATGGGTTCAACTACGGTGTTGTAGAGCCAGAGGACCACTTCCGGTGAGAGACCCCACCTTTTGCCAATAACTCGTCTACAGCAGCACAAGGCAATCGATGCTTTTGTTGCTCTCTGTTCAAGCTATATGACCCGATTTTTCATAGAACAAATCATTTTTACACTTCTTGCGACAGGGCTAAAATAGGTCGGATGATAACACACCCATGCCCCATATATAGGCTTTTTTAACACTGCAATAAATCAATAATTAAATATGTTAGAGGGCTTCCTAGACGTAGGTGTCAAAATTGGACGGTGGTCGTGACATAGTCACATTTTGGTGAAATCACATATCTCTGATCTATTTCCATATCACAGCAGTTGGATATCGCATAAAACACAACTTTAAATTCCTTTTTTTTTGTTATTTTTTATTCAGGGAAATGTTGTCTAAGAAAGATTGAGTGGGACGAGGCTTGTATAAATCAAAACCCATAGATCTATTTTGTTCTTAACAACTACAGTTTGAGTGCCACTGAATTTTTGTGAAAACACTATCTGGCAATCTTGTGCTAAACGTTAAATTTGGCAGCACTGTGCATATTGTATTGTGAAACCACATCCAAGCTTGCGACAAATATGCATTCTCTTTTTTCTTTCTTTTGCATTTGACATAAAAATGGCAAACCGTGGAGGTAATCGTGGTCGTCAGGAAGAAGTGGATAATACGATTAATTACGTACAATGCGATGGCTTGGTAAGTGAAAATATGGTAAAGAATCTTTTACCTGCACTGTAAGCATGAAATCGTTAAGAAATCGCTTAAGATTTTCCTGAAAAAGATGTGAAAGTGAGGCATACAGCCGAGTAATGTCAGAATTTTACACGTTTGCTTTTGCGGGCGGTGACAGCGAATTTGTAGCGTTGCCAATATTTTGTAGAGATTTTGTTTTGATATGTGTTTTACATTTGCTGATGCATTTTATTTTTAGGCCGTGATGAAAATGGTGAAACATTGCCATGAGGAGTCAAGCAATATGGATTTGGCACAAGGTGCCTTGCTGGGTTTGGTCGTAGACAAATGTTTGGAAATTACCAACTGTTTCCCCTTCCCGAAAAGCGGTGATGAAACAATGGATGAAGAAATGTATCAATTAACTATGATGCGCCGTTTACGACGTGTAAATGTCGATCATTTCCATGTTGGCTGGTATCAGAGTTCAGATGTTGGAAATTTCCTTTCCATGGCTTTGCTCGAATCACAATATCATTACCAAACTAGCATAGAGGAGTCGGTTGTCGTAATTTATGATACGCAAAAGTCTGGCCGTGGTTTCCTGTGTTTAAAGGCCTATAGATTAACTCCACAAGCCATTCAAATGTATAAAGATGGAGATTTTACACCTGATGCACTTCGCAACTTGAAGGTTGGCTATGAAAGCCTGTTTGTTGAAATACCAATCGTCATCAAAAATTCTCCACTCACCAATATAATGATGAGTGAGTTGGGTGAAATGTTGCCGGAAGAGCAGGGTCAAAACTTTTTGGACTTGGGTACAGCCTCAGTTTTGGAAAATCACATGCGTTGCTTAATCGAACGTGTTGATGAACTATACCAAGAGTCAATACGCTACAACAAATATCAACAAGTGGTATTCAAGCAAGAAACGGTAATTATACTAAGCAATCAATGAAAAAACAAATTTTAATATACATTTTTTAATAGGAGAAGCACCGCGCTCTAGCAAAACAAGCAGCAGAGAACGTCGCGCGAAGTGCCAAAGGCGAATCACCAATTCCAGAAGAAGAAGTTCTTAAGCAGTTCCGCCCACTTCCTGTTCCACCTAGACTTAATGCAACCATCAATTCGGGACAAATTAATACCTATTCACAACATATATCACAATTTTGTTCACAATCTTTGGCAAAACTTTTTATTACACAATCATTACAAAACGCTAAGGAAGCCAAGGACACGAAGTAGATTCCCTTATTTGCGGAAACAACAACAAAAATATAAAATTGGCATTTGTGTAGGAAAAAATCGCTTTACATATTAATTGTTCAGCTTCAGAAATCCGTAGACTTCTTTGTATAATATTATTATAGAAAGTTTACAAAAATATACATTTAATATCGAACAAAGCTAACATGCAGAATTTTTATTAAAAATTCGAAAAGACCCCAATTTCGCCTGCACCGAAACTATTATACTCTTCGCAGTCGTATTATAACAAAAAAGGTTATAATATTACCTAAAACCTTACTTTGATCGGTCAGTTTGTATAGCATTATATACTATAGAGGTGCGATCTGAACAATTTTTTCTGAGATTCCACTGTGACTTGGCAATAGTCTACACAAAATTTCGTAAACATATTTCGTCAAAAAACAAGTTTTCCGTACAAGAACTGGATTTTGATCTGGCTTTTGGGTTGTACCATATAAACAACTTCTTGCGGAGACAAGGACCCGTGCAAATTTTCAGATCAATATCTTATAAACTGAGGAACTAGTTCGCATATATAGTAGACAGAGAAACAAAAACATTTGATCATTTATGTGTATATTTTATAGGGCCTTCGACATTAATTTCTGGCTGTTAAAAACTTTGCTGGAAATTTAATATACCCCGTTAAGGGTATAAAAAGAGTATTTTAATCTTTTTCGAACTAATACATTTATTACAAAAACTTGGTAGCACTGGTGTAATTAAATTCATACTAACTTGGCAACTCTGTGTAGGACAACAGCTGATGTCAGATGCAAACGCGCGTTCTACCTCAATTTTACCTAGCGTTTTGTATTTTAGTTGTCAAACATTAATATTTCTTTTTGAATTCGGTAAACAACTTAACCGGAATGAACGAGGAAGAGTTTATTTTGTGCCCCTACAACAATTCTCATCGAATTATACGTTTTCGTATGCCGGCTCATATGATGAAGTGCCGCAAAAGTTATCGTGGACCTCCTTTGGATCAATGCATGTATAATGCAACACATTTGGTACCAGTGGGAACAATGGAAGCGCACTTGGAAGGATGCCGTGACTATTTCCAGTTTCATACTTCTGAGTTTGAAAGGTTAGCTGAAAGCTACAGACGACCGGTGTAGATTTGAAGATGTGATTTTTTTATTTTTATACTGAATAAAAGCTAAAGTGATGTTTAGACGTAAAAATGTATAACGGTGAATTTTTGATTTTGTTGCATTGGGCAAGTGCAGTTTTAATTTCATTGATGAATTTTAAAATATCAAAGCTGCACAATTTAATAATACAGCTGGTTTGGTATAATGAAAATAATTTATTTGGTCGAAATGTAAGTCTTATCGAATTATGTTTAACATATTCGTAGATAGGTAAATATAAAATTACTAACTCACCAAATTTTGAAACTAAAGAAATCAAATTCTTAGCATCTATATTTATGATTATGGTATTTTTCTTTAAGAAATGTTTAAGGTGACTATTGGTATAATAACCCACCCGTTATATACATATTTAAAGCCATTCAATTTGTTTCCATATAACTTCCACATTCATATCAAAATATAAAACTAAAAATTATCTTATTTTATAATCATAATCTATATTAAGTGCTGTCACTGGCCATTAATAGTTTGCAAGCCAGTAATTTACACTACGGTTTCAGGTAAAATAATCATACTTGCTACACTATATCCATTTCCAGATCTGTATCACCATCAGAGTCTAGCAACTTTCGTTTATCTTGAGTTGTTAGTGTAGCCTCGCTTATAGTATTTAATGGGCGTACTTTGCCTGTATTGACTACAGGACTCTGTGTGTACAGGTATATTGCGAAAGATACCACAGCAATAGCAAGCGCGGTATTAATATAAATAGGTATGGCGAAAAGGAAATAGCAGAGTATGGCTGTAAATAGCAACTCCAAGGCGCTTGCAAAAGTCTTTACAATAGAGTTCATATATTTTAAGAAGAAACTAGTAACAATACCAATGGCTGCGTTGTTTACTATGATTATGATTACATTAAATCGCAAAATGGCGTGCAGACTTTCCGCCGTAAATGCGCCAACTAATTGTCCATTTAAAAATAATATTAGAATATTGCATACAATCGAATCTATATACATAAAGACGTTCTGTACAAATATATTCACATCAGCACCTTTATCCTTTAACAAATATTCATTATAAACGCCAGCAAGACAGGAAAATACTGTTTGTGCTAATATTAGGAGTGCACTTAAACTAAAATCGAAACCGGACATATTTTTTCCGCTCACCTTCGGTGGCGTAGCAGTCGTACTGCCCAAACTGACTTGCTGTACTGCAGCGGCTTCGCTATCGTCGTTTGTGTCTCCATAAAAGCTGTTCAGATTCACTTGCTTTAACATGCAACCAAATGTTAGCAATAATAACGATATCCATTGGCGACGTGTAAGGTATTTTTTAAAGATAATCTGAAAGCGAAAGTACAAAGTAAAGTTATGTTTGACTGTTGTTGTACCAAAATTAATATTTCCCAAAAACTTTAGGAGCGTTGCGCAATTGACAGTACTTGGTAAAAAAACGGGACAATTCCAATATCTCAGGTATTATTTATTAATTTAATAAAGTGTAAAACACTCGAAAAAGCAATTCATTACAACTGACGTGATATGCGATAACAGAGTTGTATCAAAGTGTGTTTTTTGTACTATTCTACAAAGTATCATAAAAATAGAAATAACTTTATACATTGTACATACATATGTACATCGGTTTTGAGTTCTGTTATTAAATATTTTTATGAAAAAGTTTTGTTGCTTTTATGTTGATTCTAAGAAACCAGTATTTGTTTATTTAACAGCGGGAAATTCCAACAGATGTACGCATGTACATCATTTTTGAATACGTATGTCTGGAACATATTAGATCTTTAATTACATACCTGAAATAGAATGCCAGTTATCACGACACGTAGTTGGAGGAGTAGGTAATAAGTCGTTGGATCAAACGTTGACAAGTTGACAAATGCTAAATTGTTATACAGACAATACAAAAAGGCAGGAACAAAGTATAACAACATGACATTTGAATCCTTTCGTACATCTTGCAGTAGATTTTTTAAATTTCTCCTGCAATTAAAAAAAATAATAATAATATTTATATATATGAGTTTATGCATTTACATACTCTCTGCAATATAAACTGGCTGACACAATAAGCTTTAGTACTTCGGTAAACAGCACCACGGTGATTGTATTGTAACTATAGGAGTTATTCGCTTCTTGAGAGGCGGTTACGAAAATGCCTGTAATTCAATGTACAAAGTGAACCATAATATCATACTAATATTAATATGTATCAATTAATCGGTATTATTACAAACCTTGACCAATGAACAATGATATGTAGAGCAGAAATATGACAAATGTGAGCTTTGTTGGGAACAATTCACGCCAATTTGTACTCATTTTGATTTTTATCGTATGCTATATTAGAACCGCAAGCTACGTCTTCCACCTACTTCAGCCCTTACCCTTGGTATATGTACTGTGGTTCACTTTTTTATAGTTTTAAGCAAAAACAACTTCCGTTGTGCTGCGAAATTCGACAACATTAAGTTCACTTTTCACGTTTCGCCAGCTTATCGTGTTTTCGTACTCATTTGGTAGTTTCGCCGCTTGATAACATTTTACTTCCACTTCTATTACTTATCTTTGAGCTCGATTCCAACTAGCGCACAATCGAAAATTTTATAATTGTAAACGCTAAATTGCTTTAACTGAAAAGTAATTGGAACAGCTGATTACTTATGCAGTGCTGCCAAACCCTTATTATTTGTGTGGGAGTATAGTGTTACCAAATTCTCTTTTCAAAGAAAAACAAAAATTCAGTTCAGAACGTATAAAATAATTTATAAAAAATTGCAATGGTAATTTTACTATTTGCGATTCTAAATTCTCGGGTAGCATAGGTTTCCAGGGATAATTCAATTATATATGCATTGTGTTGCTACGGAACATTCAGAGTATAAAAATGCACATATTGTAATATATTCAGTGGATCTGAAGTTAAGATATTTTCTAGTTTTTTAAATATTGTGTCAAATTTTCAAGTCGATTGGAGCCAAATTATCGTAGTTGTAATCTTTTACTTGTCTTTTTCACAATTTATGTCAACTTTTTATATGTTAAAAACGTTTTCAGAGTGGGTAGCCTTCATAACTTTAAAATTTGGAATTTCGGAAAATCGTCTGGACATTACTTGGACAAAACTATTAAATTATGAGGTGCAATGCAATCAAACTTTATAAATAATCAGCAATACGAGCTGAGTCGATTTAGCTATGCCCGTCTGTTTGTCAATGTATATACGAACTAGATCGAGCTCCTCATTTGTTGAAACTGCCGATGTCGGAACGCTTTAGCATATAGCTGCCATACAAAAAGTTCGACGAATTTAAGTTCTTGTATGAAATCCTTTGTATTTCTGAAGGGTATTATATAGTGCATAATTTCGTAACCGAAGTTAACATTTTTTTGTTTCACATTTCTTCGTGAAAATTTACGAGACATTCGATGACATTGACACAGTTCAGTGAATTAATAGACAGCGGCTACGCTGACTAGGTCATGCCGTCCGAATGGATGAAAACACTTCAGCTCTGAGAGTATTCGACGCAGTACCCGCCGTGGGAAGCAGAGGAAGACTTCCACTCCGTCCGGAAGACACTTGGAATCTCCAATTGACGCCAAACAGTGAAAAACTTGGATATAACGCCTTAAGCGGTGTCTACGTCAATAAAGAAGAAGAATATGTACCATAATCATACCAGAAATTTAGAAATTTCTGTTAAAGTTTATACATATATGGTTCTTAAATCTAAATAGACGAAACTTAACTAAACTCTTGGGTGATCGTTCATTCCTTTCTTTATCATAAAGTCAATGAGTTACAACATAGGTATTTATTGGCTTTCTTGCAATTCTTTCAATGTAACATAGATCCTTTCGGGATAGTAAATAGTAATTTTGAAGACTCATAGAACATCGACACATTGTCTTTCTGTTCCGTCGGGGCGTGGGTCCAAATGAGCGAAATGTTGAAGAACTTCGCTTTGATGCGGATTGTGGCTAGACGTTCATCCACCAGTGTGAATGTCAGGACTTGAAGTGGAGTCTCCACCACGAATCTCACACCGAATTTTCTTTCCTTTACATGGCCACTGTAGTAAATGTCAGCAGGATCTTCCCGTCTCAGTCCTTGTTCCGCTAATCGCACTTCTTGGACGGCGGTGATACCAGCCTTTACTCCTACAAGGACATCAATCGGCTGGGCAGCGGCACCTTCCCAGTTAAGGGGCTGAACGTTCCAGGTTAGGTTAGGTTAGGTTAGATGACTGATCAAAGATCGCACGTGGACTATACGTAGTCCTTTGCGATGCCATAGAAAATAGAACTCCCGTGTTCGGACTTACAGATCGGCAAAACGCTTGGTAGCCAATACAAATTTGCAAAGGCGCTTAATATCTACATCCACCAATTCGGTAGGATGTCTGAAGGTATGTGCCCCAAAGTGTCTAAGTCTTAACCTCCCGAATGTGGGACAGTCAAGAAGGAAGTGCTGGCTAGTTTCTGTCGCATCTTCTTCTAAGCAGCTTTTGCATACGGCATCTGGGAAAATTCCTAGTCTTACAGCATGTGTGCCAATAAGGCAATGGCCTGTCAAGAGCCCCAATACTAAAGAGAGGCTAGCCTTACTGAGGGCGAAGAGATCGTTAGATCTTCTGTGATCTATCTTGCGCCAGAATGCTTTTGCGACCACGCAAGTACCAATGCTGGCCCAGCGTTGACCAAGCATCCGCGAGGCCCAACTTTCCAGTAGTAGGACACAAGAGGACACCGGAGCACCGACCCGTTTCCATTCTACCGATAGTGACCCTAGGGTGCCCTTCCTTGCTAGCTCATCAGCTTTGCAATTACCCGCTATTCCGCTGTGGCCCGGCACCCATACAAGCCTTATAGTGAATACCGTCGCTGCCAGAGATAGTGCCGCTAGACAATCCTCAACCAGATCTGAACGCACTGTGAATGAATTCAGGGCTAGTATCGCTGCTCTACTATCTGAGTGAATAGTCACTTCCCTGAAGGTGGACAACCTCCGGAGTAGTAGATCTGTTGCTACCTTGATGGCTGCAACCTCAGCCTGGAAGACACTGCAGTAGTCGGGAAGTCTGAAACTATAGTTCATAGAAAGCTGTCGACAGTAAACCCCTCCACCAACCTTCCCCCCAAGCTTTGACTCATCCGTAAAGAAGCTTACTGCCCCCCTCCTCCAACGCCCTCTTCCCACTCATAACTCCCTCTTTGGTATGTGGGTAGAGAAGGAACCGCGGGAGTTTGATATGGCGACTTCATGATCCAGATGATCCGGTATGCAGTCAAAGCTTGTAATGATATCTGAGTGTTTAGAAACACGCTCCTTTAGGAACCCAGATTCCCTGAGCCTAATAGCCATTTTTGCGGCCATACACCTTCCGGAAATATCCACGGGCGTTATGTTCAGAATTGGGTTAAGTGCCATGGTTGGGGTGGACCTTAATGCACCGCACATGCTGATGAGCGCAGCCCGTTGAACGCTTTCGAGGTTAACGTTCCAGGTGCATGCCCTGAAATTTTAATCCTTAATGCGTTTGCCATGGTCGCCATCAAAAGGGAGCTCTGTCATCCGAGGCTGTCTTCTTTTTTTCATTGGGGGTGCTTTGTAAGTACACAGTACACAACTATGGGCGGAATGTTTCCCTTCTCATTTTAACTCGCCTCGGATGTTTTTGGTTACCCAAAGGATACTTGCAACAGCTAATAACTAATATGAGTTTCGTAATTGAATTAAGCTTCGACCTTCTAGCTCCAGTATACCTGATTACCGGCGATTCAATTACTTTATTTGAGTAAAGCTGTCTGCCTTGTTTGGTGCATTCTGATGTTTTAATGAGCCAATTAATTGAAATGATGTCTTGTTATCCCCACTGAATACGCGCTCGGTGTAGCGTGTTCGCCGTCATGCCAAACAATCTGTCTCGTTGTTAAATTGATTTCTGTGCAAGTTTTGGCAAAAACTTTCAACCAAAAATTTGCAACGATTACCACCAAAATGTATGCCACACAATGTGGCACCATCCAACACAGCAGCATAACAGACACCACCCAAGTTGTTTGTGTCACGGTAAATTACATATTTCGGTTGTTGTTTGCTCTGTAGGCAAAATTAATTATAATTCACTACAATGCTTCATACCGGGTGAGCCGAAGAAAAGACTCTCACACCGAAAGTGGTATTGCCAGCGCGTTCAAGTAGTGCGGCGAGAAAACTTGAAGAATAATAGCTGCAGAATAATCTGTTCGGAGGTCTTAGCTGCTCCAGTGACTCAGCGTTAAGTGAAACTTTGTTTAAGTTTCGATATGCCAGCCGTAGCTTTTGCACATCTTTTTTTGTATGTATGTACATTGGGGTGAGTTTTATTTACCAAGTTGATTCTTTTTTTTTGCAAACGCCACCTGCAGTTATTTTTTTTTGCCTTAAAGCAAAGTTTCAACGTTAATTAGTTCTTTATTTTCAATTTAAACCTTGTCTATGTAAAACATTTTAGTTTTTCCATAAATTGTATATGGAGTTTGGTCTTTTACAGTAAAGTATTTATCTCCAGAGCAAAAAAAAAAAAATAAAATTTCTAATACCAATTTTTTACCAATTTCTTGACAATTTTTGTCATAAAAACATTCCTTTAAAAGTTATATGCAGTTTAAGTTATGCATCAAATATATTGTATTCATGTAGTACACCATGGCGTATGAGCAACACAGAATGTATACGTCATTAAATGATTTAGGCGCAGTTCATCTTGAAAATAAAAAGCTTATTTACAATGTATTCATATTTTTATAGCAAAAACTCAGACTTCAGAGGACGTAAGTGAAAAACAATCAATTAATAAAATTACGAACACCCTAATGTACGTAGTTTCTGTTGGTTTGCACTGATTGTGAAATATTTATGAATTTCTCTTGAAACTTTGTGCTGAAAGTTTATTTGTTGGTCTAAGATTTGAAGGAGAAAGGCATTTGGCCTAGAAGAGCACACGAAAGTTGCCGGCGAGGATTAAGTACAATAAAATAAAACAGAGTGTTTGTTGCAGCTATGCTGGCGGCATCAATTTATGTGTCGTATGATTGCTCTTTTAAATTAATTAAATAAAAAAGTGAGCTTACGCTGGGGAATATGCTTTCAAAGGCGCTCTAACTACGTACTTGGCTGCAAGTGATAAGGCGGACTGCTATTCATAATTTGAATATACAATTTCACTTCGCAGCTTTTCGTATTTTATTCGTCTCTCATTCGAAGCAGTTGTTTCCTTTTCATTGGGAGCGTTTTTTACGTGGCCAAGCCTAGCGGGCAACCCTGAGGAGAGATGATTCGCCTTCTCACTTTAGATCGCCTTCCAAAAGGTGCTCTTTGGTTACCCAGAGAATACTTGGTCTAAGGCCGGCAGTCGTGAGCTGCTTAAGCTATATGTAAAATAATCATTTCTGGTCACTCGCAAGTGAATGGCGCTCAAAGCACTTTCGCATCAACTTCTAAGCATGACTCCATCTTCCTGGCGCTACGAGTTTTCGAGAGAAAGTGTTTGCGATAGTTTTTTGGTCCTTTGTGCATTGGCAACGGCGAATACCGCAGTCGATGAGCTGTACGAGATACAGCGGCTACGTTGGCTAGGTCATGTCGTCGGAATGGATGAATACACTCCGGCTCTGAGAGTGTTCGACGCAGTATCCTCTGGGGAGGCAGAGAAAGTCGAAATTCTCCACTCTGTTGGAAAGACCAGGTGGAGAAGGAAGTGGCTACACTTGGACTTTCCAATTGGAAGAACGTAAACTCTACGCCAATAAAGAAGAATAATGTTGCTTGATTCTGTTCTATTCGATTGTGACCGAAATAAATTAAACTGTTGACCATTGTTTAAGCAATTGCAAAGGGAGATATATTTATTAAAAGCAATCATAAGTGCATTCAAGTGAAGAGTCAATTCCTATTCATTCATTTATTCATTTGTGCGCGTACAAGACTCCTTTCGGACATTTTGTCAACCAGCAGAAAAGCGGACGACGTCGAGCTCCTTGCAAGTGAAGCAAATAAATGCAATTCCTTAATAAATTACATGCAATTGTATTTTCAATCACCTTTGAATTGTTGACGATCAACTTAAGTGGGCGAGTGGAAAACAGCAGCTGTCGCATGACAATGACTTCAAGGGGTCTGCTGAAATGGCGACACTACTGCTTGCGAAATATGAAGTCTACGGAAGCATGCACGACCAGTGCCAGACGGAAATTGACTGCAGAAGTGCGGAATTGGCCATGCGTCGCTGATTGAGAGAGTTTGTTGATGTTTCAAGGGTCTTCAATGTTAAAGTGCAAATGGCAATTGCTGTTGTTGAGACATTGAATGTGTTACATGTGGACATTGTCTTACCTGCAGTTGCAGTAACGGTAAGTAGCCAACTGTGCCATTATTTATATGCAGACAACAGTTTCGCAATTGGTCAATCCATCTTTGGTTACGCTTTACCCAGTGAGCGAGTGAAGGTTGAGTGACACAAATTAAAAGCTGGAACTAAATTTTCTTACCAGTGGGCAGTGAAGCGTTAGCTAAATTTCACTAACTCTACCGGGCCGCTGCAAGTGCTCCTATGAGAGATTTTTGGAAGTTTTCCCAAGATTTTCTGAGGATCTATTTTCCATATATGTATGGGGAGAAGTCGCTGAAGGAAACGTTAATTTTATCACAGATGGATGATCTATGAAGGAGAGGTTTGAGGGAGCGTTAACTGTCAAGGAGCTATACGTCAATCTTAATTTTGGGCTACCGGACAACTGAAGTGTCTTTCAAACAGAAGTGGTCGTTATTAAGATGACAGCAGATTCACTGTTACGAAGTGCAGACTGTTTCAAGAAACTGAGAACTCATACCGACTGAAGAGCGCCACTACTCGCGGTGAGCTCGCTAATTATGCGGTCAAAGGTAGTCAAGGAGTGTCTGTCCTAACTTGAAATATCATCAAGCTAGTTTATCATCAGACTCATTTGGACGCCTGGTCTCAGCAGAATCACTCTCAACTGCAAAGACGATGAACTAGCCAGACGGAGCAGATATGCCTCGCCCGAATCGGAATGGGACCGAGTTGGATCTCTTTTGGCGTCTTACATTATAGAACATTATTGAACCGACGGATTTCAGGTGCGAGATCCTTTGTCCTATAGTATAATGCAGGAAATATACTGAACTATCGATGGATGTCACGTGCGCGTCACAGGAGCTAGTCGACGACCTACTTCTGTGCGACTTTTGGCCTACAGTAAAACGCAGGAGATCTATTGAGCTACTTGTCTTTAGCTAAGTTCATCTTACTGCAGTCGTAGGGGTTCTTACTGGACACTATCCATTAGGCAGTCATGCTGTAAGGCGAAAAATCTTGTCAGACTCTAGTTGTCAAAGTTGTTTGCAGGACTGAGATAAAACATATCGGCAGCGTTACCTCCGGCGAACCAGAAGACATAGCGCTTTGTTGATTTGTAAGGATCGATTATATAGGAATTTTAGGTACCAACTACGACCGGCGTTCTGAGCTGTCTGTGTGAGATGCCTATAGGAATTGACCACATAACGTAACTTAACCTCTTATTTTTAAAGTATTTTCACAACTTTAATTTGTGTACCTTTCGTGTATGCTAACCTCAGTACAAGCTTAACTGCTTATGAGGTGTGAATTACTATGAAGCACATGTTAAAATTTATAAGTAAACACAAAATACGTGTAAATGTTGAATCTCTCACACACACACACACATAAACGCTTTAATGAATATACTTTACGAAATCCATTTAAAGGCGACAACTTTGAGTTGAACACACTCAGTTGAAATATAAGTACGTAATTCCCCTGAGTCCTTACGCCTTTTTATGTCAATGAGGTAGCATAACTGTCGTTTATCGAATTTCTTCCCTGATTTTGTGTTGCGTGAGTGTGTGCGTGCGTTATTCATTAGTATGCATGAGTGCATTACATTCGCATATCCTTTTGGCATTGCCTTAACGCGCTACTTCCGTTTTCGAATAACAATCGCAAGTACTGTGGCCACCGCCACCAGCCAGATTGAAAAGATGGCGAAAGAGTGGCGGCAGAGCGGAAGCAGTGGAAGCACAGGTGCTTCTGTCAACACTCAGCCGCAATGCGCTGATAAACCCGTGCACACACACTTGACACACACAATGTGGGTGTGGTTCATGCTTGGTTCCTCCGCTCCCGACATATCCGCCTCAGCGTTGTGTCACTCTTTGACACATTCCTTCGCACATTCAAATTACAGGAAAGTGACACCTGATTATCACAATTAAATTGTATTAGGATTCCTTAATCAGTGCCAAGTAGTTGGTTAAGAATTTAATGCATTTTACGTGTTATAACGCGGCGCTATGAAACTCAGTATGCAACGCGAGTAGAAATCACTATGCACTCTGTTGTAATTTGATTCCTACAATTTGATTTATTTACTGTGCGTGTATTTGTGCAAGTGAATTTTTGCTGTAGTGTTAAAGGAAATTCGAAGAAATTTAAACAATTTTACTGCAGAATTTGACTCCTTATACTTTCAGCGATTGAGAATAGCTCACGTTCATGGTGATTTTGAATTTTGACAAGTACCCGGAAATTGTAAATAAAACGAAAAATACGTATACTTAATTATTCATCAATATTTTTTTTTGTCGCCTTCATAGGAGTCCCCACCAGATGTAATACACTTATCTCAAAGTTTTTTCCAGTCCCCGAAACACTGTTCATAAGCACTTTTTGGGATGACCTTCAGCTCCTTTAACGGATTTTATTTTATCTCTTCGATCGACTGAAAGCAGGTCTCATGGTGCCGCAATTTAGTTTGGGAAACAAGAAAAAACAACACAGAGCCAAATCTGGTGAATACGGCGGGTGATTGGTGGCATTAATTAAGTTTTTGGCTTTAAATCCGGTCCCAATCGTGGATGCGATGATAAGGGCATCATCGTTGTGTAAAATCCATGAATTTTTCTTCCACAATTCCGGTCGTTTTCGTCGATGTTTTTCTCGCAAACTACTCAATACGACCAACTAGGACTCATTATTGACTCCGAAACCAATTCATGAAGCAACAAACCACGAATTTCGAAAAAATAATGAGCTTCACCTTCAATTTTGAGCGGCTTTGGAGTGTTTTTTTTGGTTTCGGCTCGTTTTTTTCTCCATATTCTATGATTGTTGACTTGTTTGCATGTCAAACTCTTAACGTAGTACTGTTTACGGTATTATTTTTGAAAGAACACGTTTTCTACCCAAAATATTCACCATGGAAAATCTTGAAGCCTTTTATCACCCTTGAATTCTGTCAGTTTGATTTACGAATTAATAACTTTGGTTGACACGGAGAGCTTTACTTCGCCGTCGTTTGTTCAGGAATAATCCTCTATTATGGTTCATAGAAAAGGCTCTTGATATATCCACTAACTAATTCGAAATTTGTCTACTTACGATAAAGAAAAAATGTCGCAATTCAATTTTTTAAATTTGCTGGGTAAAATATTGCAATCTCGAGCTCTATTGAATTTCTTGAAGTTATTCCTAATGAAAAATTGACAACTGTATATGTACTCGTATTAGAAAAACATCAACCCGAGAATCGGATATCAGTATATCAGGGATATAACGGTTAGACCAATTTCAGTCATAATAAACGCTGAGCCTCATTATTCTGAAGAAAAATTGTTCACTTATTTTCATTGAAATATCACACAAATTTACCGACATAAAAGCTTTAAAGACCGCTGTAAAGTCGAAATGGATTGAATTAAGTATATACTATATAACCTACTGAATAGCAGTGAAACCTTAATACTAGGATATGGTGAACTCGATTCCCCAATCGATGACGATGAAGCAGACGTTCAATTGCGCGACCGTGAAGAAGTTCGAGTAGTAATTCCCGTCGGGAGAGCAACAAAGCAGCGGGCCCCGATGGATTGCTATTCAACTACGGACGAAAGCAAGGTCAACGTTTGGAGTTTAAGTGTGCTCTGTCCAATCCACAAGAAGGCAGACAACAGAAACTGCGCCAACTACCGTGGTATAAGCCTCCTCAACATCGCGTATAAGGTTCTATCGGACGTATTGTGTGAAAGATTAAAGCCCACCGTTAACAAACTGACTGGGCTTTACGAGCCTGGGTGTAAACTGACGTAAGCAACACCAAACGCTCCATCAGGATCGGGAAGAACCTCTCCGAGCCGTTCGATACCAAACGAGGTTCAGATAAGGCGACTCTCTTTCGTGCGACTTCTTCAATCTGCTTTTGGAAAAAATAATTGAAGCTTCAGAATTAAATAACTAAATATAAACTAGAGTGTACAGTTGCTGGCGGATGCCGGTGGTATTGATATCATTGGCCTCAACAATCATGTCATTAGTTATCTCCTGTCATCAAATAAACAGTCATTGTATTTCCGACTTGTCTTGCGTGTTACTGTTGACAGTCATAACTTCGAAGTGGTAGATAATTTCGTCCAACATGGAACTAGCATTATGTAATATCAAAAACACACACAGATCACAAATCAAACTCTATAAGTCACTCATCAAACCCGTCCTGCTATACGGTGCAGATACGTGAACGGTGACAATATCTGATGAGTCGGCGTTACGAGTTTTCGAGAGAAATGTTCTACGAAGTATTGTGGGCCAGTCTTAGTTTTTTTGATACTCAACATTTTTCGTAAGTGATAAGTTATTAATACCAAAGAAAGAACATAATAATTCACCTGACTAAATTTCCTAGTGATTTTTACTCACTTCATTTACACTATTTTGTGCAATTTAGCTTCTTTCTAATGAAAAATATTGTCTATTAATATTCCATAACAATAAACAAAGTTAGTGACACCTTTACAAAGATATGTAAGTTCAAACATAAATGTTTCCGACAATGTCAGAGTTTTCTCTTGTGTAAAGGCTTCCTTGAACTAACCATTAAATAGAAATGTTAAAAAAATATTGGTAATTGAATTTTCTACGTCTGAGCAGCAGTCAGTATTCACTAAAACATCCTTTCACCCAGTCCATTGGGAAATTTAAGTTCGTAAAACAGCAACATCAAAATTAATTAAGACACCATACGAACAGCCCTCACAAACTGGCTTTAAGAGCTCCGCCATTCATATCCACAAAACCCAGACGAAGTGTGTCAGCCGGCACTACTCCACGCTGTACGAACATTGGTGGGGCGGCTAGATGTAATTAAGAGTAAGTAAAGCAAAGCAACTTAAGTTACAAATTGAGGATGTGGACTGAGCTCGGCGTCTGCTTATACATACCAACTATATATGCTTGTGTTATTAATGAGGCAATACGCGCGAAAGAAGTGAAAAAGCATTGCAAAAACAACAAATGTTTGCTTACGTATTAGAACTATGCCATGTAGTTAAACTGTAGAAGAGGTTAGTCCGCTGCTTCGAGTAATTAATTACGATTGCTAAGGTGCACGAAATTGCAAAGTGGAGAGCATACAGTGGCCCCTATATAATTTACAATTTGTTATTACTAGAAAAGGGCGAAGGTATGCGCAGTAGTAGCATAAAGGCTGTTTTGGGGAACATTACAGTGGTACCACTCTTTAAATAACTCATGAATAGTTATAAATCCGGGTGTGTTTTGGTTACATAAACCGGTTTTCATAAATATAAGGGATATTTTGAAGAATTTACTCTTTAGACTCGTCAATTAAATCTTAGTTTCAAAAGATTTGAATATTATTTTTATTACATGTACTAGACCGAGCTTCTCATATTTTCATAAATAAACTTTCCAAACCTAAAAATTTAAACTTCACTGTTTCATCATTGAAACTTGAGTACTTCAAAAATTAAGACGTTTTGACTTCGATTCCAGCTCGATCGTCTGTATGACCAGACGAGTGAGATCTAATTAATAGACACAAAATAAATGTCATTAAGAAAATGGCTAACCATTTTTATTGGGTTGTCGTTATCTAAGTTGTTCGCGTGAATTTCACCCACTGTACGTTGCTTAGTCGTTGGTATGGAACTACAATATTACAGTATAGGACTATACAAATGTGTATATGTAACGGGTGATTTTTTTGAGGTTAGGATTTTCATGCAGTAGTATTTGACAGATCACGTGGGATGTCAGACATGGTGTCAAAGAGAAAGATGCTCAGTATGCTTTGACATTTCATCATGAATAGACTTACTAACGAGCAACGCTTGCAAATCATTGAATTTTATTACCAAAATCAGTGTTCGGTTCGAAATGTGTTTCGCGTCCGTGTCCGATGAGCGATGAGGCTCATTTCTGGTTGAATGGCTACGTAAATAAGCAAAATTGCCGCATTTGGGGTGAAGAGCAACCAGAAGCCGTTCAAGAACTGCCCATGCATCCCGAAAAATGCACTGTTTGGTGTGGTTTGTACGCTGGTGGAATCATTGGACCGTATTTTTTCAAAGATGCTGTTGGACGCAACGTTACGGTGAATGGCGATCGCTATCGTTCGATGCTAACAAACTTTTTGTTGCCAAAAATGGAAGAACTGAACTTGGTTGACATGTGGTTTCAACAAGATGGCGCTACATGCCACACAGCTCGCGATTCTATGGCCATTTTGAGGGAAAACTTCGGACAACAATTCATCTCAAGAAATGGACCCGTAAGTTGGCCACCAAGATCATGCGATTTAACGCCTTTAGACTATTTTTTGTGGGGCTACGTCAAGTCTAAAGTCTACAGAAATAAGCCAGCAACTATTCCAGCTTTGGAAGACAACATTTCCGAAGAAATTCGGGCTATTCCGGCCGAAATGCTCGAAAAAGTTGCCCAAAATTGGACTTTCCGAATGGACCACCTAAGACGCAGCCGCGGTCAACATTTAAATGAAATTATCTTCAAAAAGTAAATGTCATGAACCAATCTAACGTTTCAAATAAAGAACCGATGAGATTTTGCAAATTTTATGCGTTTTTTTTTTTTAAAAAGTTATCAAGCTCTTAAAAAATCACCCTTTATGTGTAAGTTTAAGTGGCGAACGGGTCAACAACTGCCTGACTTTTCTAAGGATTGATGAAAGGTTTACCAGCGAATAAATTTTTTTTGTAAAGAGTTTTGCTTTGAAGGATGTGTGAATAATTTTTCAAAGCAATTCCAGCATGCAACAATTGGCACGTGTAAATAACTCTTTATCCACATAACTACCAGCAAACATACAGGTATGCGTGTGTTTTAGGGCGTCCGTTATTTCCCAAGTTGATATTTATTTGTTTGAAGTTATAGTTTTTTCTATAAAAAGGATCCAACGTGAACAATATCTTTATTTCCATGCCCTAAAGTTGTAGTTTCGCTCTAAAAAAGAATACAAAATTAGGGACAAGATTCCATAACTAATCGAAAGTACAGCACGCCTATACAAAAGGTAGATCCACTGATACTGCACTTCACTCTCTAAGCTTAAATATAGGATGAGCTATAGAGCATAAGGAATATGACCAGAGTGACTTTCTTGACATAAGCGAAGCATAAAATGGATAAAGGCTTTACTGAGCTGCTGGAAGATTAATGCAGAATGCAACGAAGCCAGATTGCTCAGAATAACGCGAACGGCAACTCTTTAGTGGGGTCCTGTGATCACTTGTAGAAAATGAACTTTTAGGAAAATTTTAAGGAAGAGCACCCAAGCTGATAGCTTATGGAGATAACATAGCTATGGTAGTGACCGGCTAGATAAAGCTAGTAGCGAGATGAATAACGCTTTAAGAGTTATCGATATCTAACCTAACCTGTTAGATGGACATAGTACTCTTTACAAAGAGCTACAAAATCACGAAATGAACACCCTCAAGTAAAGAGCATACCAAGTACCTGGCAGTAATTCTGGACCGATGGACCGCTGTCAGCAAAATCTCATAAAGAAATCCGTTGAAGCATATTCAACGATTCGCTGGTCTCTGCATATCAAGAGCGCTAAGAACTCCTACGACGGTTGCACTAGAAAGTTTTCTCAACCTGCAGTCAAACGGCTTTGCAGAGAGACATAGCTTAATAAGCACACAGTTGAAGGATAAAATAGACTACACATCTTCGCGCTTTATTTGGGGGAGAAGGTGGATGAATCAGAAGAATCCGCCAGCGAAACTTAAAACATCTACCCGAAATCTCTTGCTCGGAGTTGGATGTTACACGACCGATCAAGCTTCCCGACTGCATTATTTTTAGGCAGAAGACTTTATGGTCAGGAAAGTGGCTGAAATAACTAACAATGCAGGAAGCAATATAAATACGATCACTATTCATATACATCGATAGCCAGGCATTAAGTCGGAGAATGCTTCAGAAGAAGAAGTGCTTTTTATTCACACGGTTTCAAAATGGGTGCCGAGCGATTGTTGGTCCGAATGGCATAAGTAACAACGAAGCGCATAGGAAAGGGCATGAGAGACGATGGAGTTATATACATATGTAGATCTCGTCATCGATATCTAGGATATTCACAGTTCAGTAGACAAAGTATCAAACTTAAAATAAAAAACTGGCAACCGGCCAGCATAACATAACTTAACATAAACAATTTAAACTTAGTAATCATTTTATTTTCCTCATATATGAGTAATATATTTTTTGCAATAAAGTTTTTTATCTCCAAAGCAAATAAATCTTCAATTTTGAAAAAGTGATACACAAAATTTTAGACTCTGCAAAAAAGGTCTTAATGATTATTTTCATAAAAATATTAATTTAAAAGTTATATGCAGTTAAATATGTGCAACAAAAGAACTGTATTCATATGGGACACCATGTCGTATGAGCAACACAGTAAATATTTATAAATCACTTAGTTGATTTGATGTATAACTTTGACGAATTCGATTGGTTTTATGAATAAAATAACCTTTTTATGAGAAAAATAATATGCATTATGCACGGTTTAAATTAAAAATAGAAACCTTGTTTACATTGAATCCTTATTTTTAGGTCAAAAACTGAAACTTCGGGGGGCGTAAGCGAAAAGTCAATCAACTTGGAAAACCCTAATGTACTTGTATTTACATATATAAGTGACATATCCTAATGTCGCATTGGAGACTTTAGTCAGCAAAAGTCTCGAATGCAACATTGCCAACGTGCTTCAATTCAGCACTTTCGCCATTAAAAGCGGTCCCGTACATTAAGCGGCACCATTGGTAAAATCGCGTTTGTCACGCCACACTCATTTTTCATCTTTCCAACCCGAAGGTTCAATAAGAAACAAATAACTTAGTTCGTTGCGTTATATATATAAGTGTCGTTTAATAAAACTATTAATTGTTACGGAATGTTAATTAATAAAAAACCAAATAATTATTATAAAAATATTACTGGCGCAGTCGGTAGGATCTGCGCAAAAGATCCTAAATAAAAAGAGCCTATTCGTCTCAAATCAGCGAAATAAAAAACCCACACAGGTACTTTAAAACACGTGTCGGGCTGCTGTACCTTTTGTTTTAAATTCGTATCGTATCGTGCAGGGGCAGTTTGCTAATATTAAGAACATTTTTTTTGTATACTATCAAAAGTCAAAAAGAGGAAAAGGAAAAAATTAAATTAAAATTCTTCAAAAATTACATATCGTTTAAAACAAAAAGGAAGATAAGATCCAAAATTCAACACCGTAACCCTACATCGTACATTCGGTAACTCAAAAAAACGTGAAAAGCGAAGAAAAAATATCGTAAGGAACAAAAACGTATAGTGGGCTGTCGAAGCGAAGAGAACGTAAACGAGAAACGTGAAAAGTGAAGAAAAATTATCGTAACGAATAAAACTAAATTGCTTAACATAAAGAGTGTATAGCTAGCGTAAACGAGAAACGTGAAAAGCGAAGAAAAAATATCGTAAGGAACAAAAACGTATAGTGGGCTGTCGAAGCGAAGAGAACGTAAACGAAAAACGTGAAAAGTGAAGAAAAATTATCGTAACGAATAAAACTAAATTGCTTAACATAAAGAGTGTATAGCTAGCGTAAACGAGAAACGTGAAAAGCGAAGAAAAAATATCGTAAGGAACAAAAACGTATAGTGGGCTGTCGAAGCGAAGAGAACGTAAACGAAAAACGTGAAAAGTGAAGAAAAATTATCGTAACGAATAAAACTAAATTGCTTAACATAAAGAGTGTATAGCCAGTGTAAACGAGAAACGTGAAAAGCGAAGAAAAAAATATCGTAAGGAACAAAAACGTATAGTGGGCTGTCGAAGCGAAGAGAACGTAAACGAGAAACGTGAAAAGTGAAGAAAAATTATCGTAACGAATAAAACTAAATTGCTTAACATAAAGAGTGTATAGCCGGCGTAATCGAGTAACGTGAAAAGTGAAGGAAAATATCGTAACAAACAAAACGAACTAAGTAATGATGGAACAGTGGAACAAAAATATTACAATACGTTAAAATAAAAATATATACAGTACATAAAAAAAAAAAAAAAAAAAAAAAAAAAAAAAGGAGAAAATAAAATAAATAAAAAATATATATAAAAAAAAAAAAAAAAAAAATTTTAATTAAAAATAAATAAAATAAGTGCGATTAGCTATTTGGCGAAACAAAAGCAAAAGTCCAAAGGCAACATAAAAAACGAAGGTGAATAAAAACAAAACAGACAGTTTATGGAAGAAGAAGTGGACGAAATAAGCCAGATTTTGAAATCTATTAAAATTAAAGAGGCAAACAACAAAATGGAGCGAGAAACCAGAGAAATGGCGATCCAAAACATCAAACTTATTCAACCATTTGATGGTGATCGAAACTACTTGGCACTCTTCATTCAAGGGGTCGACGCGATCATGCCACAGTCTCCTGTTATATCAGAAGAGACGAAGGTATTCTATCTACATTGTGTCATAAAAATACTCAGAAGCGCTGCATTGGATGTGGTTAGGCGAGAGCAGCCACCAGATTGGACGACGCTGAGGCAGTTACTTATAGATGAATTCGGAGAACACACGGCAGTTTCAACACTAATCCTAGAAATAAGCAATATTAAATTTAAAAATAATGTTAAGCTACTATGCGAAGAGATTAATTTAGAAGTTTGTAAAGTAAAGGATGTTATCAAACTAAAAAATGAAAGTTGCTCAACTAAAATATTTTTGTATAATGAATTAGATCAGATAAGTTTGAAAACATTAAAAAGAGAATTGCCAAACTATTTAACTGCGTTAATAAACGCTAATCTTGCTACCGACCTTAAGTCAGCAATCAAAATATTAAAAGAAAATGATGTTTATGAAAATAATAAACAATTTTCTAAGCAAAAAACAATTCAAAAAACTAATGCAAATTCGAAACTACCTAATTATATGAATAACAATAATAATAGTAATATAGAATATTTTGCAACCAATACGAATCAATTTCCAGTTCATTCCAATTACAACAATTTTTCAAAAAATTATCCATTGTCCAATCAAAATAATTATTATAAAAATAAACCATTTTTTAATGAATATAGCAATCAACATTATACTTCACAAAATAATAATTTCCCACAAGTTAGGCATACACCTTTCAATTCTGGAAACATTTATACTAATAGAAACTTCAATAACTTAAAACAAGATAAGATTCAGGGGTCAAACCAATCTCGATTAAGACGCTTTGGCTACCCTGAACCAATGGAACAAGATGAGGTAAATTTTCACTTAACAGCCTCGGAAGGCTCCCCACAATTGAATTGAAATTTAATCAAAAATATTATACATTTTTAGTCGACACAGGTTCATCAGTTAGTTTAATAAAGCCTGGGATATCCAACGAAAAGATTATTTATGTTCAGCCAATAACATTAACAACAGCGATAGGAAAAGTTTGTCTAAATGAAACCCAACAATTGTTTAGTGACGAACACATGAAAAAACTAAATTTTTTCGTTTATAATTTCTCGAATAACTACGATGGTTTACTTGGTTGTAATATACTTAAGCTACTTAAAGCTAAAATTGATCTAGAAAAAGATATGATATATATAAATGGTGTTCGGTATAATTCTTTCAAGAATAAATCAAATTATGAAAATTTTGATAATTGCCTTCAAGAATTAAATATGAACGAAAATCATAACACTAAAGATAGTAAATTTAGACTTGAACATCTAAATTCAGAAGAGTTAAATAAATTAAAAAAACTTTTAAATAAATTTGAAAATATATTTTATAAAGAAGGAGACAGACTCACCTTTACTCATAAAATAAAACATAGAATTAAAACGGTCCATGAAGATCCTATATATGTAAAGTCGTATAGATATCCTGAAATTCATAAATCAGAAGTAAACAAACAAATAAAAGAAATGCTTGAAAATCAAATCATTTCTCATAGTGATTCCCCATATTCAGCACCAATTTGGGTGGTACCAAAGAAGTCAGATGCTTCAGGTAAAAAGAAGTGGAGGATTGTTGTCGATTTTCGCAAGCTCAATAGTATTACTATCGATGATAGGTATCCCATTCCAAACATGGATGAAATTCTCGAAAAACTGGGTAGGTGTATGTATTTTTCAACAATAGACTTAGCGCAAGGTTTCCATCAAATAGAAATGGATCCGGCAGATAGGAAAAAAACAGCTTTCTCTACTCAGAGCGGACATTTTGAATTTTTAAGAATGCCATTTGGGCTTAAAAATGCACCAGCTACCTTCCAGAGACTGATGAACACGGTTCTAGATGGTTTAATAGGGAGAGATTGTATGGTTTACTTAGACGACATTGTAGTATTCAGTACGTCATTACAGGAACACATAGAATCTCTAGACAGAGTTTTTCGTAAACTAAACGAAGCAAATCTGAAAATCCAGATGGATAAAAGCGAGTTTTTCAAAAGAGAAACCGAATTTCTTGGTCATATCATAACGCCAGAAGGTATTAAACCTAACCCTAATAAAATCAAAGCAATTTTAAATTATCCCGTTCCTAAAACAGAGAAAGAAATAAAACAATTTCTTGGTTTGGCGGGATTTTATCGTAAATTTATTCAAAACTTTTCAGAAATAACTAAACCTTTAACTAACTGTCTTAAAAAAGACAATAAAATAAATAGCTCAGATGAGAAATTCATGGAAGCTATAAATACCATAAAAATTTTAATTACTAATGATCCAATTCTGGCTTATCCAAATTATGAGAAAATATTTACCTTAACAACTGATGCGTCAAATGTGGCATTAGGGGCAGTGTTAAGTCAACAGGGACATCCAATTTGTTTTGCTAGTCGCACACTCAATGAACATGAGCAGCACTACTCAACTACTGAAAAAGAACTTTTAGCCATGGTTTGGGCTACCAAATATTTTAGACCATATTTATACGGCAGGAAATTTTTAATAAATAGTGACCATAGACCATTGCAATGGCTCCACAACTTAAGGGAACCAAACTCCAAGTTACAAAGATGGAAGATTCGGCTTAACGAGTATGACTTTGACGTAAAATACATATCAGGTAAAGAAAATCGTGTAGCAGATGCTCTTTCTCGTATCAAAATTACGGAATGTTTTTTAAATGAAGAATCTGAATCTAACGTAGACACTGTTCATTCTGCCGATGAAGATTCCGAAAGTTTTATTAAGATAACAGAGCGACCATTAAATGTGTTCAAAAATCAAATTAAATTAATAAGAGATGGTAAAGACTCAACCATAATAACAAAAGTTTTTTTGAATAATCTAATTGTAATTACATACAAAGAATTAACTACAGATTATATTAAAGATATAATTAAAACCTATTTATTAAAAAATAATACAACAATTTTTATGCCCAATGATACTGATTTTATACAATTTCAAAACGTTTATAAGACACTAATAACAACAAGTCGCAACAAGATTTATCGGTGTACAAAAGAATTAGAAAACATCACAGATTTTGCAAATTTTAAAAGTAAAGTACTTGAAATCCATTTAAGTGGACTTCATCAAGGTATAGAGAAGGTTGCAAAATGTTTTAAATTACAGTATTATTACCCCAATTATCTTAAGGAAATCACCAAAATAATAAATGAATGTGAACTGTGTAATCATTGTAAGAACGATCATATTTCTAACAAAATGCCGTTCAAAATTACACCGCCAATTTACAAAATAAGAGAAAAATATGTTATAGATTTTTGGAAATGGAATAATGAATATTATTTAACATGTATCGATTTATACTCTAAGTTTGCTATGATAGAAAAAGTTAAAGCATTGAACTGGTTGGAATCCAAAAAAGCATTGCTAAAAATTTTTAATTGTATGGGTCCTCCAAAAACTTTAAAAGTCGACCAAGACCAAGGTTTAAATAATATAAACATTAAACAATGGTGTAATTCATTAAACATAAAAGTAGAAGTAACCACCGGTAAAACTGGTATAGGTGACATTGAAAGACTACATAAAACTTTAAATGAAAAACTTAGAATAATCAACACTTCAGGTGATAAAGAGCTAAAATATTTAGAAATTGAACAAACACTTTTCACTTATAACCATATAATTGTTCACTCTACTACCAATGAAATTCCATATAAAATTTTTTTTAATAAGGAGTCACCAAAACAAGATCCTCAAATTATTAAAGAAAAAAGAATAAATAATGTAAATAAAAACCGTCAAGAAAAAGATATTGACACAAACTTTGTAAACGCAGAAGTTTCGAGGAAGAGACTAGACAAACTTAGTAATCCATACAAAAAAGTTAGTCTCATTAAAACTGAAGAAGATGGCGAACATCATATTGTAAAATTTAAAAGTCAAAATGTACGGAAATATAAAAACCAATTTAAAAGAAAAAAGAAAACCAACTAAAACTAAATCTAAGAATTGAAAATTGTATCTTATCAATCTTATCATACCTTTTTACTTATTCATTATTACTTAATCATTTTTATGTGCTAAAATACCTTTAAATATTGTAAGAATTCTATTTAAAAACTTTAAATTGTAAACAAAGAAAAATTGCAATGAGGACATTGCATTATTTTAAGATGGGAGGAGTGACATATCCTAATGTCGCATTGGAGACTTTAGTCAGCAAAAGTCTCGAATGCAACATTGCCAACGTGCTTCAATTCAGCACTTTCGCCATTAAAAGCGGTCCCGTACATTAAGCGGCACCATTGGTAAAATCGCGTTTGTCACGCCACACTCATTTTTCATCTTTCCAACCCGAAGGTTCAATAAGAAACAAATAACTTAGTTCGTTGCGTTATATATATAAGTGTCGTTTAATAAAACTATTAATTGTTACGGAATGTTAATTAATAAAAAACCAAATAATTATTATAAAAATATTACTTATATATATAGTATGCTTGTAACGAAGAAATATGAAGACCAACGCGACGAGCTTTTCAAGCGTTAACTGTGAAGGAAAATAATTGCGAAGAATGCTCGAAAAATTTAATTACTTTTGCTTAGTTAGCAATTTGTTATAGTTCTTCAAGTGCTACTCTCTCTGATATTAGTCTGCTCTATTTTATTGAATTAAAAATCTATTATGCAACTATTTATTCATATTCACATTGAACTTCTTCTTGCAAATGAAAACGTGGTGTATGTAAATCAATTTTGTTGACGTGCAACAAATGTTACATGTCAAATTTAATTAAAATGAACTCGTTTGCCGGCTTGGCTTGCCGAAGCAATTTCGGAAGAAAGCTTCAAAGAAAATGCACATGTGGTTAAAAGCTCAACATCAGCTCAACTCTTTGTTTCTTATATAGTGGGAAACTACATAACAGTCACTTTTCGTAAGCTGACTGCAAAAAGAATGACTCTTGGCATTTTAAGTGTGTGGAGTTATCAAAGACTAGGATTTATTTTTTTGTAGTTATTTACAATAGCAGTTTCTATTTGATTTGCTTTACGAGTATATTTGATTCATACTGATTCATACTGAATTTTTTGTAAGTGGGCTGTAGAAAAAACTTTTTCTGCACAAATAATGAAGGGTTAAGTTCGGGTATATCGGAATATTTTATAATCTCTCAACTTGCAAAGATCAAAGACTGCGGAGTTCCTTCAGGTGCTGGAAAAAACTTGTATAAAAAAATGTTACTACAGCATTAAATGTTCATTATTCGATGAAATTGAGAATAAAATACAATATACAGTCTGTCAATTAAGAGCGTGGTCGCATTAAATTATAAAAAAAAAAAATTTTATGAAACTTTTGCAATGATGCAATTTGATCAATAATGTGTCCAGTCACCACCGGCGTCGATAATTGCCTGGCATCTCCAACGCATGACTTCTACTAATTTGACGGCATATGCTACTAGCAAGGATCTCCAGATCCGACAAGTTTCGTAAGACAACTGCTTCAACGTGTATGTGCGTCTTCCACGAAGCTTCTGTTTAATATATGCCCACATATTTTCAAAGGGTTTGCATCGGGCGACTGCGACGGCCAATCCAATGTAACAATGTCAGATTGAGTTTTCCATTGAAACCGCTTGCTGCGGTGTTGTCCTCCTGCAGAATCCAATATTAATTTTTTCTGATGAACCATCGTTTGGCAGATAGCAGTAAAGCCTTTTTGTAGATTTTTATCATTTTCTCGATATTTAGGTTGTCAGTAAAGAGGTACAAAGTGCCGAATCCCTGCTTTGAGTAACTGCCCTAAAGATGCACCTTTATTCCATGTTGTACGGTCCGCTGAACAAGCCTATTAGTGGAAGTTGACCAGGCTCGCGTGAGGACAGAACGTGCCCATACATGCCCTACGTATTGAACATTCATCAGTAAAAATGACATTTTCAAAATCTCTATCATTATTCTCATGTGCCTAAGCGAGTCGCTTTGTCACAAGTTTTTCAGTCAACAGAGGCTTCCTCATTGCGTTGCGCCATTTCAGACCATGAGAATGAAGAAGGGCTCGGATAGTTTCGTAGGATATATCTAAACCTTTTGCCATTAATTTTGCTTGTCCTTGCCGCAGTGTTAAAGCAGGATTTCTCGAACACAGATTCACTATTATTTTTTCATCTTTTTTGTTCACTTTCTGGTAAATCATCGACACTTTTAGCCACTATGTATCAGTGTATCCACTTCTGTACAAATGCCTTCGACTTTTTCATATATTTAGCAGCCGCTGATTGCGACATTTTGGGACCTTTCGGGTGGATGCAAGGAACACAGCTTCGTAGCGCGACGCGTACTTAGCACTCATGGCGTTTAACGTGATTCTCTTTCAAAAGATCAACGACAACTGAACCTTTGTTCACAATGCATCAAGGACAAAGCTTCCCTCTATCGGCTCGCGAAGCAATTAAAGCGAAATCTTTAATTAACTGGCGGTAAAATCGACCACGCTCTTACTTGATAGACTGTAACTTTTATACTCTGTAGCAACATTTTCCAACAGTATACATAAAAACAGCTTTGAGAGTTGCTTTGTTTTTTAAAATCGTTTTGTTAGTGTAGAGTAGGTGCTTTAATTTACATTAATCAGAGATATCACTGTAGGAATTTGATAAATACAAAGATCTTTAACCCAGGCTAACACCTTTTTAATATATCTTGTGACCCAACATACCTAGAGATTAAAAAATTTGAAAAGTTTTTAGCTCTTATCTTTTTGAGAATTAAAAATCAGAATTTGAATTAAATTATAAGAAGAAAAATTTAAATATTTTAAATATAAGAACAAATCTTACTATTTTTTGCTCTTAGTAGTATAATATAATACGAGAATTGTAAGTTCTCCGACATCTAAGTATACATAAATAAACTGACTCTCTGAATTTATAAAGCGAACTCGCAACCTTATACCAATTTATTCAAGATCTAAGATTTATGTAATTGCGGAATTGCGGGCTTAATAATAAAGAAAATTATTTATGCGCATAAACAATAATTCTTATTATTGGCCTATCGTCGAAAGTTGAATTCTAACATACATTCTGCTATTGTAAACTCAAGGCCAAACGGCTGATGTTATGCACATAGCTTTGTCTATGTCATAAACATACTTGTATGTATATAAATATGTAGTACCATTTTCCTGCCCTTTCAGAGCGCCAGTTTACTGCCTTATAAATTTCTGAAAATGTAAACATTTCACACGCGGAATTCTTTACTTTCATATCGACGCGAATGTAGTTGTAAAATATATTTTTTATGCTCTTAATAAAAAGCTATACTCTCTTGTGGGTGTATGTACTTTAAGTAAATTATTTTGGGTCGGGTTGGGTAATTCCTGAACTATAAATGAATTTAAATTATGATTGAGTCTATAAAAGACAATCTGTGTGGCTTGTAATGAAAGTAAAGGCAATATCTCTGGTGTATTGCTTGCATGCAATTGCCACAAGTTTAATATATCCATTTTCTTCTATTTCCTTTAAAACTGAACTACTCGTTTACTAAGTGTAAAGTTTAAGCGAATTTGGTGAAAGTTATGGAAATATGTGTATCTCGAGTACAATTTAAAAAGTATACTATTTTTATTATATTAAAACGTTTATTCACGAGTACAATTTCTTTTACTTTTCACTTTATCTTCGTCGTCGTTAGAAGGGGTTTATGGACGACGTAGTTGGGGCAAGGCATAACCATTAGGGTGGCCTGAAAGCTTTGTATCAGCGATGATTAAGCTCTTTTAGGTCCTAAGAACATCACTGATTTATAAAGTCCCGTCGAAGCTTTCAGAAGCTACGACGTTCATTGATATAGTTCAGTAAATTAAGGGGTTACATGGGTTTCACTGTTTCAAAAAATCGAAAATTTTTTTTTGTCTTATTAAATTTTACAACATCTCTAGAATATTTTTCTAAATTTTCAAGTTGATCCGGCTAATAGTTTCGGAGATACAGCCTTTGAGAACTTGTGCGCTCGAGGCTAACTAGGCTAGGTGGCGCCGTCTTTAAACGCGTTTTTCTCAAAACTATGTTTTCAAAGTCGGTTGTCAAGATTTCTCACGAACTACTCAACCGATCTTGATGAAATTTTACACAGCTCTTCGAGATATCATTTACAAGGTCTTGAACGAAGAATTTTTTTTAATTACAACTATTTAAAAAAGAAAAAATGTCGAGAAATTTTCATCGAAATTTGCATTTTTTTATAAAAACGTCTGCCAAAAATCCAATTCTCATTTTTTTTCCTTCGTCCAATACCTAGTTTATTGTCTTGACTAAACCGCGTATTTTTTATTTTTATTTCAAATGATCCTGAAAGAAGTTCTGCTGACAGCGCGGATGCACCTTTTTTCCGGGGGACTGCCGGAAATGGCGTTGTAATGACTGCCGTTTTGATATTTTTTTTTTTTGAAAATTTTACAAAATATTTATTAAATATGAGTCTTTTAAATAAAAAAAGTTTCATTAAAATATTTCATTTTTTATATGTAAAAAAATTATTGAAAAAAGGCCGTTTTTTGCCCGAGGAAACCCATGTAACCCCTTAAGAGACAGCACCTACGCTGTCTAAGTCACGTCGTCCGATTGGATGAAAACACTTCAAATCTGAGAGTATTCAACGCAGTACTTGCCGAGGAAGACATCTACTCTGTTTGAAATACCAGGTGAAAGAGGACCTGGCTACACTTGGCACTGTTTTAAACTCGGCTTTAACCGCGTAAGCGGTGTCTACGCTAATAAAGAAAAACGTCCTTCAGGTTTTGAGATATCGATCTGAAATTTGTCTCACGTCTGTTTCTCCCCAAGAAGCTGCTCATTTGTCCAAACTGCCGATATCGCACTACTATAGCATAAAGCTTCTATACAAACTGACCAATCAAAATCAAGTACTTGTAAGAAAATTTTTCGCCGTTAAGTTGGAATTGGTTAATTGGAATTGGTACACCTTCCATGATGTCTAATAGCAATTAGTACGTCCTTGCTCTGGAACGGCATAGAAAACGATAGCAACTACTCCATTGTGGTTATTTTTTATATTCACTCTGCAAACCACTACTGATCGTCTGAACCGAACCACCCTACAACACCGCGCTGGAATTTATTAGGGACCTGTAGCACCTTGGATCAAATATTTATAGAAATAATACTCGTGCGTTCAACATGTGTCAACAAACATGAAATGAGCAACAATTTGTCCTACCCTCGGAACAATTATGAGAGAGAATATGTAACAAGTGCCTAAGGTGTCGGTCAAATGCTAATACACGTTGGAACTTAAGCGATGCCATGACGGCCGGTGTAAAAGATACAACGCTCCCGTGTGTTCTCCATATTTGTACAATAGTTTGGCGCATTATCTCACGCAATCGTAGACAACCGACAGACAGATTGATGGTGAATAAATAAAGGCGGTTATTTACGCACGCACTTTTACATACACACTCACACACACCCACTTAATAGTGCGTAAATAAAACTAAATTGCATTAGCAAACAAATCAACACGAGATATCGTTATTCGAACAAATTGAATTGAATGAATAGAATAAATATGAAGAGTATAAATATTTAAAAACTCTGCTATATATGCCTCACATATTTTCCTGTGGAAAAGTTCTATCTTGATTGTTCTCTCTCGGTAGGCATACAGGTGCACAAACTTGTCGTAGATATATGAATGTGTATATGTAGCAAAGGTATATTTTCGATTTATGCATAGTAAATGCTATAAGTCTACATATACATACATATGTACATACCCTCTGAGGAAAAGCTCACGAAAATTGAAATCCATGCTAAGTTTTTCCGTATTTTGAAAACGACGCCACTTTGGGCAATTTTTCTTTGGCAAAGGTTAATCCAAAGCGACATCTTTCTTCTTTTTTATTGGCGTAGCATCGCTTACGCGGATATGGGCGAGTTTACAACAGCGCGCCAGTCGTTCTTCCTTCGCTGTTTGCCGCCCATAGGAGATTCCAGTTCTTCCTCTTCCTCTGCTTCCCCCGACGTTATGCGTTGAATACTCTCAGAGCTGGAGCATTTTCATCCATTCGGAATACATGACCTAACCATTAGCCGCTGTCTCTTAATTTTCTGAACTATGTCAATGTCGTCAAATATCTCGTACAGCTGATCGTTCCCTCAATGCGTAAAGAACGATATATCTTCCGCTGAACCTTTCACTCGAAAACTCGTAACGCTGGCTCATCAGATTTTCTCACCGTTTACGCCTCTGCGCCATGTAGCAGGACGGGACGATGAATAACTTATAGAATTTGGTTTTTATTCGTCGAGAAAGGTTGTTGTATTCTTTTTATTGGGATTTTTTTTACGTGGCGGGATGAATTGCCTTCTCACTTCAGCACGCCATCAAACGGATCTTCTTTGGCTAAGCAGAGGATATTTAGTCCAAGAATAGAAGTCGTGAGCAGCTTGAGCCATTGTGAATGGCGCTCAGAGAACTTTCCTTAATTTCGTGAACTTCTACAAATGGCTCCATCCTCCCAATTACAAAGAAGAAAAAAACCTTAACTTCATATATACTAAATTCCCTTACAAGAGCTTGATTTTAATCGGGTCATGATAAATTTGGTTAAGGTATCTCGTAAAATGACGTAGTTTTTTATATAAGCATTTGGTTGCGATCTGTCAGTTTGTATGACAGCTATCTGCCATAGCGATCCGATATCGGCGGTTCCGTCAAATGATCAGCTTCTTGGTGAGAAGAGAACGTGTGTAAGTGTAAAGCTTATACCCTTAAAATATCTTATCTTAACTTACTTATAGCCTAACACCAACTATTGTTTTCTGCACTTTTCTACCCGCTAGGTTCGATCTCTTTGCTCTTGTCAAAAAAAAACCAGGCATGAAGCAACACTATTATCTCAATCGGATGTGATGTCTCAAGTATGTAGAACACAGAAAGTGACTCAGAAAACACCGAACTTTCATACTCAATACAATTACATTATACAAATTATAAATATTTTTCCTTTTGATTATATACTATTTTTAGATAAATTTAATATCCAAAAATATTTAACAACTGAGATAGTATATTTTTGGCTTTCCTCATTAACTGTGCATCACAGTTTTGAGCTTTGGTACACATTTTCCGATAGGATGTTTTCAGCTCAAAACTACTAAAACAACAACTGGTAATAGTGAGCCTCTATCTAGCGTAGGATCTGTGTAGCAAATCATGCGCTGCATGCCAGGACACGGGTGGAAATCGGCCAGCGCTGTTTGTTTGTTCAGCCTGCGTGACTGACCACTGCCGCCTCGTTGATATAATCGCTTACTATGGTAATGCCTACAATGGTTATAGTCCATTTACCGCTATTGTTTTTGTTGACGTGTGGAATTTCGCATTAACTCACACACGTAAAAAATTAATATCTGCGCTATGTGTAAGCATGTCTGTTTTCGCTCTATTGCTGCACCTGCCACAAAGCGTCATGTGGTGGACAGACGAAATAAAAACACAAAAGAAATTTCCGGTTCTGCATGTGAGATTATCTTAAATATTTTACGTTGTTCAATCCTTTCAATAATAATTTACTACTGTGCATATACATATGTATACTTACGAGTATGACGATTACTCGTGTATAATTTCAATTACATTTATTTTTATATATGTAGCGTGATTCTAGTAGCGGTACTTTTTTCAATAGTCTTTTTTTTTACAGATCGTTTATAAGTCGTGTCAAGCTGTCATTATTGTATAATATTCGATCGAATAGACAACGTCCAGCACGCAGTAAAAAAAATATAGCAGCCTTAGCCGAGAGTATACGCGATGACCGTGGAGAGTCGATTCGGTGTCGTTCGCACCAACTCAGACTGACGTATGAAGCGACGTTGGTCATTTTCATCGAGATCTTAAATTTAAAGCGTGAAAAATACAGCTTTTGTAAGCTGAAGTCGCTCGACCTTCCCAAGCGATATCGCTCCATAAGCTATTGAAAAGATCCAAGAAGTTCCGATGTTTTCGAGCGAAATTTTGTTCAGCAATAAAGCCCATTTCTGGCTCAATGCGTATGTGTGTAAACAAGTAAAATTGCCGCATTTAGGATGAAAAGTAACCTAAAGAGAATCAAGAGCTGCCATTTCATCCAGGAAAAACAACGGTTTGGTATGCTGATGCGATGATTCCACCGGTTTATATTTCTGAAACTGAAGCTCGTGATATCGCCGACATTTGTTTTAAACAAGCCGCGGCGCCACTTCCAACACATCGCATCAATCAATGGATTTATTTAAAGAACACTTCGGTGAATACGAGGTGTGATCAAAAAGTATCGCGAATCGTAACTGACAGTTTTCTTCGATTGCAGGGGCGTGGTGCATCATGAGTTCTTGCCACAGGGAAGAACGGTCAATAAGGAATATTACCTGCAAGTTATGCGCAATTTGCGCGAAGCAATCCGCCAGAAATGCCCGGATTTGTGGAAGAACAAAAATTGGCTTTTGCACCACGATAACGCCCCTGCTCACACACATCCTTGCTTGTGCGCGACTTTTTGGCCAAAACCAACACACTAATGATGCCGCAGCCACCGTATTCCCCAGATCTGGCCCCCTGTGATTTTTTCTTGTTCCCGAAACTGAAAAGGCCCATGAAAGGACGACGTTACGTTTCTCTTGACGAGATAAAGACGGCATCGAAGGAAGAGCTGAAGAAGATAAAAAAAAAATGATTTTTTAGATGCCCTCGAAGATTGGAAAAACCGTTGGCACAAGTGTATAATATCTCCTGGGGATTACTTTGAAGGGGACAAAATAGATATTCATGAATAAATAAATAATTTTTGAAAAAACACAAAATTCGCGATACACATCTCGTAGACAATTTCTCGTTTTGGGCCGGTCGATTAGCCACCAAGATCGTGTGTTATCACACCGTCAGATTTTTTCCTGTGGGGATATGTAAAGTCTAAAGTCTATGCGGGCAATGCCGCTTCGATTTAAATCGTTGAGCAAAACATCACGCATGCCATTCGCCATCGAAATATTCGAACTAGTCATCGAAAATTGGACCCAATGAACCTTCTGAAACGTAGCCGCGGGCAATATTTGAAAGACATAACTACTAAAATGAAAACCAAAGAATGTTCTTTCCAATTAAAATAAACATTCTCCATTAAATTTGAAGTTAATATGTTTTTTTCTTTAAAGAAATGGGGAACCTGGAAATGGATCATCCTATAATTACTATTTGTTCTAAGCTCAACCGTATAAAGGTTCAAACTCTGACCAATAAAGCATTTTTTGGAATATTGTAGTGTTAGTTTGCCTCTTAATTGCTAGTTATAAATACAACACTAATTCATTGACAAAATCACTTTCGTAATCTCTGAAAATCCTGCCACATATTTTCGCATTTATCACATTTACTCTGAAGAATAAATTAATAACAAATTAGAACCAAAAAGTAGCTTGTCTATGTTTGAGTGTCTAATGACTTGTGCAAACAAACAAATTAGAAAATAGCTCCTGGATCACGATTGAGTTATGGCAACTTAAGTCATTAGTTAGGTATACAATTTGTAATTGTAGTGTCAACAAATAATTAATGTAATTTTGGAGCATACGGGTAATAAAGTTGCATGTACCCTGCGTATGTTTGAATTATAATTCACGGTTATTATAAAAGTCATAGCAACTATATGGCCTGTACAGTTTTTGACGTAACAATTAACTTAACTTTAATCTCGACTTGTAATCAAATAAATAAATCACAATGATATTGTTTATTGGTATTTTAATTAGTTTCGACGTAGCCGGATGTTATCGTGAATCCCCTAAAGTGATGTCTAAAACATTGCCGGTCGACACTTCAAAAAAGTAGTCCACCCTTTTCCGAGTAACAGCTATTCAGCGGATAGTCGATTTTATTAAGTTATATACTGATGTATTCCTGTACAAGTACCATCCTTTAAAAAACCAAGCAAGGATAGCGAGTTATTAATAAATCTGATAAGTTAATAACTTTCTAGCAAAATCCTGAGCAACATATTAATAATAAAGTTTTGCGGACACTTCGAAATGTTTCAAGTTCAGAATGTTGATTGGTACAAATTATTCAAAGACGTTGACGACGAACCACGTCCAGGACGGCCAACAACATCAACTGATGATCAACATGTCAATAAAATAATGGTCCTGGATAATCGACGGTTAATAGGCAGAGGTCGTTGAAATATCGGAAGGATCAGTGGAAACCATTTTGTAACCTCATTTGAACCTAAGAAAAGTGAAAGCACGACAACATAGATTTTGAAGAATAAATTAAGAATTTCAAAACTATGAATAAGGTCTTGGTGTTTTTTACTCAGAATAGTAATTTACATAATTGATCAAGATGACGAGGCCAATTAAATTTTTGAACTTCCCGTTGACTTTATGCCGCATCTACCGGTCAATATGTGAGTTATAACAAAGTATGGTTATGCATAAGGTATTTCCCTTGTTTTGACCCTGGTAAGTTGCAAAAGTAGGTAATGTTCGGCTACATCTCAACTTAGCCTTTCCTTATTTGTTTTTCATGCGTTAGTTCACAGATTCTGTTGCCATCTAATTTGCGCAATTTTTAGTCTTCGATTGCTCTTGAATAAATTTTTAATTTTTCCACGAACTTCAGCCGCTCTAATTGGTAACAATTTCCCAATGGTACAATTGAATGATTTGACTGTCACAATGACGCTGTTGAAACGCGCTCAACAAGCTGGAATAATCAAAAACAGAAATTGAACGAGATTCTCCTTCATACATTTATAATTATGCACCTCTGCTGTGTAAAGTGGGGAAAAATAATAAAACTGTTGTTGTACACACAAATATTGAACCGCCGACCTAATATAATTTGATTTTGCATTGGTAACTTACTTTGGCATTACATTTCCTAATTATGAGTATTTTTGCAATTGTTAGCGTCCCTGGAGCTAGAGGAAACAGAGTTACTGTTAATCGAGAGTAGAGTAGGCTTTGATAATTTTTAAGCGAGTTAAGATACTTTCAAATGATATTTAAAAATTTAAGATCTTTATTAGTTCGTAGCAAAAAAAAAAAATAATTCACAAAAGATGGCAAGTTTTCGGCACTGAATTCTGTTTTAAACTTTGGTGTCATCACTTTTTATTTTGATTACTGCCAACCGGCAGCTCGTCCTTGAGTTGCTCTTGTTAAAAACAAGTTGAAGATATTCGGCTTTGATTATTGTTTTTTTTTTTCAATTTGAGTAGGTCCCAAGATAAATATGGACGAGACCGTCGAAGACCGAAACCCGTCTATTACCATCTCGAGTATACATTTTTGTATCTCTAGCACATCTACTTACAGATATATCGCACTTTAATTGGTTCTTAGCTAAACTCTTATTTGGGAAATGGGCAAGTTTATATTTCGAATTCACCAAATATTACAGAAAGAGTAGGGATACCTAAAATATATACCCTTAGCGATTAGGATTGATAAATAAGTAAAAGTTTGCTCGGGGTAAATATTATCTAAACATAAATATTGGAAAATTTCCTTTTTTATACTCTGTAGCAACATGTTGCCATTAATCGAAAACCTATAAAGTGCATAACCATACTATAGGGGCCTCTCGGGCCTCCTCGACTAATTTCAAGCAAATTCAGTAAGTAACATTATGCTTTATCTGAGCGTAATATATAGGATATATTGGATAGCTAAAAAAGTTTTTTCGTATTTTGTAAATAGATGTTGTTGCAGTCTTATATTTACAGTGCTACCTATGTAATTGTAGCATACTATATAGTGTTGGAAAGGTGAGATTTTAAGCTTCATTTAACCACAAAAAAATTAAATTCCAGGAAGTTGAAGAAAAGTTACAGCTGTTCAAAAATGAGTGAAAATAATGAAGAAATTTGCTAAATTTTGAAATTTTTATATAAAAAGGGAAGAATGCCACGCAAGCCATCAATAAAATGTGTGGAGTTTACGGAAACGATGATGTATCAGTTCGTGTAGTACAACAATGGTTCGCTCACTTTCGTTCTGGAAATTTCGATGTGAAAGATGCACCTCGCTCTGGTCGACCTATCGTTGAAAAAGTCTATGAAATTATGGAAAATATTGATAATAATGTGCGAAAAAGATCATGGTCCAAGCAGGTTGAAGCTCAACAAATGGTCGCCTCGAAAGGTTATGCTGAATGTTTGGAGGGATTGGAAAGGAATCATCCACTATGAGCAGCTCCAGACTTGTCGAACGATTGATTCTACATTTTAATGTCAACAACTGATGAGATTGAAGCAAAAAATCCAATCAACGGAAAGGTCTCCGTCTTTCATCAGGGCAACGCTAGACCACACATCTTTGATGACTCGGCCAAAACTGGATGAACTTTGCTGGGAAGTTTTGATGCATCCACCATAAGCCCTGACCTTGTACCATCGGTTAACGTACTATTCGCAACACCATCACCCATTTTGAAACCCAGCATTCATTATTGGATAATATTCTACCAATAGACCGAATGGACCATGTCCAGCACGCAGTGAAGAAAATGTAGCAGCCCTAGCGGAGAGTGTACTTGAAGAACGTATGGAGCGACGTTGGTCATTTTCATCGAGATCTTAAATTGAAAGCGTACAAAATACAGTTTGTGCAAGAACTGAAGCCGCTCGACCTTCTGAGCTCTTGAAAAGTTCCAAAGGATCCGACTTTTAGAGCCAACATTTGTTTAGCGATAATGTCCATTTCAATGGGTATGTAAACTAGCAAAATTGCCGCATTTCTATGGATTTATTTAGAGAACACTTTGGTGAGCAGATAATTTCAAGAATTCCAAGATCGTGTGATATCATACGATTAAACTTTTTTCTGGATGATATGTAGAGTCTGACTTCATATGACGCTTCGATTCAGTCCTTGGAGACAAACATCACCAGAGTCATTCGCGAAGTACCAGTTGAATAGCTCGAACGAGTCATCGATAATTGGACTCAACAGATGGATCATCATAGATGTAGCCACTGGCAACATTTGAAAGAGATAATCTTCAAAAATAAATGCCAAAGAATATTTTTTCGAATGATAATAAACCTTCCCCATTAAATTAGAAGTTTTGTGTGTGTGTTTGTTTTTAATTGAGAACCTCGCAATGGATCACACTTTATGTTAAAAGAATATTTGCCTATTTTTCTATGCGAATTGAGAAATTAGGCTAACATAGTGCATATGCATACTCTCTACTCTTCAAGTATCAGCTAGGCCAGCTATTTTGTTTTCTCAAACCTACAAAGGTACTTGAAATATTGGACTGCGTGCCTATATTCGCGATTTTGTAAAATTTCGTAAATCTGTGTGTTCGTTGGTGTGAATCGCGTAACGAATTTAATTACATGTGCATCCGGCACTCCATACAACCCTGCGTTGCTGTTGCATAGATGTGCACTACTTTTTCCTACTTCTCTCTCCTCTGTATCTTTTCACCAAGCTCTTACAATTTCCCTTTAATTTTCCTATAACGAGCCCAAGCGGCTGTGCTGAACTTTTCTGTGCCGCGGCAATGACGTCGATGTTGTTGGCTGAAAAAATCGAATTAGCGCCACCATGCAACAACGCCATATTGGCAGACACACGCGCTGTTTATGTTGGCGCTCGCGCCGTGCTCGTAACATTTGCGGTTTAGTGGATTTCGAATTTCGGAATTGCATCCGTCGCACGGGGTTGGCAGTGGGTGGCGTTGTTGGTTCAACATCGGTATCTCGGCAATGTGGGCCAGGTCATTATATGTGTTTGTTGATGCTTACTCGATGGTATGTGTGTGTATGTGAGCACACTTGAGTGAGTGCTTAAGCTAATTTATCAGCTTCGACGTGCATGCCAGTAATATGTATTACATAAAAACTCTACAATTTCCGTCGCTGGTGAACACCGGATGTTCGGGGCAAATTTTATGAAAGCTTTGCGCACAGCTTATCGAACTGAAGTAATTTCAACTTCGTTGATGTTGTGGTTAAGGTAATTTCAAGGACTCAATTTCGATAGATTTTGTGGAAATTGTTCATTCATATTTGGAGCGGAAATCAAAGATTGTTTGTGGAATATGAGTTCAGTAGTTGAGTATCTACATACGAATTGCAAAAAGTGACGTGATAGCTGGTAGGTGATTAATAAGTCCGTATAATAACTGTAATTATTTCACTTAACCGCTTTTTCGAAAGTTCTCTTCATTAAAATAGTTTACATATTAACTCGTAAAACCAATATGGAAAGACCTACGTCTAGGTCCGCGCGGATTTATAATATTTACATTAAAAAAGTTCTCAAAAAAATATTACCAGACATGCATTTCCCCGATGTGATTTATGTAAGTACCAAACTGCACCCGTTTTATTGGGTATAGGTGGGTTAGAGGAAATACTGAAACAATTTTGCCCAGTTTTAATGCCACAAGACGTCCTATTGGGAAATAGTATGACTTAATTTGTTTAAGATCTCTCGCAGAATGATCGATTTTTTTGATGAAGGCACATATGTGTTTATAATCAGTATCTACAATGACGCAAATATGACTCAAACAACTCACGACTTCCGGTCTTAGACCAAGTATCCTCCGGGTAGCCAAAAATCATCTGTTTAAAGGCAAGCTAAAGTGAGAAGGTGAAACATCCCTCTACAGTGTTGTGTGCTGGGTTTCGGACCCATCTCGTAAAAAAATACCCTCAATGAAGAGAAGAAAACGACCCCCCACTTTTGATTACGATCCCTGCAAACGTACTAAGGATTACGATTTAAGGACATGCACCTGGAATGAGCGGTCCCTCAATTGGGTAGGTGGCGTTATTTAGCTGGTAGATGTCCTCGTGAGAGTAAATGCTAATCACCTCCGTCCATAAACGGATTGAAAAGTTATTCGATTGGATTCGATTTGGACTAGTTTCGGACAACATTTGAAAAATTCCTCACTCGTTAGTGATATATTTAGCTCGACATATGTATCAATTCAATTCTTCAAGCGTTTGAGGGTTGCGAATCTGTAAATTATATCAGCTATGCCTCGAAATGCTTGAAGCGTTGCCTTACTAATGCTGGAAAAGTGCATAAGTGATGCTCCATACTCTCCGTGGTACCTTATACTTGGCATTTCCTGCAGTCGTCTCGATCAGCCTCGTCAGCCTCGTTCTACAGAACTTGTATCAAGAGTGAGTAGGAACTTTTATTTCTGATATACAGCTTTGCACATGACTCTTGCATTCCGATAGATCATTCCATCGCATTTTGCCCTCCCTTGCAAAGCTTCTGTCTAGATTGTCGTACAAACAATGCTTGTATTTACCAATGTCGGTCAAGTTTGCGGATGAAATCGTACATCATTCTTGGCGAACTCGACCCCATCTCATAGCAATCGGTGTCTTTTTGACCTGGAACGCAGTAAAAATGAAAATTTGCTTGTTTCTGGCACTTTCTGTTGCTGTCCTACTTCCAAAGACACTTCTAGCGTATAAGTATGCGAAACGAGGTTATTGCCTTGCTTGTTGTCTGGTTGTCTTCAAAGATGTTAACTTTGGAGTTGTCTATATTGTTATATTTTTAAGGGTGGCATATTTTATGGGGTTTCTTTACTTTGAATATCAATTTCAAACATGAAAAATAGGTTGCAGGTCGAGAATTAATAAAGCAAAGCGAGCAAGTTGTTGGGCGATTTTTCAATCTTTTTCAAAGTGATAACGTTGAACCTACTAGATTAGGATAGATGGCTGATTCCTCAGCGCGGCGAAGGAAGCAAGCTTAGGTTGTTCATTCAGTCTTTTGAGATGCCAAATGAAAAACTTCTGTGGCTGGATATTAGCTATCGACAAAACGCCCTGCACCCAACACAAATCTGATAAGGCGTACCCATTAGACATTCTTTACAGAACGTGAATTTTCGTAATAAAGTTGACCGATTTTATATGTGATTCTGGAGTAAGTCTTTCCATTATGAAATGCCAAACAAAAGATATATAAACAGCTGTGGAACTAGTTCATGTATAAATAGATATACGGATAGACGGACATAGCTAAATCAACTACGCTTATCATTTATACTATATACAATTGAATTATTGCTTTTATCTTTTCATTTAGAAATTCCGGGTAATAAAATCACATTAAACTTAAAATAGCTTAATTATGACGAGAGCTCATGTTTCCTACTCTGGGCATTCTAAACAATGCTGCCTTGCACATATGCTCATACGAGTACTCGGCAGATATGAGGGAGAGCGAGAGTGCACGAAAGCGTGTGCAACGCCGGACTCAACGCCCATCCTTTAGTGCTGCCGGCACTTGCAACGCTCCGCAAATAAGCAAACAAACAATGAGCAACGAGCTCAGGCTTGTGCAGTATATCATATAGCCATAATGCATTCATAAATTATTGCCTCACATACACAAATCATATTTGCAATTCCTGTTGTTGGCATTTTGCGATTGTTATCCAGTCAGCCGAAAAATAAATAAAATCGCAGCAACAACAGCAACACCGAAATATGCCGTCTACAAATACAAATATGCAAAACAATGAAAACGAAGGTAACACCACAACATAAACATAGCACAGCTGCTACGAAAAAGCCGAGCAAACAACAGGAAAGGCGCACCAGCTGAGGTGGAATAAGTACAGTGCAGGATATGCCCACAAGGATACGTGCATACCATACGTGTATAGGTGTGGGCGTGTGTGAGCGTGTTAGCGATGCAAACATTTGTGAGCGGAACAATAAAATACCATTCATGAATTTTGTTGGGAATCCAAGTAATTCAGGCAATCACGTAAGCGTCTACAAGGCAAACAAAAATGCGAAATGGCCAGACAGCCAGTCAGGCAGGCAGGCAAGCGTCAAGCAACAAGGCACAAGGCAAGCGTGTGTAGTGTTTCTTTAACTAATGCATTATGCACAGGCATATGGTATTACCAGCGAAGTGCATGGTCTGCCGTAATGGCATCTACATTAGGTGCGCCCATATCCACCTGCACCAATTGCCCCGGCCCGTTAGAGCGCCCATAAGTCAAATGATGGACGTTTATTGTTTTAGTTGCACAATTTAGCACCATGAAACGGCCAAACAACGAAAGTAAGGGTATAATTGTAATTTAGTAATTTAAGTAAGGTTCTGGGCCATTAAACATTTCAGTAAACTTAAAGAAGCGCATTTATTACAAAGTTTTGTACCAAATTACCTAATGCTAAGAGGTCCAAACTTGCCTTGATTTCTTCTTTTCGTTATATAACATAAGTAATGACCACTCGATGGTTGAAAATTCTTGGAAAAATATTTGTAAGGAAATATTAAAATTTACATCCAAAATAATAGCACCCAGAAACTAGCCAACGTGTTATATAGAGAAAAAATAATACGTATGTTATGACCAAAAAATCTTGCATAAATTATATAATTTTCGATTCACAGAATTGCCGACATGTTCGTAATAAACGACGAATTTTCCATTACACGGAATTATAATAAGCCTAGACTTAGTGTTATACAGTTCTGCAATGCTTTTTAACGCTCATTGCACAAAGGCCATTGTACGCTTGACGCACCCAGCATACTGAGCAACAACGTCCAAAAAATTAAATACCATACATATGTATGTATGTCGCTTTAATTTTTATGCTACAGAAACATGTTGCACAAAGTATAATAGTTTTGTGTGGGAAGAAATAGGGTTAGACGGTTATGTAATATATACTCTGTGCCCAAAAAATAAGGTGACATTTGAATTTAAACTGCGCGCGTCGAAGGATTTGGAGAATTATTTTTTTTTATTTATGTCAAATTTCATGTCAAAATATTCATTAGTGTTTGAGATACGTGTCGTTTTGTGAGCTGCTAAAAGTGAGTTTTTCGTTTTTTGCGATGTCGAAATTTGTTGAACAAAGAATTTGCATTAAATTTTGTTTACGGAATCAATTTTCTGCTGCGGATACGTTGAGGATGGTGCAGAAAACCTTTGGTGATAAGGCTATGTCTGAAAAAATGTTTACAAGTGGTATAGTGAGTTCCAAGCCGGCCGTGAACGTGTCGAAAACGAAGAGCGTCCAGACCGACCATCAATCTCAACCGACGAAGCTCACGTTCAACAAAAAGATTTGGTGTTGAAAAACCGTCGATTAACAATTAGAGACCTTGCTGATGAAGTTGGCATATCGAAAGGCTCAGCCAATGTCATTTTGAAGGATGTTTCGGGCCTCAAGCGCGTCAAATCTTGACTGGTACCGAAAACATTTAATTTTTTGGAAAAAAGGCGTCGCGTTAAAGTGTGTGAAACGATGCTCTCCGACTACCAGGGTGTCATGAAACGCATTATAACTGGCGATGAGACTTGGATCTATGTTTAGGACCCCGAAACAACCGATCAATCGAGGGAATATCGTGCCAAAAGAGAGCCGAGACCAAAAAAATCGCGCCAAAGTCGCCCAAAAATCAAGGTTATGTTGACTGTTTTCTTCGATTATCGTGGTGTTGTGCATTATGAATTCCTTCCAACCGGTCAAACAGTCAACAAGGAATATTATTTGAACGTTATGCGTCGTTTGCCTAACGCTATCCGCCTAAAAAGGCCGGAATTGTGCAAAGACAATTCTTGGTTTCTACACCACGATAATGCAAGATCCCATACTGCCCTCGTAATTCAAGATCATTTCGCCAAAAACTCAACCTATATCGTTCCGCAACTAACGTATTCACCTGATCTGGCGCCGTGCGACTTCTGGCTGTTCACCAAGCTCAAAAGACCGCTACGGGGACACCGTTTTTATACGATAGAGGAGATTCAAGCCGCAGCGAAGATGGAACTGAAGGCCATCCCGGAAAGTGACCACAACCAGTCTTTCGAAGATTGGAAAATCCGTTGGCATAAGTGCATTGCATCGGGAGGGGATTACTTTGAAGGGAATGAAATTGATTTGGAAGAATAAATAAAGAATTTTTAAAATGTCACCTTACTTTTTAGGCACAGTACACTGTAAATATTAGGTTGTCAAAAAAGTCTTGCGGTATTTTCGCTAGTTGGCACTGAAAGCGCGTAGTTCTAGTTTTATTCGTCGCATCGGGTCATGCTATACCTTTTTGGAAAGCTCATTTCACGTGCTAACACGTGTTTGATTGATTGTCGTTTCTTTTAAGTCGTTCGTGAGTTATAGCGTCACAAAAATGGGGCAAAATAAAGAGAAAATACGGCATATTTTACAGTACTACTACGATAAAGGCAAAAATGCATCTCAAGCCGCCAATAAAATTTGTGCAGTTTATGGACCCGATACAGTTTCCATTTCCACCGCACAACGATGGTTTCAATGTTTTCGTTCTGGTGTAGAGGTGGTCGAAGATGCGCCACGCTCCGGAAGGCCTGTCGTCGAAAATTGCGATAAAATCGCTGAACTGGTCGAAAGAGACCGGCATAGTAGCAGCCGTAGCATCGGTCAAGAGCTGGGCATGAGTCATCAAAAATTCATTTCAATTTCAATAAAAAAAAATTCATTAAAAATACCGCAAGACTTTTTTGACAACCTAATATGTAGATATAGTCTCGGTGGACTCAATCGCTCAACAAGCAGACAAACGTAGCGTAGATGGAAAATAGGCCGACTTCGAAAAGTCAAAATAAAGTCAAAAATAAGAACTCAGTCAAGAGGTAGAAGAAGAAGAGAGTATAGATATATACTCTCTTGACGATATCTCAAAGTTGCATATGTATTATATAAAACTCAGTCCTCTTCGTCACTCGTTACTCGCCAGGGTGAAAATGTTACATATATTTAAGATATTCAAAATGACTATTTTCTAAATTTTCATGGCGTTTGAAAACACTGAACTTAGCCCTTCCTTTCTGGTTTTTTATTATTTTTGTTTTTCCATTTGGCAATCCTTGACGTCAATTACATTGCATTAGGATTGCGCTGCTATAATCGCTGTTGGCCGCGAGTGCCAGGTGAACGGTATACCATAATAACAGCCATTAAGAATTCGCGATTACGTGATTGTGTTGTTGCATGTAAGCATTTCATTTTCTTGCTCTGTTTTTACATTTTCAAATTACCAGCGAATTGTGGGGAATGCCAATTTAGCGTAACCATAATTTTTAATTATTATGGCAGCGCTTGAATACCACAATTGGCTAAATGTAAAAATTATTGGTTGGAATTTTTCGATTATTGTTCAGCGATTTATCTGTACAGAAGAATACCAGGTGTGGTCTTACCTTTCAAATCTAAGGTGCTTAGTTTTGTGAGAATTCTTATTTGATTTATATTCCTTAGAGTTATAGACTCTTGCAGGATTATGACAAATTATCGAAATAAAATACTGCGGACCCTGTAGGAACTATTGTCTTCAGCTGTAGACGAGCCCACATGAAAAAATAAAATAAATATTATTAAAAAAGTTTCCATATAAATTGGTTTGGCAGATATATACCAAATTGGCATAATCTGTATAATACAGTCAGAGATTATGGCATTGATATGGACAGTAAATGCATGTAAAATTTCGTGAAGATATCTTGCCAAATAAATTTTCTTCCATACGACGACTTGATAATGATCATTTAGTTGGTTTATGGTAGCTATATGCTATACTGATTTGATATCGATGGTTCCGCCAAATCAGCAGATCCTTGGGGAGAAAATGACGTTTGCGAAATTTTACTCATAAATGTGAATCTTGTTTGGGCATATAGAGATAAACGAACATCGCCAAGTCAGCTCAGCTCATCAAGCTGATCATTTAAATATATGTTTACATATCGTCACCTAAAGTGCAAAATAACGTAACATTACTTTTCATAAGTTTATTGGCGAAGCAACAGCGATATAATTGAAATGCATTGAGACAAAATTTGAGTTTTGGTTACAAAATGGTTATATATGGGTTATTATATCTGACACCGATTTTTTTTTTGACAATACGTTGTTTTATAATTTAGGTGACGATATATGTATAATACCATATATTTGCACAGTTCATATGGTAAAATCATTGAAACTCAATAATATTCTCTCTTAGTCTCCCTTATACTCTTATAAAATAATAAAGGTTTCCAAGCAAAGCTAGCAATCATCCATGCTAATATTTAACCCCTTTCGTACAAATGTGAGTATCCGTACATGTATTGGTGAAACAGTATGCTTGTTGTGCTATAAGTTTATTGGTGAACGGAAACGAATTTCAGTTGTAAATTCTTTTAGGACACTTTGAAAGTCGTTTAAGTGTTTTGCCAATTCATTTCAATTCGAATGTGAATGAATTTAGTTTACAAGCACCAATTAAAATTGTTTTATCTTTCGAAAGTCACTGAAAAGGAAACACTCATAGTTATGTGACATACTGTTTTAGTGCCGATGCTTGACCTTGACCTCGCTTAGCTATGCTTTCCAAGCGCTTTTATGTGAATTCCGTTGAGAGTACACATATACATATATGCATGTATGTATGTACGTATGTATACTCTACAGTTATTATTTGCTTTTCATTTTAGGTTTTACTAGAGCTGGCCGCACCTGGTTGCATTCGGTTGACTATTACTGTTCACTTTGTTCAAAAGAAATTTACATTGCACTTGCTCTCGATTTACGGCAAGAGCTCCAAAATTAATGGTATTTTGTGAAATACAAATAACCAGTGTTAATAATAATTCCTCCAATTTTATAGCACAGAGTCCGTTGAATCTGAACCTTCATCCTAAAGTTTGATCAAGGTAGTATGCGATAAAGTAAACTCTATGTAATTTGAAAATAATTTCTGCAATGCTGTTTTATCAGCTGCTTGCTTCAAACTCTTTAGTTGCTCACATGCATAGCCGACAAACGCTGAAACTATTGATGTTGAATGGGAAAGCTCGTAACCAAGGATAACAGTGCGTGACAATCAAAAATGCAGCTGAACATATTTTTGGGGTAATTTGAGACATGTATTTACTGCAGGTATTCAATTATGAACAAAGCTTCGGGTATAACCGAATATTTTATACTCTCGCAATGAGCGGTTCAAATCGGTGTTTCCAATTGTCAAACATTTATCATAAGAAAGTATATAGGGTATAAAACTGTGTTCAAAAAATAGCGGATATTTTCGTTTTTGAAAAAAAAAAAAATAATAATAATTCACTCGTCTACATCAATGTTGTCGCCTTCAAAGTAGTCCCCATCCGATTATATGTACTTTTGCCAGCGCTTCTTCCAATAGTCAAAAGTAGAAAAAAGTCACACGCAGCCATGTCTGGCGAATAAGGAGCCTGGGGCATCGTTACAGTATTGTTTTTGGATCTATTTCTGGACCATCGAAAATCTTTACACGGACAGACAGTAATTCGGAATTCAACTTCTCTTGCCATCCACTTTTTTATACCGGATGAAATGATTTCTAAGTGTCGTTTCGGGCATTTATAATTTGTCATGAAATGTAATTACATCCATCTAAGTTGACAGTTTTATGTTGTTTTTGCTCTGGTGGAATCATCGGACTGTACTTCTTTCGGAATAAAGCTGGTAACACCATTATTGTTAATGAAGAGCGGGTATAGATTTATGATAATCAACTTTTTATTGTCGCAATTGGAATAAGTTGATTTTGACAAAATCTGGTAACACCATTAGACTACTTCTTGTGGCGTTATTTGAAGTCATTGATCTTTAGCAATAAACTAGACTGTCAAGCTTTAAAAGCCATTATTGAACGTGCTATTCATGTCATACGACTTGGTTTAGTGGGAAAAGTACTCGAAAATTGTGTTCATCGAATTCGTTCCTGGAAAAGAAGTTAAGTTGGAAAATCATTTTACCGTTTTGCGGGTATAAAAATCAGTTATTTGTTAAGCTAAGAATGTGCTTTTGTGGAATTAGAGGTTTTTTATTTAACTGCTCATTCCCTCAGAGTAACCACAACATATCGCTCATTTGCTGCAAGATCGGCATAAGTCAAAAAAATCGATTTGCCAGAAAACGCGTTTGAAGTTTTCAACTGACTATAACCTTACACGGAAAACAGGAAATATATTCTCTTCTCAAGCGGAGCATATCAGAGGTATTCATATGAATTTTTCACTCAACATGAAGTATGATATAACGAACAATTCTGCAGCATTAACTCAAAAATCACGTTTTTTGATTTATGCCGGTCTTGCAGCAAATGAGCGATATGCAAAAGATTTTAACCGTTCATACTTGTTACATTTGATATTTTTTGTAAATACTTATCATAAAGTATTTCTGTGCAGATTTAGCAAAATGGTAAAAGACGATATAAATCTCTTCTGCTAGCGTCGAGTGACGTTGGTTGCCGTTAGCTACAAATACAAGCTAATAGTCATTCTAAGTACTCCTTCATTACGAAGAGCAAGTTCATGCTGGTATTTTACAATTACCGTTACTCGCTTAAATTGCGGTCTCTTTGTGGCTGCCAAGCAGTTAAGCACTTCTTGGTTTGACTGCTGCAAATGCACTCTGACTGGGCCCCAGGACCTCACTGTGCACAAGCACAAACTATCTCGTGTATTTGCCGTGTCACATTTTTTGGCAGTTGCCTTACATTTTGTATGATCTTATGTAACGAATTTGTAGCCAGATTCATACTTATGTATTCACCTGCACTGTTCATTTGCTCCACTTTCGCTCGTCGATACCATCAGAGTACATTTGTTTGGGTAATGGCCGTATGGCGGTCAGCAGTGCTCAGCTCAGGGAATATGTATTCTTTCGCACATTTCAGTCATTGCATTTTGCCTCTATTTTTGCCTGGACTTTGGTCACCAGCAGACGAGGTCACGGGGGTGTGCATGAAGTCATACTTTAGCACTGATTTCTCTAGAAGCTGCACAGCAACGCAACTACGTAAGTTACGGATGAAATCTGCGGTAATGAAGGTTTTTTTGTTCGTGTCTTTGCTTGCACCTCGAGTTGATAGTTGATATACATTCACATAAATATGTGCATTGTTGACATAAGGCACAATTGATGGCGTCCTTGCATTGGTTCTGTCCTGACAAGAACAATGATGTGTTATTGTTTTTGGTCACATGAAATATTTCGTAAGCTTAGTTCCTTGTGTACTCTCTTAAATAGCTACATATACTATTGACAACAACAGCAATAAAGAATAAAACGATTATCAAATTATTCAGACAATTCGTGGCTCATTTAGGTAAGAGAATTTGAAACTATGTTGGTTTACTCTTTTCAACAGTCTCACCACTATGTAGCAGCTTTACTTTTAGTCCTTCCCCAGTTGTGGCTGCTTGCTTAGCCACTTTCTGACTTTAGATTTCTCAATTTCTCCTTGACCACATTTACCGTCCTCTCATCATGTGCTCAGACTTGGAAAATCGTTTCGGTGAACTAAGAAATGCAATAAATTGCATGCGGTCCTTCTATGCGGCTTGAATTCAAGAAGAATTGTGCAGAAAAATTTTCTACGAATGCACATTTGTGGTTTCGAATGTACCACATTTATTTTTAAATTTTCCTGTTTTTCTGTAAGAGGGTTAGTAGATAAATCTTGGACCATTAAGGCAATTGTGTGCAGCTGCAAGCTGAATTAATGAGCTCGAGAAAAGTTTCGTCCAACGGATTGCGAAAATTGAATAGCTTAAAAGTTATGAAGGGGTGAAATATTGCACATAATTATTCAAAGTTTACGTATGAGGAAAATGCCAAACCAGTGAACGCGTAACAAGAAGTTTTCCTTTAGGCCACTTTTTTTTTTTAAGTTCAAATGAAATGAAAAAATTAATTATAAAGCGGGTATTCATATTTATTATTATTATGCTATATCATGGGATAGTAAATAAGCGCCAACTAAAAAAAACAATAGCGAAGACGTAATTCGAGCCAAAATAGTTCAGTTTATTAAATTGGACTCGCGAGAATAAACAATGAACAAGGTATTTTTTAATACTTCCGATGAGTCAGGAACTTTGTATAACCTCTGTTTCTTTATATTTAAAGGAGTGGTATTACAGATGCACGGTGTTGTGGCCGCACTCCATAAAAGCACATATCTCATAAGGATTTTAGTTACAAAAGAAAAGAAAATATTTGGCAACATCAAAGTAAACCTGTAAGTCAACGTAACAGCGGAATCGCAGGCAATTGTAAAGCTGATAAGGTGAGCAAGGAAAGGCACCCTAAAAGCGCTAGCAGCAGAATTGAAGCCAGTCGGTTATTTCGGATTCTCTTGTGTTCTACTACTAAATAGCTGGGCTTTGCAGGAGCTTGGCCAACGCTGTGCCACCATGCGCTGTCGCAAAATCCTATTGGCCCACGATCGATCAAAAGAGATCTAGGATCTCTTTGCCTTTATTAAGGCTAGTTTCTCCCTAGTTGTGCGGCCGATCGAACAACACAGGAGTTCTTCTTTTCTATGGCTTCACAGATGACTACATATAGAGTCCATGTGTGATCTTTCTTGATCAGCCACCTAACCTAACCTAACGTTCCCAATATCGAATGTACAAACTAACCGAAACTCTTTGAGCGCAATTTTTTAAACCCGCAAACCAATATTCTTCCTTAGAGTCTTCTATAAAGTCGATGAACATGGTTCCAAGTTTTGCGCACAATGGCTAATGAACTCATTCGGATCATCTTGGTTACTCTGTTCCACAACGAAATGTCACCTTCAATGTGCACTATACGGCATCCCTGAGGATGCGCATTGTATACTAGAGTAAACGTGATCCGAAATCGATGCATTATTGCTCTAATTACCAACTTAGCTGGGCGATTATGTCGACCAAACAATGGACAAAGCGCGCGATATGGCTCGCGGACCAAACCATTATTTTGGCAATAAATTTGTAGGATTTGCAAACGTTGTTCCAGACTAAGTCCGTTCATTATAAATTGCAAACCAAACAGAGTATATGTAAGTTAAGTAAAAGATGTCAGAAAAAACTCCGCAAACAGTATTGCGTCATTGAAAACCACAAGCCTAAAACAAGTAAGGAAGATCTAAATTCGAGTGTAAGCGAATCTTACATGCACTTGCAACTTGCAGGGATCACAGTCGGCTAAATATCTCTAGGTGTTGGCAATATTGAAAGATGTATAGAGTTCAACTACATTGTTCGGCGAAACTGCGAATAGATTACAATCAAAGTTCAATCATCCCCAATCGATTTTATCTATTTTAGCCAACAATACATACTATTAACAGGCCACGTACTACTTAAATACTCTCCATGAAATCCATTCGGTAACTCATATATAATCACCAATCTATATAACTGACCTGAGCGATCGACAATCATCCGTACTGTTTCGAGGTAAAAGCTCTAAATTGAGATGATTTAAGCAGTGGATTCCGCAGGGTGGTTTGACATGTGCTCAAAAGTAAACGGCTAACACTCTCCCCCACTAAATCCACAGCGACCACATTCACAAACTGGAGGAAGGAGTGCAGTCCTTAATATTGCAGTCGATGGTGTTAAAATTCCGATATGGTCGCCTGGATGCAGCGAAACACAGACGCGGTAGCTACAGACACCTCAAAACACTGCACTCCGGACTATTACGGGATGCCTATTGATGTCTCCTATTGAACATCTACGCAGTGCTTGCCATTCGCTGTGGAAACATAAACACCTTCATCTTCATCGACTTCTTCTTAGTGAATGGCGCACATGGAGTCAAACCACCAATTATTGTAGACGAAGAGCTCGAGTTACCGCGATAATCGAGAGTGACCTTGCGCAGCTTCGTTTTGAATACTGTAACAGGTTAAAATCTTACTTATGTAGAATCGACCTCGACATAACAAACATATGTCCAGTACGCAACTAGTCCCAGGATGACCATCTCTTTGTATGCCCGGCTAACTCTACACATCTGATACCTCTCTCCCTATGGTACGACTCCGTCGAAACAGCACGTATCCTGGACCTACCGCCAATTGTCATGAGTGCAAATTTTCCCAAAGAGATGACTAATGATAATCCTCACACAGGGCAACCCATAATCATTATGCAATGAATTTAAATACATACCTTCTCCGAACTACGTGTGGTAGTTAAGGCTACAATCAACGAGAATTTGAGCAAATTCATGCAAAAAATGTGGCACAACGTGTTGCATGATTAAACTGAAATGACTCGTATATGACGCGATTATGATGTGGAAATTATACGAAAATTAAGCTTAAATTGCGAAACATTTTCCAGTGTCAAATGCAAATTTAAGGATCGAATAAAAGCATATGCAAATGCAGATGTGTTCGAGGTGGTACCAAACAGAGACAGTTCAACATTGAATGGTATGAAGTACGAGCACAAACTGTAAATTCTACCATTATGTGTGGGCGGGGGTTTGTAGGCGAGCATGTAAATGCAAATCTCACTACGACCGTGACTGTGAATGCATAATTTTCACATCAGAATGCCGAAGAAACGTAAACTACTTAAATGTTTTATTTCTATTCCTTTTTCTCTACTTCTGTTTTTACCACTGTGTTCCTAAGGTTGGTCAAAAGGTAATTTATGCAAATTATAAGAAAATGCATTTATTTACTTTTCTAACCTCACTCCTGCGTAAATATTGCCTTTCCTCGCTAATTTCCATAAAAATCCTTTCAGTTTCTTACTGTCAACTGGCAATGTTTTCTTTTCTACTAGCTACGCCGCTATTTAATTACATTCCTTGAAGAGGAGCAAATATGCTTGTGTGCTTGTGTGTACTTTCGAGTGGGTGCGGAATGTTGTCGCAGGAAAATGCTGTTAGCGCTCGGTCGTTGCTCAGATGTTGACCTGTTGCCTTGTTGTCTTGCAGAGGCCACGAGAGTAGTAGCGGCTGATTATTGAAGGAGTATGAGCTGATCGATGTAAAGCAGACGCCATTTTGTTTGTTGGAAGTGTAAAAATTTGCGATGTAATTGCTTATGACTAGGTTTTATAGCTTATGCTACATAGTCATTTGAGTGTAATGTTTTCAGTTATCTGCGTCGGAATTTTATTATTCACCTTAAATGCATTCTTCCTTTATTTAGTCATGACAGCCTTTTTGTCCATATGTATATAATACTTTGCCCAAAAAATAAGGTGACATTTAAATTTAAACTGCACGCGTCGAAGGATTTGGAGAATTATTTTTTTTTTTAGGTTGGTAGTACTGTCAGTCACATTTATGTCAAAATATTCATTAGTGTTTGAGATACGTGTCGTTTTGTGCGCTGCTAAGGGTGAGTTTTTCGTTTTTTGCGATGTCGAAATTTGTTGAGCAAAGAATTTGCATTACATTTTTTTACGGAATCAATTTTCTGCTGCGAGTATATTGAGGATGGTGCAGAAAGCCTTTGGTGATGAGACTATTTCTAAAAAAATATTTACAAGTGGTATAGTGAGTTCCAAGCCGGCCGTGAACGTGTCGAAGACGAAGAGCGTCCAGGGCGACCATCAACTTCAACCGACGAAGCTCACGTTCAACAAATCAAAGATTTGGTGTTGAAAACCCGTCGATTAACAATTAGAGCCCTTGCTGATGAAGTTGGCATATCGAAAGGCCCACTTTGAAGTATGTTTTGGGCCTCAAGCGCATCAAATCTCGACTGGTACCGAAAACATTGAATTTTTTGGAAAAAAGGCGTCGCGTTGAAGTGTGTGAAACAATGCTCTCCGACTACCAGGGTGTCATGAAACGCATTATAACTGGCATTAGACTTGGATCTATGCTTACGACCCCGAAACAACCGATCAATCGAGCGAATATCGTGCCAAAAGAGAGCCGAGACCAAAAAAATCGCGCCAAAGTCGCTCAAAAATCAAGGTCATGTTGACTGTATTTTTCGATTATCGTGGTGTTGTGCATTATGAATTTCTTCCAACCGGTCAAACAGTCAACAAGGAATATTATTTGAACGTTATGCGTCGTTTGCGTAACGCTATCCGCCTAAAAAGGCCGGAATTGTGGAAAGACAATTCTTGGTTTTTACACCACGATAATGCACCATCCCATACTGCCCTCGTAATTCGTGATGATTTCGCCAAAAACTCAACTCATTTCGTTCCGCAACCACCATATTCACCTAATCTAGCGCCGTGCGACTTCTGGCTGTTCACCAAGCTCAAAAGACCGCTCCGGGGACACCCTTTCTTATACGATAGAGGAGATTCAAGCCGCAGCGAAGACGGAACTGAAGACCATCCCAGAAAGTGACTACAACCAGTGTTTCGAAGATTGAAAAATCCGTTAGCATAAGTGCTTTGCATCGAGAGGGGATTACTTTGAAGGGGATGAAATTGATTTGGAAGAATAAATAAAGAATTTTCAAAATAAATACAATGTCACCTTATTTTTTGGGCATAGTAGAATATATTTTTGAGATATCGACCAGAAATTTCAAATACATACATTCTTCGTACTAAAACCACTTTAGTGTATAGCTGCCATATAAGTTCATCGATCAAATTCAAGACAAAGATCTTTCCATACTCCTTTATACTATAAAACGTGCACCAGTGAAGGGTATTATAGCTTCGATGAAGCTGAAGTTAACATTTTTTCTTGTTTAGATGAATGCTGTCACGTATCAAAGATACTATCTCCGTTTGTTTGCATATCTTCACTAATGCCTGAGCACCTATTTAAAAAATAAAAATAAGATGATGGAATTCATATTACATTTGCACTTAAAGTGCTTTACCATAGATAAATACTTAAATTTTCCATTTTTGGTTAAGTATTTCATAGGACTTTTTTTCCATACCACTACCATGAAAATGATAAAGCCATTTCTTAATTGATGATGAATTTTATATTTACATGTGTATGCATATTTAAACACGCGTGTGTGTAATTGATTAAAAAATCCACGTGTGCTCAGGCAATCGTATAATCTGACGTTAGATACATGGGAAGCGCGTGACGTGGTTTTATTATCTGCATGTCTACTTTGCAACGCCGATGTGCCGCATTATTCGAAATAACAATAAAAAAAGCGAAAAGAAAACAGCTACTTTACGTGCGCACATATTGTTGGAGCGACTCAAAGGATCCCATCGCCTGTCAGTATCATTGCGTGCCAGTGCGTATACGTAACATAAGCACATTAGCAGGTTAGCACTTTCGAATATGCGGATGTCCGCAGCTTTGAAGTGATATGCAAATGCTTTTACTCTTACATTTTATTGTTCAATAACACTGCGTTATCGAGCAAAACCGTTTATTATCTAGGGCTTGTGTTGCCATAATCAATCGATGAATATTTCGATGCACGATTAGTGGTTAGCTATTTCCCGTTGGAGAGTGAAGGTACTACTCGTGCTTAGTGCATTTGCATATTAAGGGGTTAGAGGTAGTTAGAATTTTCGTTAAGTGTAATATCTTAAAAATACTCCCTGAAAATTTCACGCTGATCCGACAATTAGTTTTTGAGTTATTCGAGAAATAAGAAAGAGAGCTCAGGCACTTCAAAGCGCTAGTGTGTTCTCAAAACTATGTTTTTTGAATCGGTGACAACTGCAACTCGAAAACCGTTCAGTAGATTTTAATGAAATTTATACAGCTTTTAGAATACATAATATACTCGGGCCTGATCAAAAGATTCTTATTTATTTTTTTATTTCGAAAATTTCGATTTTTTAAGACCAATTAACTTTTAATTTTTTGCAAAAATTTAAAAAAAATTCCTGAGTCCACCATTTTGTTAATTTTGAAAACAAAATAAAATCCTTCGATCAGGCCCGGGATTATCTATTTATAAAACTAATTTTTTTTGTCCGATTGATTTTAGTTGAATCTCCAAGGACTTATGCTTGTCACCGCAAGTACCTTTTTTTGGAACAGGGTCAACTCAAACAACTATAACTTCGGAAATTAAACCTTTTTTTTTTTAATTTTCGTGACTTCAAGTCAACACAGCCTATAATAATGCCATATTACGCTTTTGTAAAAGAACATGATTTAGTAGCAAAAAAAAAAAATACTGAAAACTCCCATTTTTTCGTGCCTCTGACTACCCCTAACCCCTTCAATAAACTTTTCTTTATATAATTAAATAATACTGCCCTTCGAAAGCATACAAATATATATTTCATTTTCACATTAAGTCATTCCAACATAGGGTTAAAGCCATTCCACTCTCTGATATTGTCGCTAAATATAGCACTAAAATAGAAATAACTTTAGTTGATAGCCTAAATCACTCATCATGTCATACATATTTTTATTACTTATTTTTAGACATAAAGGTATTCAATCGTAAACATAATGAATATAATTGTACAAAGCGGCTCTGACTGATTATTTATTAATGTTGAAGCAATTTTATCCTCTAAATTAGTGAGATAAACGTGTAGATATATCCATAAATACTTTAAGGCGTTATTATTTTATTTTTGTATCGAAAACAAGGTATGTTAAGTTTTCCACGATGTGTGTAACATCCAAAAGAAGACTTCAGATATCGTATTAAATATAGGTATGTAAAGGATCATCTAAATACAGGTACTTTTTTTCAATAGCCTTGTTTTTAACAGATCACGTGTGAGTCGTGTCAGGCTGTCATGCTATTTTTGCTTTGTATTGTTTGGCATTTTCTCATGGGAAATCTTACGCCTGAGCAAATGTTACAAATCGTTCAAATTTTTTACGAAAATTCTGTAAAGAATGTGTTTCACATGCTTCGCTCAACTTATAATAAACATAACCGGCCTCCTGAGCGGGCTATTTGCAATACTATCACCCATCTTGAGGACCCGCATTCATTATTGGACAATATTCGACCGAATAGACTCCGTTCAGCATGCAAAAAATTTAGCAGCCGTAGCTGAGAGTGTACACGAAGACCGTGAAGAAGCGATTCGACGTCGTTTGCAGCAACTTAGACTGACGAATTTTACGTTGAGATTTTAAATTGAAAGCATAGAAAATACAGCTTGTGCTTTATGGGCTCATGAAAAATTCCAAGAAGATCCCAGATTTTCGAGTAAGATTTTGTTCAACGTCGCTCTCTGGCTCAATGGATTTGTAAACAAGCAAAATTTCCGCATTTGAGACAAAGAGTAACCTATGTAAAAAGATTCAAAGCTGCCAACGGAGACCGTTATCGCGCCATGATAACCGACTATTTGATGTCTGAAACTGAATTTCTTGATCTTGGCAACATTGTGCTTCAACAACATAGTGCCACTGTGTGCGCATTAAAAAATGGATTTATTGCGAGAACACTTCGGTGAGCAGATAATTTCACCACCATCACCACAATTATATCACTTTTGCCTAAGGGACATGTAAAGTCTAAAGTCTTTGCGGACAATCCCGCTTCAATTCAATCCTTGGAGCAAAACATTACGCGCGTAATTCGCCAGTTACTGGTCGAAATGCCCGAACGAGTCATAGAAAATTGGACTCAACCAATGAACCATCTGCGACGTAGACACGACCAATATTTGAAAGAGATAATCTTCAAAAAATTAAGGCCGAAAATGTTCTTTCGAATGATAATAAATATTCCCCATTAAATTTGAAGTTTCAGTATATCTTCAAAAAATTAGGGAACCTCGAAATGGCTCACCCTTTATATGGTAAATGATCAGCGTGATGAGCTGAATTTATTTAACCATGTCCGTACGAGGTGTGTTCAAAAAGTATCGCGAATCGTAACTGACAGTTTTCTTCGATTGCAGGGGCGTGGTGCATCATGAGTTCTTGTCACAGGGAAGAACGGTCAATAAGGAATATTACCTGCAAATTCTGCCCGGATTTGTGGAAGAACAAAAATTGGCTTTTGCACCAGGATAACGCCCCTGCTCACACACATCGTTGCTTGTGCGCGACTTTTTGGCCAAAAACAACACACTAATGATGCCGCAGCCACCGTAATCCCCAGATCTGTCCCCCTGTGACTTTTTCTTGTTCCCTAAACTGAAGAGGCCCATGAAAGGACGACGTTACGCTTCTCTTGACGAGGTAAAGACGCCATCGAAGGAGGAGCTGAAGATTGGAAAAACCTTTGGCACAAGTGTATAATATCTCATGGGGATTACTTTGAAGGGGACGAAATAGATATTCATGAATAAATAAATAATTTTTGAAAAAACACAAAATTCGCGATACTTTTTGAACACACCTCGTATGTCTTCCTGTATGTGTGCGAACTATTTCTTCAGTTTTCCATATCAAACCAATCTCTTGCACATGTCCTTTCTCATTTGTTTGCACTCGAAACTGCACCGATCGAACTACAGTTCTTGCGTAGAAAACTTTTTTATTTGCGAAGTTATTTTCACGAAATTTGGCATAAATTATTACACGAGACACCGCTACAATATCTGAACAAATTCTTTAGTTCGGAAACAATAGCATGCAGCGCCATACAAACTGACCGATCAAACTCAAGTCCTTGTATGGCACACCGGAAAACCTTGTATGGATGACTGGTAAATAATTATTTTGGCCTTCATGAAAGACCATTAAATTATTTCCATAAATCTTTCATCACCTTTAAAGACAATTCAAGCGTCAATAAACAAATAATTAAAGATTTAATTTGTAGTGCGAGGGGGACATCTAGGCTTGTGTCACCTATTATTCTGATAAACCTAATTGCGAATGGCGTTTGTTTACACAAAAATAATGAACGCTCGCACACGTCTTTAATAAAGTCCTCAGCTGTGTTTCTATTATCTTTAATTATCTATTCGTTCATTGCTTTATGGTATACGTATAAACAATGAGGGAGATGTTTATTATTGCCACGACGTTAAAGGCGTCTGACGCAATCAATGATATTGGCCAATTCAAGCAGCAAAATATTAGCGACAGCTGACCTCGACGTTGATACATCGTTGTAATACAAACAACGTCATTAATAAACATAAAATCTCCATTTTAATAGACAAAGCGCAAGGTCATTAGAGCGCTTTGTTAACATTTATTGGACCCCCATACCATCCAGATTTCAAGAGGGGCATTCGCTGTTACTTTCCTTCAAAATTAATTTTCTTCCATACATTTTTTACCCGTACAACGAGTTCATGCACAAACACATACATACAGGAGCTTACATGGGCATTTCAACTCATCCATCAATATCAATATTCGCAATGCGGGTGAAAATGACAGCTTGCTGGCAAGCTGAAGAGCTTATTACAAAAAAAAATATCAGTGCAAACGCATAAAGGACATACGTATACATATGTATAGGTATATAGATGGGGAATGTCCTTGGTTATTTGTATATAAAATATGATATTTATGGTGGTCAATATTTATGAACCCTTAGACATGTACTTACATACATAAGTATGTGCACATTGAAGGCTATTATATAAAAGAAAGGTATATTGAACTCAGCTCCTTTTATGTGTCAATAATATTTTTAGTAACACATTAAGAACAAAAATAAACGTTTGCTTCCGTTGCATCGAATAATAATAAACTTCGCCTCGCAACTGTAATATATTCCTTACATTAACTTTATTCTAATCGTTCAGCTCGTACGACCGGAGATTGTAACGTTGGCTTTAGACAATAATCCATACCAAAGATATCTTTGTAAATGACCACATAAGCACTTGATTCCGATAGTTTAGTTTGTGTAGCAACTACATGCTAAAATGTTACGATATCGGCGGTGCAAACAAATGTGGAACTTCTTGGGGAAGAAAGTACCTGGTACCTGTGCAAAATTTCAGAGCGATATCTCAAAAACTAAGGGACTTGATCGCATATATACAGGTAAACGGGCAGGCAGACGGACATGTAGGACTGTAGAGTAAATCTTAAAACATATTATTCGTGGATCACATTAATTAAATCTGTTCACTACCGGGTGTGTAGTACCGGGAGTTCAACAACGAGTCAAAATTAGTAAAATTTACTACCGGAATTCGGAGTCAGTGACCTCAACTTGATGCTAGGTTTAATTTATGGTCGTCATAATCGTCCTGTCAGATCAACATTTGAGCGTCTCAACTGTGCATCTCTGTGACGTCGTAGTGGTGAATTTTGCGGCCAAAAGATTGGCATTCATCCTTACAAGAACAAATTCACGCAAGAGTTGAAGCTGCTTGACCACCGGAGTCGTCGTATGTTTGTGAATTGGGGAGCAACAACTTGAAAATGATCCGGATTTTCATCGAAAAATCATCTTCAGCGGTGAGACTCATTACTAGCTTCGTCAATAAGAAATATATGGGTTATTGGTCAGGCAGCAATCCACACGTACTCCATGAGTTACTATTGCATTCCCAAAAAAATACGGTTTGGTGTGGTTTATGGGATGGTGAACTCATTGGAGCGTACTTCTTCCGTGATGATCAAGACTGTGAATGGGAGTTGCTATCGCTCAATGATAACTGAATATTTTTGGCACGAATTTGATGATATGGACTTGGACAATACATATGTGGTTCTAACAGGCCGGCGCCACAAGTCATACAGCGAATGTCACAATCGATTTATTGAACGTGTTGTCTCACGAAATGTACCAGTCACTTGGCCGCAACGATCGCCCGATTTGACGCCGTTAGACTATTTCCTGTCGGACTATGTCCAGTCTATGGTCTATGCTAACAAGCAAGCGACGATTGATGAGCTTTGTACGAATATCGGACGAGAAATTGCAGCAGTATCGACCGAATTATGCTTGAAAATCGTCGAAAATTAGGGTCAACGTCTGGACTTCTTGAAGCGTGCCTGTGGAGGCCATGCAAAAGAAATCGAGTTCCATACATAACGGCATCGAATGTACTTGTTCATCAAAACTCTGAAAGGAAGCTCCTATTCAATAATTGCCGCACTTAAGAAATCATTTTCCAATCACATAAAATAGCATTTATGTTGTACTGCATACCTCTAATACTCATCTATGAACTCACCCTGGAAGCATTCAAAGAGTTAGCGGCTTATTATGGCATAGCAGGTTCACCAATTCAGCTCTTACCCTTTATGAATTTCACAAAGGCAGAATGTATACCAACACTAATGCGAGAGGACATTACTTGGACTATGAATCGTTATGCAAATGTTGACACAACGCTCTGGTCGATACAGTAATGGCAGCTGCAGCAACATGAAGATTTGTTACTGCTCGGCCGATAAGCGCGAGCGTGACAAACACGACCACGTGTGTGCTTGTGACCTCAGGACGAGCAATTTAATGATTACTGGTGCTGAGCGACCTCTTAGCGCATTATTTTGCAATTTGGAGAAGATTGTAGTAGGAATGTTAAGAAACAATTTATTTTCTAAGACAAGGTTAGTTTGTTTACCTGAAAACTGCGAGTTGACCGAATAAGGTCTGATCAGGTAGCATATGCTCCAAAACTGCGTGTAGCAAGTAAAAAATAAATCCATTTTTTAATCAGTTAGAACCAACATCTTTTCAATTCGATTTTCTTGCTGAAAACAACTTTGATCAAGCCGCTGAAATGAAGCTCGTTTTCGTCTTGAAAGTTAGCAACAATTCAAAATTCGAAGAGAAGTCGGGTACTTCTTGATTTTGGCTTCCCGAGGTAGGCGAGATCTTCTTCATGAATGTGCCTCCCACTTATCTAGTATATACACAGATATTACTCTAAATGAAGTTGTACTTCGAAGTGCATTTCATAGCAATTTCCCTATGTTATTCCTATGATACCGATACCGATTTGGTACATGCCTTGTACATATGTACGAGTGCCTACTTGTATATTCGCAGGCATAGTAAACACATGCTGCGTGTTTTGTATTTCACTTGTAACCGTCAATCGTTGGGGGGCATTTTGTGAGCATGTTTACTGACAACTGCGGAAGTTACGAGTGCATGGGGCGTAAAATCGACAGGTTTCATCATACATATAAGTACTTATAGACCCACTTCAGCACATCTAGCGCCTAGTTGTGTCTGGCATCTTTTATTCTTCACAATGACACGCACACACTACCTCCCGTTGATCTAAGCTTCGGTAATCAGGTGACCGAGCTGACCCGTTGTGCAGTGAAGCCAACTGGGCCACGGGAAGTCAAATTCAAAATTAATGATGTTTGGCAGATTTCCGTAAACGTGTAGTCATTTTCATTTGATTTCATTGCTCGCGGCAGCATTTTGCAGCAAAGTGTTGGGCAGACAACGCAGACGTGCCCTTCTACATATCCTGCGTGCCAGTATTATATATACATGTCTGGCCGGCATATTTTTTTGTCTTCTGTGTTTTGCCTCTTTTGGCTTATCTTTTGATTGCCGCCACCACCAAAACACTTCTGTGGCGGCAGGTTGAACGCTTTTACAAGAGAGGAGTGCGGATGTGGGCGGTAATGGCAGGTATAAATGAGCTCGGCATTTATTGCTCCCACTTAAGTAAACATATTTTGTGAAGGAACTCTAGGCACTCACACAAGTATGCATTTTTTGTATCTTAAGTGCTGGCGCTGTTGCTGTCATTCCTTTTGATGAAGTGCTGTCTACCATATTTGTGCCATCATAAGGCCCACCTCCAAGGCAAATGTGAAATTGCGCCCAGTCATTCCAATTTTCCTCGGGTAATATGATTTGAATGCGTGTGTGGAGTGTTTGATTCTAATGACGCGTGAGGTGAACTAGAAAGACACACAAACAGATTTATGACATATCTTTGGATTAAATCTATCGTCTTACCGGGTGCAAAGAAATAAAAAATAAGTGGTTTCTATTTCAACTTAATGAACTATGACCTTGTTTAACATATAAAATTAAATATCCTGTGAGTTTATCTACTTTAGCTTGGTATTCATTTTCAAAATCTAATTATTAGAATCCCCTTTAGATTACTTTTGATAAGCGCCGAACATTTGTTAAAAACTTGGACCTTTAAATTTAATTAAATTTAAAAATTAAATTTTTTTTAAAGCCGTCATAAATCTCTTGAGAATACTATATTCGATTGCTACTTTTCCAACTGAACTACTAAGACATCCAAGATATTTCAATCAAAGCCCTTCGTAAACTCGGCAGTCCAAAATAAAAAGGTACTCGAATGTTCCTATCACACTATGATCCAGTCAACTTCGGCGATTTGCCTCTAACACATCTTTTATCCATTGAGCGGTGACCGGTCGGAGTTTGTAAAACTAGTACATAACTAAACTTGCAGATAGCAATAGGTTTAATGAACTTTTTGCGATATACTCTAGGCTTAGGCTTGTAACAGGCCTATTTGGTTTATATCGTGGACATCAGAAAGTAGCTCAATGCAATGTAAGCAAATCACTGGTTATTTCATAAATGGTCAGCGCTCAGAAGCGTGTTGTTCTTCAGAGCAGTAGATTTACTACTACTTCATTGGCATCTACATACCTCTCTTTGAAAGTTTTTACAATAGTCTGGCATAACAGAAATTTGAATAGAATCCTTTCCTGATTACATTATGCCTAACTAATAATAAATTTGTATCGTTGAGCTGAAAAAGGATAAAATCGGGTGAAGACTCTCTTTAGCTGCCCCATAACTGATATCAGGATATTTCCCCTAATATAATGATTTCCATTCTTCTGTCTGTTTGAATATGATTTTAGTATATTTTTCGCTGCCAGGATGTAAAACGTAATACATAACCTTGGTCTCTGTCCTATAATAAAGGGTTGGTCATCTAACGTTTTAAATTTGAAGTATCTATATTTCGACATTAGAAACGTCAAATACCATTCGGAAAGTGACAGATATTCAGTAAAAAGTCTAAAATTTGCGAAATGAGTAGCTATTCAGTAGAAGAAAACTGGGAAATATTGAAAACTTTTTTCCAAGGTTCGTTTGACCGAAGATGGTAAATTTTACTAAAAATCATCTTTTCGGACGAGGCTCATACTCACCTCGATGGTTATGTTAACAAGCAGAATTGTCGCATTTGGGGCAAAAAAAAACTTCACTGGAAAAATGTTGTGTGAAGTTTTCTTTAACGATCTTTCACTACTTACGAGTGGATCTGAGGTAAGAAGCAATCTTTGATAAATATCACGGTTGCATTCTTCCCTTGAAAATTTTCTTGAAAAATTCTGTCTGTATGACCGAAAATGTTTATTTCGCGCTTCTGCAGCCTCCTCCGACAATTGGCCGATTGGCAACAGGATCAAAACCAATTTGCGAGTTAGTTCACATCTGGGGCTTTCAGAAAAGCCCTCATTCTCCCCTCTAGCCCCACCAGGGGCTTGGAATAAGCGTTCACAAAAAAATTTAAAAATTGCAAAAAATTTTTTCGCGTTTTTCTGACCCTTTGAAATGCTCTAGCGGCTAAAGTATTTGACCTAGGTGGATGAAATAAATTGCACCGGTTAGGTAATTTTACAACCTTTCCGATAAGGGGGCGTGGCAATAAGCGAAAAAGTGGTTGCGAGAAAAATGGTAAATTCATATGTACTTTTGGTAAGTACCGTTTTCACCATGTCCCTTTTGGTGTGCAGTATGCCATCGCTTGCAAGTTGTAGGTATTTAAATTGTAGTATAGGGTGATTTTTTAAGAGCTTGATAACTTTTTTAAAAAAAAAAACGCATAAAATTTGCAAAATCTCATCGGTTCTTTATTTGAAACGTTAGATTGGTTCATGACATTTACTTTTTGAAGATAATTTCATTTAAATGTTGACCGCGGCTGCGTCTTAGGTGGTCCATTCGGAAAGTCCAATTTTGGGCAACTTTTTCGAGCATTTCGGCCGGAATAGCCCGAATTTCTTCGGAAATGTTGTCTTCCAAAGCTGGAATAGTTGCTGGCTTATTTCTGTAGACTTTAGACTTGACGTAGCCCCACAAAAAATAGTCTAAAGGCGTTAAATCGCATGATCTTGGTGGCCAACTTACGGGTCCATTTCTTGAGATGAATTGTTGTCCGAAGTTTTCCCTCAAAATGGCCATAGAATCGCGAGCTGTGTGGCATGTAGCGCCATCTTGTTGAAACCACATGTCAACCAAGTTCAGTTCTTCCATTTTTGGCAACAAAAAGTTTGTTAGCATCGAACGATAGCGATCGCCATTCACCGTAACGTTGCGTCCAACAGCATCTTTGAAAAATACGGTCCAATGATTCCACCAGCGTACAAACCACACCAAACAGTGCATTTTTCGGGATGCATGGGCAGTTCTTGAACGGCTTCTGGTTGCTCTTCACCCCAAATGCGGCAATTTTGCTTATTTACGTAGCCATTCAACCAGAAATGAGCCTCATCGCTCATCGGACACGGACGCGAAACACATTTCGAACCGAACACTGATTTTGGTAATAAAATTCAATGATTTGCAAGCGTTGCTCGTTAGTAAGTCTATTCATGATGAAATGTCAAAGCATACTGAGCATCTTTCTCTTTGACACCATGTCTGACATCCCACGTGATCTGTCAAATACTACTGCATGAAAATCCTAACCTCAAAAAAATCACCCGTTATATATTGGTATTGGTTTACCGAAATCTGATGGGGCGGCAAAATCGTAGTGATGATGGTGTTGGGTTTTGCCAAAACACTTTATTTTTTTCTTTACCACAAATAATTTGAAGTGGGACAAAAGAACTCAAAAATATACTAGCATCGGATTCGGCGTCTTCCGAGAATTTTTGTTTGTACCGTGCTTGTTGTGACCCGTCACACCCCCATTTATAAATGACCGTTAATGACTTTCTTTCAATTTTGTTAAGGGTTGATAACACTTCTTAAAGGTAGATTGATAATCTTTGAATAGTATGATCCATTAAGCATTGTAAACTAATTTCTGCGCAGGTAGCCGTTACTCGCAATGCCGTCTTTGATGGGTAGCATTCTTGTTTTGCTTTCAACAAAAGGTCGTAACAAGGGTAATGGGTTAGTTGCCCTTATTATTTCGAACATTTTGAGTGCTTGGAACGGGATCAAAGGAGCAATTGTTTCATTGGTCTTGGAATAGGCTTTTCTATATTTACTAGCCTTTGTTGGTGAATTTCGTATATCTTTGAGCATTTTTGAGGCATTTCTTTTTCCCTTCGTTTGAATATGACTTGTGCGGCATGTATAATCATTTCATCATCAACATTTGATCGAATTCCCTCAGTTTTTCTTCTCTTGCTTCGTTCACTCGAATCCGAAAATGATTTGCTCGGACGACCTGGTTGATTAAGCGAATGCACTGGTATTTCAAAAGTGCCTTCCAGCCATTTCTGGTTGTTTTTCATAAAAACTTCTTCAACTTTATGAGCTTTTAGCCATCTCTGTTTAAATTCGTGTTTGATGTAGGAAAATTTATGCTTAAGGCTCATTTTTCTTTCCACAGTGTCTCCGCAAGACAATAGCAAGTGGTTTTCTAAAAACTCCAATTTCTCATCCTTACTTAGCAAATTTTGTAGTTGGATTTGCTCAAACATACATTTACGGGTCACTATTTTCACCCCCGACGAACTAGGTATCTCCATACTGAAAAAAACATAAAATTAAAAAAAATGGTTTTTTAAATTTTTTTTAACAAAATACTTTGAACTGCTGTCTTTAAGGAGTAAGCGGGATTCTGCGGCTCTTGTTTTTTTATAGAAAAGATGAATGTGTAACATATTCAATAAACAAAAAATATGATCCGGACGAACCCTGATCCATAACAAAATTGCTTTTGAAATTAAAAAAATTACATTTTTTATGTGAAAAAGAGGGTATGTTCAACTACCGAAAAATATAACGAATGTTAAAAATAAAAGTTAAAACTATTCTTTATTTAATAGAAGCTTACCTGAGCTATGGGAATCATTTTCACTTTCACTTCACAACACAACTTAAAATAAACATACATGCGTATTGCGAAATTCGATATAATTTGGGCACCCAAATAGAAATACGTATCAAGTCAACGATCAAATTGCGTCTAACTGCACGGAAGCGGTGACGTATGGTTGTTGAAAAAAAGGGTGGGGGGTAATTCGCGGAAGTCTTTACTATACGTAGAAGTCAATATTTTGTGCCTACTACGTATTTAAGATTTTGACTTTTGGCCGCCTAAATACTTCAAATAGATCACTGTGCGCCGTAACCATCAATGAGCGATATCGCGTAATGTTAACCGAATTTTTCTTCAAGCAAATTGAAGAGGAAGACTTGGACAACATTTGGTTCCAGCAGGACGGCGCTACGTGCCATGCAGCAAACGCTACACTCAATCTTTTACGTCCTATCTTCGAATTTAAAATTTTATATGGCCCACCCCAATTAAGTAAAAAAGACACAAATCTTTAATAGCCTTGTTTGGGCAGATTACGCGTGACTCGTGTCAAGCTGTTATGTTATTTTTGATTAGTATTGTTTGGTATTTCATCATGGAAAGGCTTACGCCTGAGCAACGTTTAGAAATCGTTTAACTTTATTACGAAAATTCACTTTTTGTAAAGAATGTGTCACGCGCGTTTCGCTGTACTTATGGTCAACATAATCGGCCTACTGAGCCTACTATTGGCAACACCACATCCCATCTTGAGACCTATTATTCATTATTCAATAATATTTGACTGAATAGACCTCCCTCAACATGCGTGGCAGAAAATGTAGCAGCTGTAACTGAGAGTGTACACAAAGATCATGGAGAGTCGATTCGCTTCAACTGGGACTGACGTATGGAACGACATATTTTACGTCGAGTTCTTAAATTTAAAGCATACAAAATACAGTTTTTGCAAGAATTAAGGAGGTATTTTAGTCTAGAAATCAAATTTTGGGCATTTTTTTGAATTTTATTAAAAAAAAAACAAAAAATATTTTTGCTATACATTTTTTTATGGTGATTTTATTGATATCTTAAGAATATAGACAAAAAATTTTACAAAAAAATATTAAAAACTAAAATAATTAGAGGGGGGGAAAAAATGACGCATCCTGATGACATTGATCCTGACTCTCCTGGTGATCTGAAAAAAAAGAGAAAGAAATCGGTTGTGTAGAACTTGAGATAATGCCGGTACCGTGTGGAAAAAGTAGTTTCGAGAAAAACGCGTTCAAGGTTTTACGTTATACGATATTCGCTCAACCGGTCTAGTTGCCACGTCACTAAAATGGCTATAACTTTGAAAATAATTTGAGTTTTGAAAAATCCGTTTAGGGAGATATTTTTGAATATCAAAACTATCGAATTATGAAAAAAAAAATATTCGATTTTTTTTCAAATTTTTAGAGTGGAATACCCCCTTAAAGCCGCTCGACGACGATATAAAGTCTAAACTCCATGCGCACAATCCCGCTTTGAGTCAGGCCTTGGAACAAAACATCAAGGGTGTCATTCGCCAGTTATCAGTTGAAATAATCGAACTAGTAAGCCAAAATTGAATCAAAGGATGGAACATCTAAGACGTATCCGCGCTAAAATTTGGAAGATATAATCTTCAAAAAATAATGATCTTTCGAATGATAATAAACATTATCCATTAAATTTGAAGTTTCTTCGTTCTTTATTTAAAAAAGTAAAGCACCACGAAAAGGATCACCGTTTAATTCTTTCACGAGTTTGTCGAACAAGGAATGTGGAATTATTTTGCAACATCTTTAAAACAAATTATGTTTAAATATTTCCCCGGCTTTGATTCTGCAAGTTGCAAGAGTATGAAATGTTCAGTTACACCCGAACTTAACCCTGCCTTACTTGTTTTATCTGAATAAAAAATTAAAATGCCAAGACAAAAAATTTTTTTAAGATTTTCGTTATTTATTTATTGGACTGAATTACATTCAAAATCGTCGTAACGAACATAATTAATCGATACACAATTGTGTTTTATGAAACTTAGTTCTGTTGAATGTTTATAAAGGTGTGTAAATGACTCCATGGGAGACAATTCAAATATGCAAAATGCTTGCTGCCTTTTTCGTTTTACATTTATTTATAAATATTTATTGTTTCTTCATGAATTTTCGGCACAAATTTGTGACTAAGAATGGACCAAAGTTTTAGTTTATTAGATTTCTTTTTCACTTTTTATAATATACACTTGTCACATTTCATAACCAAAATACACTTTTTTGACAATTAACACTAAGTTTTTACAAATTATAAAATTACAAAATATAACGAACTTAACACATTCGCGTGTGTGTCTAATATTATTAATAATAAATATGTATGTGTTTATATTTCTTCTTTCGAGTGTAACATATAACTAGTCTATATGAACATACGCCTTTCTTGCTGTTCAAACAGAGCGATTACATTCAGCTAACGGTTATTTATCAATTTGACTAATATTTACGTGTCTATTATAGTAGAACTACCGCTATGAAATTCGAATAACGTATTATATACTTTCGTTTCACTTCATTTTTTCTGCGAAATGAGATTATTGTGTACACATTTCCGAGATCAGCGATTAAAATCACTACTTACACATTTACACAGTTTCAACGCAACTACGCTTTCGTATGTATGAATGACTGCCAATAAACACGCAGTCATTTGTCGCTTGTCACGTGTCAGGTACACGTCACATGACAGACACAGATGCAACTAATTAATATCTACTACTACTTAGACAGAAGAATAGGCAGAGCCAGATGCGCTGTTACGCAGAGAGAGCGAGAGAGATAGAGTGTGGGAGGAAATGAGAGAGAGACAAGGAGTTTATGGAAGTTTGTGAGTAGCACAAGTAGTGTTTTTGTGTAGTGGAAGTGAGAGAGAGAAAGCGGTTTACGCATGCACATAGTACGCCTTAAAGTATGCAGCATGAGCGTTCCATTTTCTTCTCCATCTTTGGCATCTCTTGTAGCGCCAGCTCGACATGCTTTCGCGCCAACCACGACTGCTTTTGCAGGCGATTCACAATAATTCGATACGTGCCGATTATATCGCTACGCGGACCATTTGGTATGGAGGCACGCAACATTGCAGAGTTGACGCCCAGCTCGTCGAGCAGCTGACGCGCCTCGTATTCCAGCGGTTTCACCAATGTCAAGTCATCGGTATCTGTTGGCAGCATGATAAAATCTCCCGTCTCAGCATCGTAGTTTTTGAAAAGCGGACAATCGATGACAACATCTGCATTCCATTGACGATTCTCACAACCGTTACCATTAGCCAATTGCCGTTCCTTCTCCAATTCCATGGGGCTAACTTTCTTCTTTAGTGTGCCGCAGAAGAAAGAACGTTTTGGCGTGTTTGGCTTTGATGGCTCCTTCGAGAGTTCGTTGGGCAGATCACGATTGATTTCGATCGGATGTAAAAAATTATCGACGAATACACCGTCATTTTTGCGTGCATTCATATTAATGGGCGGCTTATTGGTCACCTCCATGTAGCGTTCGCGCAGTGAATACGATTTGCGCAGGCGTCGTGACTTTGAGCGCACCCAGAAACCGGAGTGCTTGACGGGCTTCGTACGTAAATTGATCTCATATTGCATGAGTTCGACGCTGAGTTTTGGATAACAAACGAATTGACTGGTGAGCATATCGTCAATGGTGGGACGACGTGCGGGTATGTGGATGAGGATGCGTTCTGAAAATAAAGTAAAAAAAAGATGGTTATTAAATAAGAAAAAATGTGAAAATTATTGTTAATTCAGCATAGTTATATAGTATATAATGCCACAACTTGAAAGTTAGAAGTTAATATATAGAAACTTATCAAAAAAGCATTTGAATTAAGAACTGAGGAATGTGTATTCGTTTTCCTTTTTAATCGTTCCACATAGATTTTGAATATTTGAGCCAGATTTGTAACAAATAAAGTTCTAAGGCTCAGGCGGTCGCTTCTTTCATAACATAATTCGGTGAGCAACGGCTGGATAACTATATGATATCTAACGGTTAAGCCAATGGACTGAAATTTATTAGACGTACATGCCCGTCGGCAGGACTTAGAAGTCATGCTGGAACTCGGATCTCTTGACCTAATAATCAAGCAAATAGCTAAAATGCTACAGTGCTTCAAATCACAGCAGAAAGGTATGGCAAAGGGAAGGTAATATCTTCCCAATAATTGATGACTTTAAGTGATGAAACACCACAAGTTCTTCACACGAAGAGCCGCATTACTACAAAAGTACAAAAAAGTTTAAAGTTACACTCGACAGTAAGGCTGAATGGAGTACCTCCGCGTTTGATCTAATACGACTAAGACACTAATAAGTTCTAACGGTTCGAAAACGTGGGAAGGTAGTACAGGCATTGCAGGACCCTGTCCCAAACATTACATACCTATGAGACGTTTTGCGAGCATTTTCAAACAGAAGTCTTTGCTATAAGTCGGTGCGAAGAGATAAATATCCAATGCAACTTTCGCAATGAAAGTATTGTCATTCTCAGTGGTAGTCAAGCGACACTTAAAGCGATCTTAGCTTAAGTGATTTCATCGCTATTGGAGCAAAAGAGCATAGAACGGGGAATAGCGTATCAGTTCGCTACCAAGTACACCTCGTTTGGTTGCCAGGTTACAAGGAGTTAGCTGGGAATAAGCTGACTGAAGAACATGCCCGCTCTGCACTTGCTTTCAGGATGGTAGTACCGGAATATTGGCATTTTACAATGGTTATTATAGGCACAAGAATAGGCTATTTAACTGGGGTAAAGACTCTTGTGCAAACTGGCGTGCTACGGAAATTAGTAGTCAGTAGTTATAGGGTCAAGGCCTTCGCATCTATGTATTCAAATAGAGTTCACATCCTCTCAATAGCATCCAGCTGTTTACTAGAATATAACTGTGTTTTGTTGTAACAGAGGGGAGAATAGAAATTAGGTCGCGCTGTTAGCTTCAATTTATTGATATTTTTTAAGAGCCTTGTAATGTAAGTACATAATATTTTTTACATAAATTTCATGAGAACGATTATGGACACAATTCAATCTATTATCTTAAAATAATCTTTATTTTTACCATTAACAGATACTTACGGATAAGTCTTATGCATGGTAGACTCAATTGTCCGGGCAGCAGGTAGTCACCTTTCAATATCGCCGCCTTCAGGCCCGGTATTGTGGGCGCCCGAAATGGCATATTACCGACAACCATAAAATAAAGCAAAATACCAAGCGCCCAAACATCCACCGGCGCGCCGACATAATGATCATCGGAGAACAGTTCAGGAGCAGCATACGGGGGCGAACCACAAAATGTGTCCAGCTTCTGATTGGCACCTACACATGTGAGGTTAGAAAATAAAAGAATTAGAATAATCAAATCCACGCACATACTTTTACAGTGATACAAATAAGAACACATTATCCTACTTTCAGCTAACGGGGTTTTCAAAAGGAACGCCACAAAAGTAGACCGATAGTGACAGTAAACACCACCAAATTTTTTCCCGCTCTTTTGGCAGTTCTCTTCAGTAAGCTTTGCCGTTTTATTATGGTAGTCGAAATTATTAAAAATTACTACCGAAATTCGGAATCAGTAGCCTCAAGTTTAAGAGTACTACGTCCATTTTATGGTCGTCATAATCGTCTTGTCAAGTAAACAATAGAGCGTCTAGTGCAAAATATGAATTCACAAGCGCAGAACAAAATGTTCCAGTGCCAGTGGGACAAAGAATATTGCTGCCGCTGGCGCATGAATTGGGAAGAGAGATCCAAATCAGTCTCTCACACGTCTCTGTGACGTCGTTGTGATGAATTTTGCTAGTGATGCTTGGCTGAGCTGTAAGTTGTAACTCTGTTCTTTCTACTATACTTTGCCCCAAACGTAATGTCTTCTTTCAGCTCAACAAAGTGCTCTTGTAGGTTGGAACTGATGTCCTGACAAGCTGATGACAAGTGCCAGCAAATGGATAGTGTTAAGCACAACTTTATTCAAATAAGTGAGCAAAAGGGGAAGAAACAAAACGAGTAGAATTGTGCAACTGAAAGTTATGCAAAAGGTGGTAAAGGTCATTGTTGTCAAAATATATCCAACTACCATCCGATAGTATATTAAGGGGTCAGTAGAGTAATCTTTAAATTTTTTTTTTGGCATTTTCTGCTCTCTTATACTCTTAGAATTAATGTAGAAACCCACTTTACCATTGGAAGGTTTCGAAAAAGGCCAAAAAATAATAATACCGCTCGATGTTCGTAGCGCTCGGGGACAGCGGGTGGCACTTTAAACGCATTTTTCATAAACACACACTTTTTTAAACTGGCGGACATGATTCCGGTCGAACTACTCAACCGATTTGCTTAATTTTTGGAACGAAGTTCCTTACGGCAGGCTTGCAGAAGATAGGATTTTGCTGCGGGAGCTAACTGAAAAAAAGTGATAGTAAAAACCGTAAGAAATAACCCGTAAGAAATATCCGTAAGAAATAACCCGTAAGATCGCTAGTTATAGCCTACTTTTAGGTCTCGCTCTATTATAGCTCTATTATATCATTTGTAATAACAATTGATAATTTAAAACAAAAAAATATTTACCAATTTGTACTTATTTTTTGCATAAAAAAAATTTCACTTTGAACAAAATATTAAAATTTCATTGAAGTGAAAGGTATTAGTATGGCCACAACGATATTGTGTACATGCAAAATGGACAGCTGTGTTGTCTTGTGTACATGCCGGCCATGCTGCACTAAATGCGTTTATGGGGAGTTGAATTGTTGCATATTTTTTGGCGCAGACTTTGAGGAAATAACCCGTAAGAAAAAGACTGTAAGATCGCTAGTTATAGCCTACCTTTAGGTTTTGCAAAATAATTAGGCATGAAAATCTGTAACATTATTGTGTATGCAAATTAGTTTTGAGTGAAGTGCGGAACACATAGAGCGTGACAGACTGCAAACTACATCTGCCAAATATTAAAATACAGACGTTCCTATGGACACCGTTATTTTGACAGTTGCACGACTACAGGACTGCAGGCCGACAGTTGTCGTTCCCGCTAACTTGAATATTTCCTATATTTGCCAACGGCAATTGGACGACAGTAGAGTTGACAGTAGAATGGAAGATAGAAAGAGGAGGTAGAGTGGTGAGGTCACCTAATATGTAAAATGTAAAATTATTCACAGGTCTAACAAACTTAACGTTATTTTACAAATAAAAACATAAAATAGCTCTATTATATCATTTGTAATAACAATTGATAGTTTAAAACAAAAAAATATTTACCAATTTTTATTTTGAATTATTTTTTTATTTTACGTAATTCATTATTTCTTAAAATACTAAATTTTCTTAATACTTATCTGTACTTAAATAACAACTAATCAGCGAAATTTGAGAGAAAAATCAGGACAACCTACATAAAATAAAATTAAGCACAATTTTTTTTTTGCAAATTGTATCGATTCTACATTATCCGAAGGAACTTCGTTCCTGCCTGGTGTCCCACGACAGCGCATTTCTTGTTTTTAATGTTCACAAAACGCCTTGCTTTCGTCCCTACTAGATTCATAATTTTTTATAATTTATTGACAATGTTATGACAAAATTTGTGTAAAAAAACATGGGGAAAAATTAGAAAAAAGGTAATTACTTTTTTATTTATCAAAAGTTTTTTATGATTCTAGTAGGGACGATAAGAATAAATTAGAATTCAAACTGTGAGCACTTCGTACCCATTAAATGGAAAAGATGTCTTTTTGAAAATGAAGTTTGCCCAAAAAATTGATTGGCGCCTGAAAGTTAGACCGTTCAATATAACCTCATGTTTAGACTAGTCTACTACGGTTACGTCCTTTAATTCGGCAATTAATAATTATAACGAACGTTGTTTTAGAAGTGTTCTTTTAAATGAGGCTATACTTTTTTCGGAGTTGGACATTTTAAACGCTGTTATTTGATTTATACTATGATCAGTTTACTACTTTGTAATGAATAGACTTACTCCGGAATAACATTTGCAATCCGTCCAAATTTTTTGCCAAAATAATGGCTCAGTTCGCGCGATACATCGCTCGCTGCGTCCAATATTCGGTAGACATAATGACACAGCAGAGTCGATAATTCCAGCAACCGTGATTCGGTTTCACTACATTAAATAATGCGCCGCAGAGTGCATACAAAAGCCGCTACTGCAATTGTGCAGGATATCGAAAAAGACCCGAATGTGTTAATCCACCATAGCGCTTAAAAATTGTAGCTATGCCTATCCACTTCATGGAAGATTTTGCGAAAGGATTTTGGTTTGCGGACTTACAAAAACCAACTCGTACAAGAATTGAAGCCGAGCGACAAACAAGCGCATCGCACATTCGGTGGATGGGTGAAACCGAGGTGGTCATCGACTTCAAAGCTCACTTTTGGTTGAGTGGGTACATTAATAAACAACGTTGTCACACTCAGAGTGATAATAATAAACAAGCCATTGTTAAGACGCCGCTGTATTCTAAAAACGTCACTTTTTGTTATGTTCTATAGACAGACAACACAAAAATAAAATCGACCATAATGCTACATTTTTTGGGGAACACTATAGAACCATGATTAAAACCTTTTTTGTGCCTTAATTGAAAGATGCTGATTTGGACTATATTTTGGTCTAACAAGGTGGCGCTACATGCCATACAACCAACCAAATAATAAATTTCTTGAAGGCAACTTGCTGAACGCATTATAACTCGTCGGCCTGTGGCGTGGCCTAAAAGATGGAGTGATTTTACCCTGCTGGCCTACTTTATGCAGCGTTACTTGAATTGGCTTGTCCATGCAGTTAATCTCGACGCGATTGACGCCTTGAAAGAGAATATTCTGCGCGTTATTGCTGATATACGGGCTTAAATGCTACAAATAGTGGTTGAAAATTGGACCTCTCGGCTGGAATTTAACCGAGCCAGCTGCCACGGTCACTTGTCTTCTTGAAAATCACATGTTTAAAAAATATTCTTTTAAATATCCGAGATGTTCGTGATTGTGGAAGTTTGAGCAGACGGGTGAAATAGTATGTAATTTCTCACAATAAAACTGCTCTAGTGCTTTAGGGGTACATACTTCGTGAAGAATCTGCACACTTTATTCGAAGGTAGTCTTGCTGGTTAATATACACATCTTCAAGTTATAACAATGGGTTTCAATATATAAGGTGGGTCATCTAACGTTTTAAATTTGAATTATCTATATTTCGACATTGGAAACGTCAAATACCATTTGGAAAGTGACAGATATTCAGTAAAAAGTCTAAAATTTACGAAATGAGTCGCTATTCAGTAGAAAAAAACTGGGAAATATTGGAAACTTTTTTCGAAAGTTCCTTTGACCGAGGATGGTCAATTTTACCGAAAAATCATCTTTTCGGACGAGGCTCATTCCCACCTCCATGGTTACGTTAACAAGCAGAATTGTCGCATTTGGGGCAGAGAAAACCCGCACGTAATCGTCGAAAGCCAATGCACCCAGCACCTGTATGGTACGGATCTTGGTCTGGTGGAATCATTAGCCCATTTTGCTTCGAAAATGAAGAAGGAGCTGCCGTAACCATCAATGAGCGATATCGCGCAATGTTAACCGAATTTTTCTTCAAGCAAATTGAAGAGGAAGACTTGGACAACATTTGGTTCCAGCAAATTATTATTATTGTAAGTACAGAGCTTCCACCCGACTACCACAATTTATCTTAAATATTTTTAATAATGTTCTGAATATTTCATTTGCTCATAACTTAAACCAAATAAACCGCGTTCCAGGTACATAAATTATTCGCAACAACAAAGCTTTATGAAGTACATATTTCAATAACTGAGATATTTCTCGCATTGGCCATCCATCGGCACTGTCTACTCACAAATAAGCCCTCGTCATTGAGAGCAACTTTGTTGAGAACAAATTGCAATTCTTAACACTTACATTCATACAAACAAACGCAAATACACCACAAGCACACCATTGTCACTCACCATTGATAAGTTGTGTGCTAAAACCGAAATCAGCCAGCTTCAGGCGATCCTCTGATAGCAGTAGCACATTTTCAGCCTTAATATCGCGATGCACAAAGCCCAAGCTGTGCTGTAATTTATCACCAAACGCCAGGCGTAGACGGAAGCAGCGCGAAAACATGCAAAAACAAAAATAAATACAAAATGTTTGTAAGTCAACAGCAGAGGGGGAAGAGTTGAAGGTAAACTGGGCAATAAGTACAGTGACAGAAAACACAAATCGCAATTTAATGGACAACTGGTCGCCAACACCGTCACATGGCAGGCCGAGTGCTCCACTCAGTGTGTCCTTTGGTATTGCCGCCGGCTGGTCGTCGCTGGCTGACTGCTTTCTGGCAGACTACTGCGATTGCCTGCCCTGAACATAAAGTAAAATATAATTGCCAGCTGCTTACCATGTGTTTTACGGCTAACAACAGCTGCTTGAACAAGGGCGCAGCGTGTATCTCCCGCAGCGGGCCACCCTGGGTGATGTGATTGTAGAGCTCGCCGCCGCGTATCCACTCGGTGACAAGATATACACGTCCCAAAGTCTCCACCACTTCGAAGAGCCTGCGTCAGAGATGAAAACGGAAAAGAGAGAAATAAAAAATGAAACTTATACAAGTACTCGTTTGCACTATACATGTCTACATATAGTATATAAAGGCTGATGCGGTGGAGAGCAGCGCAATAGGATGGAAAAGAGGAAGGAAACAGCAAAATGGCAGTCAACGTCGGATTTTTACGTTGTTATTTTTCAGTTTACTCGGCTTTTTAAAACCAATGTGTTGGATGCTGTAACTTGCAAAGGCTAGGAAACCGTTATATACTCATATATGATTACACGTATCTGCACTATGTAGGCGTACACACACTCTCAAATAAGTAGAGCTTGTTTTTTAAACAAATTCCGTCAAATAAGTAACGGTTTTTGTTTTTCGAAACAGTTGTCTGAGGTCAGGGTCGACTGACCAAAAAAATTTATGAGTTGAAGGAGTAGAGACTTTATCTCCAAGAACGTGTGTTTAATTCATTTCTTTCTTTGCAAAGATTATTGGAACAGTGCAATAGCTCTCGATGAAAGCAACTTCTTTACGCCATTTTTAAAGAATATCTTATTGTTGCCGAAATCTTGACTGAATTATTTGAAAAGCAACTTCTACATCCTCTTTACTGTTGAGGCATCACTTAGGCACTTATAGCCGAATTAACAATAGCACACCAGTCGTTTCTTCTTTTCGCTTTTGTAGCCAATTCGAGATACCAAGGGCAGCCAGGTTCTTCTCCAACTGTGCTCTCCAAGGCGCGGGTACTGCGTCGAACACCCTCAGAGACACTCCGGCTCATCGCAGTTGCCAAGACTTTACATCTGCCGCAAAACTCTTGTCCAGTATACTCAGAAGGCCAGAGGATCATTGTCCATGTCTTCGCACCATTTAGCAAGACGGGAATGAAGAGGGACTTGAAGAGTTTGGTTTTTGTTCGTCGGGAGAGGATTTTTTTAATAACCTACTCAGTCCGAAGTAACACACGTCTTGTCCTCGTCCACTACCAGTCCCATTTGTTTCGCTTCTTTGTCCAAACTGGAGAAAGTAGAACTAACGCCGCAGTTGTTATGGTCAATGATATGGATATCATCGGCATACTTCAGTTGTACACTCTTATAGAAGATTGTGCTTTCTCTATTTGGCTCCGCAGTTCATATTATTTTATCCAGCAATAGGAGGAAGAAATCACACGATTGGGAGTCCTCTTGTCTGAAACCTCGCTGTGTATCGAACGGCTTGGAGAGGACCTTTCCGATTCTGACGCAGATTTTCTGCTTTAAAATCGATGAAGAGGTGGTGTGTATTGACTTTAATTGCTCGGTTAAAATTTTCGGCATTTTTTATGCAATTCACCAGAATTAAATGTCGACCACTTTAAAGTATTTTGCGACATACCAATTTTTGTCGCTATCTGTGCCATATTTCATTTTCCACTCCATTATCATAAATATATTTCATCATGTGTCCGCAAAAGACAAGTTACTTATTTGACAGAGTGTACGAGCAAAAATGCACACCAATTTGCATGAGTTTCATACAGTCAGTTTACCCCTTTTTTCACAGTATCCTTTCATTTTCCGCCCCCTTCGCCTTCTTACCTTAAAATATTGGGATGATGTACGCATTCGAGCGTCGCTATTTCACTGGAGAGCATACGCAACGCTTTCGCATCCAGGCCACCACGGTCAACTACTTTGATAGCCACTTTGTCTGCAAAGCAAAAAAATAAAATAAAAATGGCAATCAAAGTGAATAAGAATAAAAGAGTGGAAAGACACACAAAGTCAAAAGTGAGTCAGCTTTTTCTCGGCTGAGCCTTGAACAACAAACGATTCTACGGGCTTTGGCATTTACGTGAATGGTACTCGACTTAATGGATATGTGATTTGAGTGAAGAGGACAAGTCTATGAGCATTTTTTTTTTGTGGAATACAGTGAAACTTCGAAACATGCAACCATAGAAATGTTTGGTGAACTTCGTGAAGTGTGCATTTTCTAATTTTAGGTGGTTTTGTTGCAATGCAAGATCATAATATTTCTTTATGCATCATGTCTTTTTTTACTAGTTAAGTAACTTACTTCAATGATCTTTGGAATAGGAAATGAATGTAACTTATTGTGAAAATTCTTAGTGTTAATTTTATCTGAGCTTTACGTTCTTTGCATACTCGCTTGTAAAAAAAGCCACAATACCATTTTCAGAACCTTGAGAGCTTACCGCGTGTTAGTTGGTGTACAGCTAATTTGACTTTGGAAAAGTTGCCACGTCCAATATCGCCGCAAAATCTGTAAAGACCGATGCGCCGGCCGATGGTTACCTGAGAGTTAAAATAAAATTAAATTGAATTAATGTTAAAATGAAAATTTGATAAAAAAGTTGTTTACAGAATTTTCCCTGAAAATTTCTACTTCGTATATTCAACCGTTTTCAATAGTTTGCTGGATACTATTCTATAATGCCAATATAGAACTAAAATCGTATATGTTTTCTCAAAAATTAATTTAATTTTTTTGCGAAAATGTTTGACCTTTGCTGTATCAGTTCTAAAGGATCGGGTAGGTAGTTTAAAAGATCGTTTCTAAAAAGGATCTCACTTTGACAGCTTGCAACGCTGGTCCGTTAAAATACCTGAAAGTACTAACTCTAATGGTACTTTTCAGGAACCTTCCTTGATATAGAACGGACTTTCAATAACGTAAGGACGGAAGCAGTCGTAACTGCTCTGGACGGTCTTGGGGTCTTAAGAAATTGGGCAATCGTAAATGGTCTCGCCATCAACCGAAAAAAAAAATAAAACCGAGATGGTTTTATTTACTAGAAGATACAAGATCCTGGTGGCATCCCTGCCGCAAATGGGAGACATCCGTTTGCAACCGGCGGATACAGGGAAATTTTAGAGCCTATCCTGGATGGAAAGCTTTCATGGAAGCCGAATATCAAAGAGAGAGAGAAAAAGGGCATCGATTGTCTTGTAATGCTGTAGAGGATAAATTGGCAAAAGGTGGGGTTCCCTATCTCTATAGTATGCTATCAGATTCAGAGAGAATGGGTTCCTAAAAGATCACGAGTGTTCTGACACGTTTTACTTTGACTTCATTCCGGACCAATGGAGTCGCCAACCAAACTCAGGCGTTTCCTTCTTTGCCCATATGGCAGCGAGGGAGTTGTGGGTGGGAAGAAGCCGTTAGAGGAGAGGGGCAGTGAGCTTCTTTACGGATGGATCAAAGCTTGGGAGGAAGGTTGGTGGAGGGATTTACTGCCAAGAGCTCTCTATCTACTCCAGCTTCAGGCTTCCTGACTATTGATGTGTATTGCAGGCCGAGTTTTCAGCCATTAATGTAGCAGTAGATTTACTCCTTCCGGAGTGCAAAAATGACCATCCACTGAGATAGCAGAGCGGCGATACTAGCCTTGAACTCAATAACATTGCGTTCAGGTATCAACAGCATTGAACGTGTTTGTGTTAAGACTAGTATGGGGGCCGGGTCACCACGGAATCGCAGGAAATTGTAAAGCTTATGAGTTAGTTATCGGTAGGATGGGAACAGGTCGGTGCTTCCGTATTCTCTTGTGTTCTACTACAAGTCAGCGCTGAGCCACCATTAGAACAAGTGCTGATGGAAAAGCCTTTTGGCGCAAGATCAATCGCAAGAAATCTACTGATCACTTAGCCCTTAGTAAGGCCAGCCTCTCCCTAGTTGTGTAGCTTTGAATAGGATGCTGAAATACGTAATGCTGTCATAAGTCTTTGGGGTTTTTGCAATAGCAAGTACCTTAATGTCTTTGGATGTAAGAATAAGAGATAAGTGGTATAAGTTGACTCCGATATTACTTAGCAAATTAGTTTGTCTTCCTATCCTGAAAGTTTTCAAGTCTATAGCAGCTAAAGTCATTAAAGAGAATGAGTGTCATTAGAAAGACCAGTTGGCAAATAAGCCGTATTTTGCTTATTTTTCAATAAAGTGGAAAATCAGCAGCGAAGCGTCTGCTTTTGTAAATTACTCTTATTTGTATAAAAATTAGAAGCAAGTATTAATAACTAATCTAAGCTAATATTATAATCACTTCAGGTATCAAAGAGAAAGTTGTGACTTGTGACTACTACATGTTGTCATTATCTTATTATACATTTAATTTGTAGACTTATGAGACCAAATGTTGATAAAGATTGCCTTAAACAGTAACTAGCAGCTAATTTAATTTACTTGTCAATATATCTGCTATGCCCTGATCTAAAACATTTTGTAATCGCTAATTTCATGCAACAAAGCAGTAGCCACTTAATGCACCTTAAATACCCGAACTCATGGGACGCTATGAACGTTTATTATTCAAATGAATGCACCCATATATATGTAGCAGAATATTGCAGTGTATATGTTTGCAGATATCGTGACTTCATCGCCATGGGTTGCTTATTAATGGTATCTAATTATTATTGATTATCACCCACGCTTGCTAAGTGAAATCCACATCAGTATTATAAACATGCACATTGTGTTGCATCATAAATACATTGTGTATATACGTATAGTACATATTAACTTCATACATGTATGAAACGTGAGCACAAAGCGATTGAATTTCACATCACTCATACGCCCCGGTCGCCAGTGCACCCTGTGTCAAATCGTCGTTGTAATGTCGCTTGTGCTCATCATCCTCAGCCTTCTGCTGTTGGCAACTTTAAAATGTCAAATACTTGACACGTCAATCGAGCTTTGATGTGGTGTGGGTATATGTGAAATCTATGGTAAATCTGGAGATTTCATGGGAAAATTCCTTACTATGAGCTAATACCAAGAATTCCTGTTTGGAAATGTTGTATACAATTCAGACGATTTGAAGGGTGAATTTTTTCGCTATTTCCGGGTTTTCTGTACTATTATTTCATCTTTTTCATACATTTACGAAGGAGAGTACGAGGCTGTCGGGTGATAGTTTATGCAGATGATATTGCTCTCATTGTTAAAGAGGAATTCCCGGATACCGTTTACGAGTTAACACAAGGGAACCTTAATGGGTTAGTTAACTGGGCATAATAGAGCCAGCTGTAAATAGAAATAAAAGTAAACTGGTTGTATATTCCAAGTAGTATAAAATCCCGAATATCGAAAAAGTTATAGAAAGATATCATGAAAAACCAATGTTGAAGAGAGAATCAGAAAGAAATTAGTTGCCTTATATTGATGGAAAAGAGTTATTGGGAAGCTGTGGGGATTGTCTCAAAAGTTGTGCTTTGGTTTGAGTAATCTTAGTTGAGCCAATAGTTTTCTGCCCAATACTTCCCTGTCTAGTAGAGTGCGCTCGGTAAAGCCACAGTCGCTAAATAGAATGTGTTCAACGCGCGGCTTTCATTAATATAAGTGGTGCACTAGGTACGTGCAGCACCAACGATGGCACTTAATGCCATTCTACATGTAGGATGCGAGAAGGTTACTAGCAGACTCCGGGAAGCCGGATACACTAAGGGTCGCAAAGAGGGACATTCAGCGACCCTTTCTCCATTCCATTGCTTCTCAGATAACTTAATTGGAACTTTTTCATACCAGCATCTTCTCTATGTGGATGTGGCCGGGTCCCTGGAGATAAGGCGCTTTGAGCTTTTTCACCAAGGGATCGCAGTTCAAAGGGAACATTGTTGATAAAAAATTGTACCTATAACCTTCCCCTTGAAGTTTGGGGATCGGGAGCTTTCAATGAACTTTTGTTTCAGACTGCCTCTGAGTACCATCCAAGTAGAAGTGTGGCTATCAAGGTAGCAACAAATTAATTTCTCCGAATAGCGGCTACTTTTAGGGAGGTATTCATCCACTCTGAAAGGAGATCTGCTATACTGTCCTAGAGCTCGAAAGTGAGCTGAATAGTCGGAAATCGTAAAGCCGATAAGTTTGCAAGAAAAGGCGCTCTTAGCCAAATTCCAATCCATCCGGTTGGGAACGAGCAGTTATTCTCCTTTTATGTGCTTTTGGGCGGTAGATCTATGAATCTCGTCTCGCTCAGCAAGCGTTGGGCTCTTGTGGGGTTGCGAATGCCTTCTAGCTCAGAGTAGAACGCAAAGGGTCCATAGAACCACTAGCTCTTAGCAAGGCTCCCATCGCGGCAATGGTAGGTGTTTTAACTGAATACTGTCCCATTGTCACTCAACTTATTTACACCCATCCTATGGAGAGCATATATAGGATATACAAAACACCATTCCTGCTCGAAGAGCCCTAAACCTTATGGCCTTATCAACTTCACTTTTATCAATTATTCGCACACGTATTAAATTTAAGCAAACAAGGGAAACGGATAGTTTCATTCTCTCACTTTATGCAAATTTATCCACAGTGCGAAGTACATTGTTGTTGTTGGTGTTTACTTATTGTGCAGCTGCTTCTTTACATGAATATGTAAAACATATGTAGCTTTCGAAGCTTATCAGAGGCTTGCCAGATCAAAGCCAGGTGTTGCCCGTTTTACCCAACATGATGTTCTTACCATCATCATATTGCCTTGCTTCTGACTTTACCAATCCGTTACTGCGGTTTTACCTTTCTTTGTGCTATTCACCGTTGCTACTGCTTTAATTGCTTCAATCGCGATTTGCATGCATCGAATTTGTGCGGTTGGTAAAGCTTTTACAGCAACCAGTCCTACCCGAAGGCAAAGATGGCAAAGAGCAAAGACCCCTTACGAATTCCACCCACACATATATCCATTAGCGGCCCAAACTGGCGACCATGCCAACATATGTGCTTGAATTTTGGTGTTGGTTGTTGTTGTTATTGTTGTTTAAGTACACATGATGAAACATACGAGCATTACCGTTATAACAATATTTGCACAAGTCGGTACACAATTAATCCATCAGAGGAAATTATAATTTTTTTCATTATAAAATTTAAACGCCTCAGTGATTGCGTGCCGAGTGGTCGCCTGGTGTAACAACCAACAACCCCACCCTGTTGGGTTTGTGCTTTGACCAAAGTTCTTACACTTCAGCGCTCAGCTTTCATTACCAAGGCAACTTGACAGTGTGCTTTATAGCTGTTTCTATGCATTTTCGTTTCCATTGTTGTTGCAATTTCGTAGCTTTGGCTTAACGCCTGCGGGTCATGACTGTTCGACTGGCGTAATAGCCATGTTAAATGCATGCATGAATGTGTCTTATGTGCGGTTTCAGGGCGCATACGAGTACAAGTTGTTGGAATGGCCGATAGGAAATGCGATCGTAATTCCTTCTGTAATTTTGAGTCTAAAATATGTTTTCCTTCGTTGTGATATTCACGGGTATAATAGATTATGTCGGAGACCCCATATAATATATTATATAAATAACTGATAAGCGTGCCGAGCGTTTTAGCCATGTCCATCTGTTTGTATAAACGCGAACTGGAAATTCAGCTTTTGTCGTTGCCTTCCCCACAAAAAGCTGCTAATTTGTCGAGAATACCATATTGGACCACTATGGCATATTGCTGCCATGCAAACTGGTCGGTCAAAACCAAGTGTTCGCTGTTTGGCACCAATTGTACATTCCAAGTGTTGCCAGTTCCTTTTCTACCTGATCTTTCCAACGGAGTGGAGGTCTTCCTCTTTTTCTGCGTCCCGTTGTCACTTAATTCGCTTAACTATGTCATATTGGGTCGTATACCTCATCGCTCCATCGACTCCGGTATTCGCCATTGCCAATTAGCAAAGAACCATAAATCTCTCGTTGAACCTTTCTATCGAAAACCCGTGACATCGACTTATCAGTTGTTGTCATCGAATATGCCTCTGAATCTTAACTCATCTCAACATTTCCTTCTCGAATGTTCTGTTTATGCCAGATCAAGGCAAAAGCACCTCGGATCACATACTTCAAGGTATTTTTGCCGATAGGTGAAATTCAAGTACAGGAGTTTTTTCCTTTGGCTTCATGAAGAACTCTACGTGGACGTCTAAGTGTAATCACCCATCTTTCTTTACCTTACCTTATGTATTCTAAAAATAATACCATGATTTCTTAAATAATATGTTCAAATTTCCATTATACTCCTGATAACGTTCAATGATTTTCATTTATTGAAAACTTTTCTCTGATTGGATAAGATAGTTTAGGTTAGGTTAGGTAAATGAAACGCCTAGATCCTGCTACAAATTTATTGAGGCGGCTAAAATCTATTCCAGCAAATTCGCCTGGCTCGTAAAATGTAAAGCAAAATATACTTCATCCTTGGTCTGGTGAATGCTAGATAGTGAAGGAGAAAGTGTATAGATGTTTCCATCTCATCTTCCTTCCTGCAACTTTGATAAGTTGTGTCCTAAAATATTTTTAGTCTTATCGCATAAGTACCAGTTAGGACACCTATCCTTGCGGCCGTGTGAACCTTGCTAAGAGCTAGAAGTTCCATGAACCTTTTACGACCCACTCTGGGCCAGAAGGCATACAAGTGCTGGTTATTGATCAACACTTACTGAGCTCGCACCAAAACCATTGATACAGTGCAAGAAGATAAGCAAACCTCTGGCTTTTTCCTTCCTGATGAAGGTCCCTTTTCTCGCAAGCACATTAGCTTTACAATTTCCAACGATTGTGCTGTGACCAAGCACCCAGACAAATTTAAAATGCAAGTAACTTGATTCTACTGTTAGTGAAGTCTTGTCAAGGAGTGACTAGTTTTGAGTTCATTGTCAGCGAGCTCACGGCCTGTATGGCAGCTCTACTATAGAAGTGGATGCATACCTCCATTACCAATTTGCAAATGACCATAAATCTTCCGTTGAAGCTTTCTACCGAAAACCCTTGATGTCGACTTATCAGATGTCATCGAAAATGCCTCTGAACCATATAGCAGGACAGGAATAATGAGTGACATATAGAGTTTGGTCTTTGTTCGTTGAGACAGGACTTTACTTTTCAATTACCTACTCAGTCCGAAGTAGCACCTGTTTTCAAGAGTAATTCTGCATTGGGTTTATAGACGAACATTGTTGTTGCTGTTAACATTGGTTCCAAGATAGACGAAGTTATCTACGATTTCGAAGTTGTGATTGCCAACAGAGATGTGGGAGCCAAGTCACGAGTGCAACGACTTTTTGCTTGACGAGAGGAGATATTTCGTCATGCCCTCGTTCACTACCAGACCTAGGAGGTATTTCGTCTTGTTCTCGTTCCCTACCAGACCCATTTTCTTGCCTTCTTTATCCAGTCTGGAGAAAAGAATCAACGGCGTAATTGGTGAGACCAATGATATCAATATCATCGACGTACGCCAGCATATTTACAGTCTTATAAAATATTGTGCCTTCTCGATTCAGCTCTAACCCTCGAATTATTATCTCCAATTGTAGATTGAAGAAGTCGCACGATAGGGAGTCATCTTGTCTGAAACCTCGCTTGGTATCGAACGGCTCGGAGAAGTCATTACCAATCCTGACGGAGCTTTCGGTATCGATCAACGTCAGTTTAGACGTATTTTAAAACAGGTCGTAGTCTGGTCTCTCCAGTAACTGGTTAGGCATGGAAAGCAACCTATAGATGTAGTTATTACAGTCATGAAAACAAAGCTAGCGACACATTTTCTATGATCCTATATAAGATATTCGGGATATGTATTATCATTAATTTTACATCAAAGCCGTTTACCGTTGCGCGTGCTCATAATATAATTTGCAAAACTATTTTTATTTTTCGGTTCACTATTTCTGCCTTCATTATGAGTACATATATTGTTTTATTTTTGCATTTTTGCTGCTTTATCGTATGCCGACAATTACGGCAATTGGATTTCGCTACAATAAAAATAAATACAAAAACATTTGCAAGCCCATTTTGTAATTTTCCTCCCTAACCACGCGCTCAGTGCGGAAAAGCCTTACAAGTTCGAGATGTTCGACCGTTTCTACGTTCAAGTCCAAGTTCAAAGCTGTCGATGTGCCGCTATTTGTGGGGTTGTCGCACTTTACTATATACTCAAACACGGTCTATTAGGTTCATAGACCTCTTTATCTGCTACATGCCGTGGCGGCGGTGAGGATTATAGGCAAATATCTACACTTAGCTCTTGCACGAGGAACGCGAAAGAACGCAAGAAAATGTAATGGTATAAATGAAAATTACGCAATCGACCACGAAATATTGCCACATGTGCCCCATGAATGTTTAAGGGTGTGGAATTTAGGAAATGGCTTTGAGCTATTCGATAAATGCATTAATGGGTTTATCGGCCTACGAAATAAAAACTTATAATTCCTTTAGATATCTCATAATATGAGTTAAATGATAGTACTATTTTCAATGGAATACTCGCATTTATACTAACTAAAGGATGGGACAGTTGACTGCTGGACTGAGCATAAGACCAAATCAGCCAGTGTTGGGCAACTGCCTACTCGGGAAGATAAATAGATAATATAGAATCATTCAACATTCCCTTCTGGAATGTTCCGCTTTTGCTAGTTCAAGGCGAAAACTCCTCGGATTCATATATTGGCTTCACAAAGGACTGCATGTGACAGTCTGAGTGTGATCTCCCACCATGCTGAATATTCAGTCACCCTTCGTAACCCAACCTAATGTATTCTTATACAATGATTATCTAAAAAGGTTAAAGTTTCCATCACACTCTTAAATTTTGATTCAAGATTAAGAAAGGAAGTTTTCAATGAGACATCAACTTTTAATGATTTTTCACTTATTGTATTGAAAACTTTTCTCTAATTGCGTAAGATAGTTTAGGTTAGGTTACGTAAATAAGCTTATTTTTCGTGAAGTCACGAATACACCCAATTGGACTGCTAGCAATGTTTGTGAGTTGCCCAGAACTCCTAGGTTTGAATCAAAAAGACTGTCGCTCATCGTGAAAAGCCTAGAGCCCTTCACAAATTTATTGAGGCGTCTAAAATCAGTTGCAGTTAATTTGCCGTGCTCGTAAAATGTGTGGCAATCAAGATACTTCCATCTTGGTCAGAAGAACGCTAGACAGTGAAAGAGAAAGTGTGTAGATATTTCCATCTCATATTCCTTCCAGCAACTTTGACAAGTTGCGTCCTCCAAAATCTTTAGTCTCATCAACCATGTTAACCTTTCTAAGAGCCAGTAGTTCCATGTATCTTTTACGATCCACTTTGGACCAGAAGGCTTTTGCAACTCCACAAGTCCTGATTGCTGACCAACAATTACTGAGCTAGTGCCAAGCCCATAGATCTAGTGCATGATGAAGCTGCCTTTTCTTGCAAGCTCGCCGGCTTTACAATTTTCAGCGGTTTTTATGTGGCCAAGCACCCAGTAGAGTTTAATATGAACGCAACTGGGTGATTCTGCATGTGAGGTCACGTACTCCTTGACTAGTTTTGAGTTCATTGTCAGCGAGCTCACTGCCTGTATGGCAGCCCTGCTATAGGAATGGATGCATGCCTCTCTAAAGAAGTCGCACTTCATAGAAATACATCTGTTGATATCTTGCCACTTCTGCTTAAAAGAGAACACGATGCTCTGGCACTCTGATTTAATGTGAGTAAGATATCTATCATAATAAGTTGATCCAAAGGATCGCCAAAAATTTATATCAAAACAGTTTGTTCAAGTCAGGTTAATGGAAAAAAAGTGACAAGAATAACGGTGGAAGAAAATCAGCAATGGGTGAAAACTGAGAAGGGAGAGAGAGTGACCGCCTTGAGTACTTCAGTTTCATGGCACGTTATTGCCTTGGTATCTACTTCTGCATATTAGGAAAAATACTTAAATATTATTGTTTAGTATTAGTTCTTGGTATTTGCTTTCGCTATGAATTCAAGATTTTAGTCTACTGTTCTCTCTTTCTCTTATTGTTGTGATTATAAGCAAGCAGTCAGTTATATTTCATTAAAGTATTTGAAGAGAGATGATTTACTACTGCTACTCCAATACCACATTTTTCTAAAAAAAAATTCCCGTTATTAATAACTTGAACAAGACGTTATTGCACCTGCTAACTTAGAGGATATAAAACTTAACGCAATTGAGTGCTCCTAATTTATGTGTACCTTGTTTTCCCTTATCCCATTTCCTGTAACAACTTTAGCTATTTATTTTAATCTCCCTTCTCATTCGGGTGCATAATTACCTCGTGTCCGCATCTTGGATCGCACTGCAGCGCTTTCGTTAGCCGCTGGTAGGGCGGTGTGGCGGGTGGACAGGGCGGCGGCACTAGCACTGACTCGTGATAATCACCTGTGGTATCCACGACTGCTGTTTTGTTGATGGCACCTTTTACACCGAAATACACAATGTCGTAACAAGAAACAAAACAAAGTGCAAATACGCCGTCAGTCGGATGGCGTTTAGCGAAAAAACGGCGTTCCTAAACGGATAAACACGACAGCTAGGCTGGCGTGGAATAATATCAAGCAAGACACTAAGCGTTCGAAGGAATTCGGTGTGGGCAGAGCAGGACGTCGTGTGTCTGTGGCGGATGTTCTTGGTTGCTGACAATCGCTTGTTGACCTCTTAATGTTGTTGTTTAACTTAGTTGTTATGGCTTTCTTTATTGCTGGCGCTGTTTGCTCTATTTTGCGCCCTAATTTGTTTCTATTTTTCTTTGTTTGTTGACTTGCAATATTTTGGTTATTTTTTATTAGACAATGTCGCTATTTGCCGTTTTATTGACAGTTTCGTCGTGGAACTGCTATGTATAACTGTTAATTCCAATTTGGTTCAACGCCTTTCATGTCGCATCCAATTTGCCGCTAAGACATCAGCGCATACCTTACTTAGTACCTTGTCTTTGAGCGCCTTGCGAAACGGAGCCGCTGTGGAGGTATTCTCGACAGATTTTAACTTGTGACACTTTAGTTCGAACATTCGTTTTAAGCTGAAATTAAAAGAAAGGAAGTGAAATTTTAGGTTAAAGCAGATTTTGGTAGTTGCATCATACAGTTAAACGTAGCTAATACATTGAGCTTATTTCTTATTTAGAACTTTTGGAGAATACTTATGATTTTCAGGGTGGACTGGTTTAGGTTGGTTGGAAGGCATACGGTGATTCAAGCCTCGTTCTGGACGACCTTCGAACTCTTCAACTGATGAAAATATTAAAAAAGTAAGGGATATTGGGCAGGAAAGACGTCAGGCAAAAGCCCGACATCTTTCGCGAGTCCATTTAAGTGATTTTGGTAGATATTTTGTTTAAAAAGAGTACCGTAAAAAGGTCTCTGTGAGCATCCTTGATCGTGCGAATTCCGACCCCACATTCATGGGGAGCATTATAATTGCCTCGGAGCCATGAGTTTGACATACAAGTAAGTCAATAATCAGTGGTGCAGCTACAACTTCGGACGCCCGGGGCCAAGGATGTTCTACCGCCCCCCTTTATCTACCTACCTACAAGTTTCATGAGGTGAGTCGAAAAAAAGTGAATTTTTACGAAATATCTTCGGTATTAAGTATATAAAATTTAGGAACTAGAAGCCACGCAAGTTCCAAAATTCTCACAATACGGTTGTTGAGGAAATTGATAGTAAATTTAGAAGACAACTTATTAAAAGCCATAGAAAAAACCCATTTTCGCTCTATATCCTGTACACTTATGACACAATTTGCAAAATAAATTTTGTATAAAAATTTGTTGAAGTATTTTTCTGAATATTAAAAAACACTGTCAATAATCATAGAATGGAGAAACGATCTGAGACGAAAAAATGCACGTCAAAGCCGCTCAAAAATCAAGATGCTGCTCGTTATTTTTCGATATTCGTGGTTTGGTGCATCACCAAAAGTGCTTATGAAAAGTGTTTCGAGGACTGGAAAAATTGTTGGCATAAGGGTATTACATCTGGTGGGCATTACTTTGAAAGCGACAGAATAAATATTGATGAATAATTAAATATTTTGGGTTTTATTTATAATTTCCGTGTAATTTTTTGTCACAATGTATAAATATGAGCATATCCTCCTTAATTTAGAAACTTCTTACTTGTATGTATGTATTATCATTTTCTGAGAAAAGCATATGGTATATGAATAAAATCTGTAAGTTTGTGTCAATAAGGCAAGGCCAGTGTATATTGTAAATTTACATAAAGACCACAATTTATCACTGTTAGTTGATCTATTTTTAGTTACACTCTGCGCTTGATGTCTTCTTCAACAAGACACCCGCCTTTGCCTTACTAGGAACACCAGTAAAGTAAATATTTTGCGCTAAAAACGCAAGCAAAAACACTTCAATAGCTGGTAGTTAGATGGTCGCTGGAAAATACATTTCATGTTTTACAAAATTATAAATAATAAAATCAGATTTATGTGGCTCACATAAATTATTCTAACGAGCGCAATTCATAACCGTAGCAGATGCTTTGCTTACGCCGTCAAGCTTGAGCGTGTAAACTGTATCCGTTGACTCCCTACTCTCTGTGTTTGCTTGGTGCTCATGTTGTCTTAGAGACATACTGGTATACTGTATGTTCGTTCATATGTATATCACCGTCCTGCATGCCTTACAGTACATAAGTGATGGGGAAATATTACACCACAGCCTCATTATACTCTCGCAACATGCTGCAACAGATGGTATAATGGTACCAAACCGCTACAGCTAAATCGCTCAAATTCGTTCAGTACCAATATACAAATATTGTTGGTATCCCTTCCGGTATTGTGAAATTGGTGGAAATTGGATAAATCTCACTAAAGGTAGGATAACTCACTAATAATCCAAATTCGATAGATAATAGTATCCTATATTATGGTGAGAAAGTGAATGAAAACGAAACACAATCATGCCTTCTTCTAATTTAACACAGTTTTGAAGTCCATATGATTCTCTTCCTTTACCGTATAAAAATCTAGAATACCAAAGAATATATTGATAGAAAACTTTGTACAAATCGTGCCTTTGTGTGTAGATCTCAATGCCTATGGCCGACTTTTTATCCTTTTATTCAAAATATTGGTTAATATTTTTGAAACTCGGAGAAAGTCTTTTCCTAATAATAATGCAATCTCGTGTCAAAAATACAGAAAATTGGTCAATATCTCATTTGAGTAAACTTGTTTGAATTTTGTATCAATATATCCCGGATATGAGCAAAATATAGTCATAAGGCCAAGTGAGTCTACGACCTTTTATATAATTTAAAGGGCTATACCAGTGTGACACATGAAAGATTAGACGATTTTCGTAAATTTTTTAAGAGAAAGTACGCGACTGAATATTTCGAACTTCTTTGAACGTAATAAGGTATATTTTCAGCTATATTTTAAGATTTTTTTTTTTTTACAAAAATGTTGAAAAATAACGGAGTTATGGACTGTCTTCGGAGGTGCCAAAAAAAAAAGGGTCCCAACTTCTGGCATGATTCCGGCCGAATGAGTAGCTGAAATAAAAAAATGTTAAAAGTTTATTAAACTTAAAGATATTTCCTATACAATGAACTACGATCTTTGAAAAATATCAAAAAATAAATAAATGACGTAATTTTGAAAAAAAAAAATCGTTTTTTTAATGCGAAATTGACAATTTTCACTTATAACTATATATTTGCACCTCCGAGCGGTCGCTCTTTAGAACGCTGCCATCCGAAAACTATTCAAGATAAGACCTTCCTGATTTCACAGGATATTTACGGAAATGTATTGTATCGAAAAAGTAAACAATAACAATTTTTTTTTGAAAGTGTCACACTGGTATAGCCCCTTAATAAGACAGAAAATTGATTCTTGCGACAGGATAAAATGTTTGGTTACACCTGAACTTAGCACTTCCTTACTTGTTTTCTATTAAATCTTTCAGTCTTCAATTTCCGCCCACCTACCTTCATTTTTCATGCTAGTTCATACATATTACTCATATTAAGGTGAGATATTCAGTTTCAAGAAAATATAATATGTTACCGTCACTTCTAAATCTTATTAATATAAAGCTTCTCATTCAGTGTGGTGCATCGGGTGTAAGTGTGGCAACAGAGAGATTTTGCATTATATAATCCGAATTTTAAAGCTTTCGTGAATTTCAAGTCGTTTCATATTTTTTTGCGGTTTGCTAATAAGAAACTGTCAAGAAAAAATATGAAGATTGCTATACTCGTTTTTTTTTAATTTTTTTTGTTTAATTAGTAGGCTCGAGGCCAAGTTTTGCTGATAACAAGCTAAAACTTAGTAAACAAACACATTTTATGTTTATTTTTGTTATTGAAAGACTTAAATAGGCAGCTCCGAAACAATAACTTATATATAATATTACCTACTGATCGTCAACTCCATATGGATTTCATATTAGCTATCTTCCATTCCGACTATCTTTGAGCAGTGATGTTTGATATTTCTTTGTTTTTATGACTTAAGGGCAAATTTTATGACTAATATCCCTATGAGCACAAAATAGTAAGATTTTGTTCATAATTTTAAAATTATTAACAGTTGTTGAAGTCAATTTCCGGAATTTAATTGACTCTAAACGGTTTCCCCAGAGTGGCCGTTTGAGTTTGCTGAATAACTGAAAGTTTGCTGAAACTCACCAACAATTAATGCAATATGCGACGCTGCATTATAGTAGTGCAAAAACCATGAGTTCTAGGCCCATAATTCCGGCCTCTTTTCTCGAAATCTTTAAGCAAACGCACCACACTAAAAATAGTATTTATTGTTGACAGTTTGGCCGGCCGGAAGGCAGTCGGAGTGCACTACACCTCGATAATCGAAGAAAACTGTCAATACAACTTTGATTTTTTGACCTCCTTTGACTGGTTGACTGGTTTTTTTTAACTTCGGGCCACCTTTGCCACGATATTCGGCCGACTAATTGTTTGTTTCCAGATCATATGCAGAAATCCAAGACTCATCGCCAGTTATAATACTTTTCATGACATCCAGGTAGTTGGGAAGCATTGTTTCGCATACGTTAACGAGACACTGTTTTTTCTTCATTTTATGGACGTGTTGATCATCAGTTGAGGTTGATGGCCGTTCTGAACGTGGTTCGTCGACAACGCGTTCTCGACCCCTTGTGAGTAATTTGTAGCAATTAAAAACACTTGCTCGCGACAAACAATAATCACTGAAGGTCTTTTCCAACATTCCGAACGTTTCAGCACCTGAAAGTTGATTCCGCGAAAAAAATGTTATGAAAGTTGTTTTGTTTAATCATTTCAACTCATCGCAAAAATCGCCGAATGCACTTTATGTGAGATTTGACACAGATGTCATTGACAGTAATAACAACCTGGAAAAAAGATGTCACTGACAGTCACGCCAACTTAAAAAAAAATCGACACATGGGTTTTTGCGCGAAACTTAAATAAAAAAATCTTACTATTTATTGCCCACAGTAGTAAGTTGTACAGTGGAATGGTTAATAAAATTTTGCAGCAAGGTTTCACCCCAACGGCTACTAGTTTGTTCGATTCGTTACTCTGTAATGATTGACGAATAGCTGAATTTTAATATTTAACTAATCAAAAATAGAAGTCAACAAATTCGTAATACCGGATCACTATAAAAATTGCTAGCAAATTTATGAGTTCAGAAAATATCTTTAAAATTTAAAAATATATACGGTAGCGTCCTTTTCACGATTTAAAAGTACCTCTACAACAACCTTTAGCATACTTGAATGCCGTGCTTTCTTTTGGTATTGAAGCGTTCTTGATATTTCAGTAGGTCATTGCTAATAAAAGGCACTCAAGCGTAAAAGCTCGCATAAAATCCTTAAAATGTGTGTGTAATTATATTAAAGGGTTAAACTTCAACAATAAACGCTCCCGCACAGGAAGCTTACCAAATTAGCTTTGCGTGTTTGTGTGTGCTCATATATAGACATTTAAGTGGCTATAAGTGGACGGAAGAGATTTCCAAGGCCTGCCAGAACATTTTAGAGATTATTTTTTACGAGTGACTGAGCATTGAAAAGATTTGCATATTATTCTACCAAAATTGGTTGGCTTGTAAGTAATGGCATAATACATACATAAACATATACTTTTTATTGAGAGAGTAAATTAAATTAAATTCTGTTCCAACAAGGCAAATAGAGGTAAGGCTAATCTGTACATTTATTCATGTAGGAAATTAATCATACCATTTTGCATGTTCAAGGATTATGAGTAAACGAAGATTATGTGAGTGCACAGGTAAGGCGTTGTAGAGAGTACGAAAACTCGGTTTAGTGTTAGGAAATTAATGAAATATAAGGTGGGAGGTGTTAGATGAAAATGAAAAGATTTAACTCGTTTCAAAAAGAGAGCTTATGACTTGGCATTGAGTTTGGTTACCTAAATGCATATTTGTTTGACATACTAAGGAGGCAGTTTATTAAATAGATTTTTGTCTCATATTGCAAGATTTGGAGAGCTCAGCAAGTCACCCACGAAGAGAGAGTTTATGATGGTGTTTCGAGCTTATTAGTAATTCGAGTGCCTTCAGGGGTTATGTAAAGCTAGAATTTTCAAAAAATCGATTTTTTTTCTTAATGCACATACTCGTACATATATTTAAGAATACGCATCGTAATTCATATAGTTCTGGTGAACATTTTCGAAGTTACAAGCAAATTTGCAAAGACGTTTTAGAAAATTTTTTTGGTCAAAATCGATTTTTTTTTTTTGAGAAACTGCCAGTTTGTCAAAAAATTTTAATTTGTTTACTCCTTCGATTAGTTATCAGATTTAATATTATTTTAACGAAATCTGTTTGGTTTTTTTTATTTTAGAGAATCCACTTCAGAGATATAGTGGTGATCGCAAAACGCCTTTTTTGAGAAGAGCACGGAGAGATCAGCTGTAGTTCCTTTCCAAATAAATATTTTTATTAATACTAAGTCTTAAGATATAGTTAAAAAATATCATAATAAGTGTACAAATTTTTGGATCAATAAGTTTGAATTATTTCTCAGAAATTTTTTTGGAAATTTCGGTTTTTTCGGCCGTCTGTATATAACCCCTTCAGCGCGTCCATTGTGAGTTGTGTGACACGTGGAAAATCGCTCGCCTTAGAAATGGCCTTTTAGTGTATTTTTATTATATATTTGTTTTTTTGGTTCAAGTAAACAACAGATAGCGCTGGATGCCCAACTGAGGCGATAATAGGAGATTTTTATCGCTATCCGAAAAAATATGATTTTTGCGAGAATAGCAAATCAGCTTAGGTTTGTTGAACTTGCATATACATATGGTAGACAGTTTCAAAATATGCCTTGTTCGCAATAATTCAGAAGGAAATTTTGTAACCAATTTACATACGTCAATTATTACTTAAAGCAACTTTGTTGTGATTTAGTTTTATATGAAAAAAATGCATTGAAAAAATTAATAATAACTTTTTCTTTTAAAAAAAATTTTTGGAGCTCTTCGAAGAATAATTAATTATAGCTATAATATATACGATGATTGATTGATTAGTCGGATATGAATTGATTTTAATAACATTTTTGAGAACTCGATTATAAAATTGATGATTGATTGATTAGTTGGATATCAATTTAATTTAAAAACATTATTGAAAATTCGATTATAAACTGGAAAAACATTATTTTATATAATTTTCGCTTAACTTTTTGCCGCAGTGCCAGTTTATTTGTAATTTTTTAATTAATTTAGTTATTGATTAATTAAAATGTTGTATATGTAATTATTTTTTTTTCTTGTAATAGAATTCAAAAATGAAAACTTAAATCGAAAAAAATAAATAAATGAACGACTTTAACCTCACAAAAAGCCGTTACAATGGCAACTGCAGTTTCAGTAACATAACCGTATTTATATTTCAATTTTTTCGTCCTCTTTCATCACTTGTAAACAAGTTATATTACGTAAAAACACTCAATTTATTGTTGGACAAATACCAAATGTACCATACAAGTGCACCGACGTGTGTGCTCAGCGTAAAAAGAAACTTTGAAGTGACCCACTTTAATTGTATCGATTTGACATCATTTGTTCCGAAAATGATTACAGTTAATTTCGCACAGTTTCGACGGCTTTTTTTTTTTTTGTTGTTATCTCAGTCGACATGTTTGAAAGGCAGCCTTGCTACTATTCAACTTGTATTATATATTGCTGGATATTTTCAATATATTAAGAAAGAAATTTGTTAAAAAATACATCCGTTGGGGCCTTTAGTCAAAAATTACAACAGCTTGGCTTAGTTTATTATTATATTATTGCAGTGTATATTACAGTTTTGGACCTCAAAGTTGCACATAAAGTATATGCTACTTGCGCAAGTAATACTCAAATATTACAGCTCACTTATTGAACTTGCTCCTTTTCATATCAATTTGACCAAACAGTTTGTGAAAAAATCTTATAAAATACACTTGCCTTCAATAAACTCATAAAAATGCATATGTATCTACAAATGTGTATGAATGTAAATAAGTACACACACATGCGGAATATTGTGCTTCGGCATTTGCAGGAAATATCTCCTGCAACCCTCTCTCAAATTCTCGCACAGCCACAAACATATTCATACAATTTTAAATGAAGCAAAGGACTATTTCTGAGCATTGCTCATGACCTTTTGACATATTAAGCAAGTGCCCTAAACATCAACACTTCTTTGTTCAACTGCTTGTCAGACCGCCGAAAAAGGGATGATTTCAATTTGTTTTCAAATTTGGCTGTCGCGAACCGCAAAAAAAAATAATAAAGTGCTGCAGAAATAGTATTCAAAGTAAAATTAAAGGCCATATAAATAACTAAACAATTTACTATAAAGTGGCAGAAATGCTTAGGAGTTGCCAGACCTTTTCATTCAAAATGAAGGCACTCCTTAAGAATTGAGATATGAAAATATCAATTGGTACACATAAATGAGGATTCAAAATAAATTTCCAGACAAGTCAACAAATATTTAAAGTAGTTTTACAGAAAAGCGTTTATTCGACAAACTAATATTGAAGCCACACTTATTTTCAATATCCATTCGATTAGTGTATTCCTTCTTATTCCTTTTGGGCTTCCCCAGCGATTCAAATATTTATCAAGCAAATACTTATGCAGCTCAGTCCATGCATACATGCACATTTTCATCTTTTCTAACATCAGCACCCTTTCAGGAGCTTAAACGACTTTTCTTTCTGTTTGTCATTTGCCACTTCGCATATTTTATGCGGCTTCGTCGCTTTCGCTGCCACAATAACAAGGAAAAATTCACTCTCATCCGTTTTAGCCCTGTACTGAACAGTTTTTATAATGTAACGACTGTTGCATGTGAAGCTTTAATGTTAGTCAGCCGCAAGTGTACCGTGCAAGAGGGCAAATTCACTCTAGTAAAAAAGTATAGCTCTACGCTTTCATGTCATTCGTGCTTTTTATCGCGAAGTGTGAAAACTTCCACGTTTTTGGCTTAAGCATGTCTTTCTATTCAAATGCAACTTTTTTGCTTATATTTTAGTATACATATGCATATATTCTGAATAAGGATTCAGGACCTAAATTCATTGACTATTTTCAATCTATAGATTCTACTAATGTCACATATGTATGATAGTAATATCATGCTAAAAACATTATTTAATTGTGTGATATCTTTTCCTTTGTTGTAGACGTTTCATGGAGTTCCTAGATCAATGAAATAAACTATTTTCATTTAATTTTCTCGAAATTTAGAACAGAAACTAATTAATACTATACTTTTGCTCTTTGTGAAACTTTAGATATAACAGTGCCCATTTGTCATTCGCTTTAACTGGAAATTGTAACCTAGAATTATTTTCACTTTTCGGACTGACCGCACGCTCAAAACTCCTCTCGAACTGCTCAGCTTTGGCCATGATTAGGAAGTGCATTCTTAAACATCACGCAAATTCAGCGAGTTCTGTTCATTTTGTTATATTTCTCTGTCCAATTTTTAGAAATACGGTAACCGAAACCGATGCTGTCTGAAAGATGGTTTAGTCAAAACTTTCTCGACTATGCCATTTTTGTGGGAACAATGTTGGGGCTGAAGAAAAATTGTCAGCTATTAACACAGCCACTTTAGCAGATTTGTGATGAACTCAAAAGTTTCACTGTTATAAAAATTTAGCTTGTTAAACCGAACAAAGAATAGGTTCAGCTAACCTAACCTTACTCTAAGTAATTCTCTCATGTAGGTATGGTATTTATAGGAATTGTGGTGAATTACCCAGTGCTCAGTGGGGAATGTCCAGAAAATACTACTAGCTGGAAGAAAGCTCGTGCAATATATTTTTGTTTTTGTGGATTTATATGTGTATAAGTTTCACATCCTGAAGGAAACATCGGAGACCCTATTCATAAATGCATGTCGGTCCGTCTGTATGTTTATACACGGCCTAGTCTCTCAGTGATTGAAATATCGATCTGAGATTTTGTCCTCTCCTCCCTAAAAAACTGTCGGAACAGTCGATAATGAATCACTATAGCATATAAATGCCATACAAAGTGAACGATCAGAATCAAATACTTCTATAGAAAGCTTTTTTATTCCAGGAGAGATTTTTTCAAAATTTAGCATTGATTGTTGTTTAAGGCAATGGTGTTATATTTTATGAAATTGTTTAGATCGGAGCACTATAGCATATAGTTGCCTCTCAAACTGACAAATCGAAATTAAGGCACATTCTGTATTTGTGAGAGGTATTATAGCTTCAGTGGAACTAAGGTTAACGTTTTTTCTTGTTTCGTTTTTTTACAAATCAGTAGAAAATATCAGCATTTACGAGATCCCTGATTCAATTTCATTTCTATACAACTTAAATTCTACACTTCTTCCACTGATTTTGCCAACAAGAAATTAAAAATATTTTTTTTTAAGTCAATTCAAAAAATATGAGGGCTTTATCGTATTAAGCCAGCAGAATTTTAAATAATTCTTTTTACTGCACAAAAGCTCGTCTATGTGCGCAATAAATTCATTAGAGCAATAAAAATAAAAAATGCTAAAATATGAGATTTTCAAGAGCAAATATTTGAAGCATTGAAAATTATCGCGCATATCAGCTGTCAACGCTGGTTGAAGAGTTTTACTGCAAATACCAGCTTGAGCTTAAAAGCCTTATCAGCAGTTTTGACCTCGTTCTTGACATACTCACTTCCATACTTGCCCAGCTGTGTAATATATGCACACATTTGAGTATGAGTGGAATGCAAATGTATTCACGCAAGTGTACATGAGTACAATCGTGCAATAAGTATATACGTACTATGTATACAGTAATTCGGTTTATGGTCACATTAGTGGCGAGTTCTTCGCCGAAAAAAAGTAGAAAATCGTATGAAAGGGAGCTGCGAAAAATGCTGCAGCGCCCTTGCCCTAGGGTGTCTGCGACACACCGGCAATGGAAAACCGCAAACTCAAAACGCGCTTATATGCAGTTGAATTGCTCACGTGTCCGTTTGAATCCATTTGTACGTTGCACGTTGTCGCATTCTTCGCATAGTTTTCACTTTCTTTAAGCCACTTAAGCTGTCCAAAACCACAGCCAACTAATAAAATGTGTAAAGCATTGTATTTCCTTGCATTTATGTAAGTGGCCAGCGAAATGTGCACTGAAGCAGTTATCACAATTTTCACCAGCCACGAGCTGCAAGTGTCTACTACTCAAAGAATAGCCAATGAGAGGAATATTTTGTTCATTGTGCGCACAAACAAATACAACTTTAACTTAACTTAAACAAACAACTTTTCTTAAATTATATTATCAGTTACTATGAAGATAGTCCCGATTTTAAGCTTCTTTAAAAACGTTAAACCTTAGTAACTTACTGTGGAACTTCTCTCATACAAGTAGAAGGTGTTAGCCTTAATTAGATCACACAGTGAATAATTATTAAATTTTTTAATAAAGTAAAAAATTTAGTATTCGTTAGCAACTTTTTTGAGGGCCAAAACGAATTAGAGTATTTGAATTTGATGCCTTTCCTTAATTATTCCCTGAAATGGATATATGAAGTGCAGCAACCCAAAGGAAACGTCGGAGACCCATTAAATTTTTTATATAAATCATCAACATAAGGATTGATCAACTGAGCCGGTTTAGCCATATCCGTCTATTTGTTCGTCCGCATGTATATGCACAAGGTAGTAGACTCATTTTTGGAGACATCGAAATTTCAGGAATTTTGCACACATCCTTTTCTCCCCAAGAATCTGCTCATTTGTGCCCCTATATCGAATTACTACAGCACACAGCTACCATACAACCGGACATGTCAAAGTAACGAGGACTACGATATCTTCACGAAATGTTTGACGAGATATCACGGAATTTGGCAAGAATTTTTGCAAAGTCATTGCTGTAATCTCCAGATATAGATTATCATATATGTAGCTGCTATACAAATAATAGTTAATAATACAGTCAAGTTGAAATTACATCTTTTGTTAGGATAATCATACCTAATATTTTTGAAAGAAAATTTGGAGAATACTTGTATTCTTAAAATTAGACTACCTGTTGTTAATAGCAATCTTTTATCTAGCTAGATCTTACGTGCAAATTGACCTTATATTTCAAAAGTAGGTTCGCTGCAGTTTCAGCTCGAAAAATACAAATAGCCGTAGAAGAAGTTTGCTTCCAGATAATCAACAATTTAAGCAAAGTATTTGTATATATGAAAAAGTTGAAGCTAGTAACCATATAAAGAATAAAATTATCATGAATTTGAACGTGGAAAAAAATGAGCCACGCATAGACCAGTTTTGGTCTTTTACGATACCAGATGGAGTTCAGTTACAAGTTCCATGAGGAGTAGTCATCCTTTAGAATGCTTGCGCTTGACGCGAATTTCAACAGACTCTGTGACTTCACTATCGATACCTCTTCCAGGGTATTATACCTAGGAGACATCAGATGCATACAGCGTAGTATTGAAAATGCGGGACAAGTACACAGAGACGTTTTACTGTTTCCCTGGTGCCTTGCTCTAGACATTCTCTGCGGTCTTCTCGATCTGTAAGAACCGTTCTGCGAGCGTGACATTAACTAGTTAGTATTCCGATCATGTTTCTACAGTCTCTTCTATCGAGTACCACTAGGAATTTTGTGTACTTCCGATCTACCGTTTTGCACATGACTTTTACAGTTTTGCACCCAGGTAGCTCGTGCCATCGGGTTTTGATTTAATTTACTTATGTCCAGATCGTCGTATAGACAGTGCATGGGTTTGCAAATGTTGATCACGTTTGGATGGTAACTGTACACAATTCTTGGCAATCTTGCTCACTGTTTCATTGCCCTCGGTGGCTTTTATGACCTGGCAACCTGTAGAAGTGAAGTTGTCTGCTTCAGGCAACACTTTCCGTTGCTGCCCTGTTTCCCAAGACACTTCTGGCCGATATGATACGACATAATTGCCTTGATTGCAGCTTGGCTATCTACGTAGATGTTGCCTCTGCAATTGCCTGCAGGTGCTTTAGAGGCCAGCTCTGCGGCTTTCGCAATAGCACTTGGCACTTAAAAGGCTACCTTATGCCTAACTCTGTACAGTATATTCCCGTACCAACTCCATTTACAACAAAGGAATTCGTTATACGGAAAGGTTGTGTAAAGTAAATACCACACGTGTTGACAATTAGAGCTGTGTCCATCCCCTTTACGGAAGACGTTGCGGATCAATTTTATTTTGCGGATTTACAAAATCCAACTTGTTCAAAAATTAAAGCCGAACGACTATCAAGCGTGTCAGTGATTGGGTAGAAGGCTACCGATTCCGAAGTTCACTTTTGATTGAATGGGTACGTAAATTGTCACATTTGGTGTCCTCAAGAACTTAATGTTTGTTCTGCTATTTCTTCAATAGTTAAGCCGGCCATAATGTTACATGTTCATGGAGAACACTACAGAATTGAAGGATGCTGATTTTAACCACATTTGGTTCCAACAAGATGAAACTACCTGTCAAACAGTCAACGAAACAATCAATTTATTGATGGCAAGTTCTGGTGAGCGTATTATGCCGGGTCGTGGGCCTGTGGCTAGACCTCTAAGATCGTGTGCGTTTTGTTTTTAGTTTTGGTTATAATGGTCACTTGTGCCTTAAGAAACTGAAAGAACAGAAATCTTTGGTAGAGCAACTGCGGAACTAACTGGTTATTTAACCGACATGTTGTTTGCATGAACATTTTCACTGACAATTTACTTATATTTGTTTTCTTCCTGTTAGGTTTGACAACGTTTTTTGCGCTTAAAAAAATTTCGAGTCGAAATATAAACTGTGGTCAGAGTTTGTGCAGACAGATCACCAAACGAACTTCGAAAACAAAAATATAAATCCTATTACACGAAGTCCGCGCACCGGAAACGTCATGCAAGATGAGTCAAAATGTTTCCTAAAAGGCTCACCAAATAAAAAGCAACATTATATACCTAACTATATTTTAGCGAATTGGCAAAAGCACGTACGAGAGAAAACGAAATGAATGGGCAAACGTAAATCATGTGTTAAAACACAATTCAAATACAGCAACGGCGCGTAAGTACTTAAGATAAATGATTTATTATGGAAAAGGACGAAAATACTTAACCATTAATTTAAAATTTAAATACAATTTAAAGTCAACACGTGCCAATTCTCATTTATTCAGTTCCGCTTCGGCGCTTCAAAAACAGGCGAATGCCTAATGTTTGGTGACATTGTCACTTTGAACTCAGGAATTCTGGAAATGTGCGCGCACACAACAACACGCAAGCATTTTGTCGTAAAATATGTACGCGACGTGAACAGAGCATTCATCGTTCCACAATAACCGAAGCCACAAATTTTCCTTTTGGTTGCCAATGACAAGTATGTGTTGGTGCAAGTCGAGGACAAATTATTGAGTTGGGCTGTCAGAAAAAAGAAACATGAAAGCAAAATTTTAGCCAAATATATGGCAAATATCACAAATGCCTATTTATTTACTACACAGCTGATATACTCGTAGAAGCAGAAAACCAGCCGGAAAATTGGCTAGTATCGAAACATTTCTTATTTGTAGCAAAAATAAATGGATTTATTGATTTCTGGTTGAATTTAAGTTTTGTGAATCTTGGGTTTCAATTATAATTTTAATAATTATAATTTATATGCCTTGTTTGCCTTAACTAAAATGTCCCTATTATGTGCGGCAACTAACGCGAGTGCTCACTAGGTAGCATTGCAACAATGTTTGACATTTTGGTGCATGGCAGACCGCTACTAACTGTGTGCAATTGAGCATCCGGAAGCCATTTTCTTAGAAAAAGAAAGAAAATGGTTTAAGACCATTTGTCTTTAGTATTTTACGAGTTTTGGTGAAGGTATCTGAAATATCTTTAAAGAAAAAAGGAAAGGAAGAAAGAAACATCGGCGAATCTGATATATGTAATGAGTGATCCAAGTAGAGGTGCTTTTTTCAATGACCTTTTTTCTGTCATGTTATTTTTGTTCAGCAATGTTCGGCATTTCATCTTGGAAAGACATACTGAACAACGTTTACAAATCGAAAATTCACGTTCTGTAAAAAATGTGGTTCGCGCCTTTCGCTTAACTCATGGTCAACATAATTGGCCTACTGACTGTAATATTCGTGCAAGAACTGAAGCTGCTCGAACTTCCTAAGCGACATCGCTTCGCTCTAGGGTTCTTAAAAACTTCCAAGAAGATCCGATTCCGATGAGGTCCATTTATGGCTCAATGGGTATGTAAACGCGCAAATTTGCCGCATTTGGGATGAAATGCAACCTGAAGAGATTCAAAATCTGTCATTTCATCTAGAAAAGGTGGTTGTGGGCCAATGGAACCATGGGTCCATATTTGTTCAAAATAGATACCGGTGAGAACGCAACCGCCAATGGCGATAGTTATAACAAGCTATTTGATGCTGGAAATATAAGCTCATGATCTCAGCGATCTCGGCGACATTTGGTTTCAGCAAGAAGGAGCCACTTCCCACACATCGCATCAATCAATGGATTTATTGAGAGAACACTTCGGTGAGCAGACAATTTCACAGTCGATTAGTCACCAAGATCGTGGGATATCACACCGTTAGGCTTTTCCCTGTGGGGATATGTAAAGTCCAAAGTCTATGTGAACAATCCCGCTTCGATTCATGCTGATTCGTGACATTCGTCAGTTACTAGTCGAAATGCTCGAACGAGTCATCGAAAATTGGACTCATGGGATGGACCATCTGAGACTTAGACGCGGCCAACACTTGAAAGAGATAATCTTCAAAAAATATATGTCAAATAATGTTCTTTCAAATGATAACAAACGTTCCCCATTAAATTTGAAGTTTCTGTGTGTTTTTTTTTTTAAAGTAGATAATCTCGAAATGAATCACCCTTTATAAGAAATGTCTCTGTAGCTTATAGCAGCCGAAGTTAACTACAATCCTAGTCGGGCTACTACCAGTTCACTTGACTGTCTTGTATATATATAAGTATATATCCATATACATATATGGAAGAAAAAAAATTACATAAAATAATGTTACCGGATGCGAAACACCACTGTCGAATTTGGGAACTAAAAGGTATGCATAAACAAAACAACTACGACAAAAGAAAGAAATGAACGCATTGAAACGTGGCGAAGACAATTTTTCAACTTTCAAACAGCAATAAACGTGCCAAACGAATTTTGCGGGCACCACTTGGTGGAGTCGTCTATATGTATAACATTTGGGGTCACCACACGTGCTGCTGGTCCATTCGCAACTTTGCACGTAATCTTTTAGCAATAATTTATTTAATTCCAAAGTTCAATGCAGCACGTAAACACACAAAAGCACCCACACATACACGCACACACGCCGTGTGTGTCAGTGCAAATTTCATTTTGTGGCGCTATGAACTTTTCATTTGGAGGCATTAAGGAGACTGTTCGCCCGCTTGCGTAATGTAATATTAATTTTGCCGGCGAACACACGCCGACCACAGCAGCCGCAAACAAGCGAACTGGAGCGGGCGTGCGTGTAAGCGCGTGCAAAAGCAAATATACATACATATGCATTGAAGTATGTGTCCACAAGTAAATATGTTTGTGTGTGCTTACAGTACCACAGCGTGACGAAAGGCTGAAAGGCCGGACTTGTAGTAAAGCATATTTGTGGCAAATAAATTTAATCAATTTTCATACACCACTGAAGCTTTAAAGTCTTTTATTTATTGTGTATTTTACAAATGCCTATGATCTACATACAATATATTGACTTGTTTATTAATACCGTGTTGTTCATAGTTTGAAGGGTGTTCCAATCGAGGTTCCCTATTTTTTTAAAGAAAAAACACATAAATTTCAAATTTATAGGGGAATGTTTATTATCATTCGAAAAAACATTCCTTGGCATTAATTTTTTGAAGATTATCTCTTTCAAATGTTGGCCGCGGCTATGGTCCATCCATTTTCGATGACTCGTTCAAGTATTTCGATTGGTAAGTGGCCAATGACACGCTTGCTGTTTTGCTCCAGGGCCTGCATAGACTTTAAACCTTACATATCCCCAAAGAAAAAAAGTCTAACGATTTGATACCATATGATCTTGGTGGCCAATCGAACAGCCCAAAACTTGAAATTGTCTGCTCACCGAAGTATTGAGCTCTTAAATCTCTTCAAGTGTCTCTTCTTTTTACAAACCCATTGAGACAAAAGTGAGCCTCATCGCTGAACAAAATTTGGCTCGAAAACGTCGGATCTTCTTCGAACTTTTCAAAAGCCCATAGAGCGAGGCGATATAGCTCGGGAAGGTCGAGCGGCTTCAGCTCTTGCACAAGATCTATTTTGTATGCTTTCAATTCAAGATATCGATAAAAAAATGCGCCAAGTCGATCCAGACGTCAGTCCGGGTTGCTACGAAAGGTACTGAGTGGACTCTCTATGATCTTCGTATACGGCTGCTATATTTTCTTCCTGGCGTGCTGGACTCGGTCTACTCCGTGTTAGCTCCCAAAATAGGTAATACGAAATATAAATGAAATTTGGAGAGAATTCCTTTCTACTAATGCTTTCCTTAGGCACCATATAACCAATAGAAAGACTTTGGAACAATTTCCCGTTACATTGATCCTTACAATTGCGAAAATATAAAATGTGCGGTCACACCCGAACTGTGCCCTTTCTTACTTGCTTCAATATATTGATTGAATTATACATATGCAGATATCACACACACAAACATAAAATAACAGTAAACCCACCATTTTGCTGGAATTTCTTTATTCCCTACATTATTATCTGCTATTGTGCCCTGCTTGGCCCTCTGGAAAATAAACCGGAATTGGCACTTTGTCCGTTAACTACTGTTGCGCCACTGGGTCATGGTGTAAACTCGCATAAAAATGCTTACTGGTGCCTCCACATGCGAGTGTAACAATCATATTTGCACTGGAAACTTTTTGCTTCACTTCCGAGCGTAAAATTGCTAACTGCATCGACACACAGACACATATAAGCACACTCAAACAGCTGCGTGGAAAGCGCAAAAAATCACACTTTCACATGAAAATGGTGCAACATCCCGGCGGACAAGCCCGTTGCACACTTGCAACGCACCTACAAACGGGTGCATTTCAACTTATGTATATATATATATATATGTATGTGTGAGATGTAAGTATGCATTACTGAAGTTACAACAGCAAGGGATGTCTGACGAAAACGCTGGTACTTTCTGCGTTGGTAGCGTCGTCACTTAGGCACGAAGGCATATAAACACACATATGTATACATATTTAAGTCGAGCACTGCAGACTCAACGAGCATTGGAGAATGGCAAATTGAACAAACAACTATTAGATTGGTAAAATATACTTACATACTTATAGTGGTCGTATGGTAAGAGGTTACACCACTTCAAAGTGATATCCACATACTCTCTGGTATGTATTGAATTCAACTATATGACTTTATTCTTGTTCTCTTACGTATTTTTTTTGACAAGAAAGCGAAGCTCAAAGCTAGCGCGCAGAGAAATGGCAAATCGGTGACGGTTTATGTTGCGACAGTGACAATTTAATTTAATATTAGATAATGTTTTTCTGTCAAATAATTGCAGTTCAAGATTTTTAGCTGTTCTCGATACTCACACCTTTTTAATGCTTCAGAAAACAAGTTTAATATGCAACTAGTTGGAAATAATCAAATAAATTGAGTAATGTAATGTGATATTGTGTTGGAAAAGTGCATAGAGGCAAAAAATTGCAATTCGTAGAAATTCAGAGTTATGGCAGACTGTAATATTATCCATTTTTTTGCCAAAATCATAACATATCAAGAATACGAAAATTTCATTATTTTGTTGAGAGTTGGATCAATAATCATTCAGTTTCGTGAATCTTTAAAATTATTAAGTTGAAAGCATTAGGAAACCATATTCGCGCTTATAGCTGTCATACAACATTAATGATTGGAATGAAGTTCTTTCTTTTCTTTATTTTTTGTTTGTAACAGATATTACATTAGTTTACAGTATTGAACTTTTTGTCTGTTGCCGCGAATTCTGCGATTGATATTGTTCACTTATTACTTGTTTTCGTCAAATCTACTCTCAAAAATTTTTGAGCAGCTCGAGTTACTTTGTTTTTGATTTTTATCATTTAAGCATATACATATATTAATCGAAAACAGGCATATTTTACTGTGTTAAGATTAGTTTCTTAAGTTTTTGCGTCATGAGTAGTTCAAGAAGACGTTGTTTAAATAAACCAGATCATTTTTGCTACATATGCGGAGAATATGTGTTTAAAAATTGTAGAAAAGTTATAACAGAGTTGGTGAAAAATATTTATTTTGAGTATTTTGGGGTGCTTTTGGATAAAAATAAGAATTCTTGGGCTCCCAATTGTGTTTGTAAATCTTGTGTGGAATATTTAAGATTATGGAAAAGTGGTAAAAGAAGTGTCTTTAAATTTGGAACACCGACTATTTGGCGAGAACCACGAAATCATCTCGTAGACTGTTTTTTTTGTAGTATGAACATAAACGGTATAAACACTAAAAATCGAGCTAAGTGGCAGTACCCAAGTACTATGTATAAGTATGTCTAATGAGCCAAAACGATTTTCCCAAAATGAGTTGAATGATCTTGTAAAAGATTTAAATCTTTCTAAACAAGCTTCAGAATTGTTAGCATCAAGACTAAAAGAAAAAAACTTGCTATCCTCGGATACTAAAGTAAGTTTTTATCGTGGAAGAGATGCAGAATTACGGCGTTATTTTTCCGAAGAAAACGGCATTACCTTTTGTTCAGATATCAAAAACTTTTTGATAAAAATGAGCTTGAAGCGATACGAACTAAACGACTGACGTTTATTCATTGACAGCTCAAAACGTAGCCTTAAATGTATTCTATTATATAATGAAAATAAATACACAGGTACAAAGTTAAAGGAGGAATATTGTAACATTTCGCTAGTCTTGAACAAAATAAAATACAATGACCATGAGTGGCAAATTTGTGTCGATTTAAATATGGTCAACATTCTTCTCGGTCAACCAAGTGGTTATACCAAGTTTCCCAGTTTTATATGTCTTTGGGACAGATGAGCTAAACAAGAGCATTGGGTGAGAAAGAACTGGCCCTTGAGAGAAAAAATGGAGACTGGACGCACAATATAGTCCACAATTCATTAGTAACTCGTAACAAAATTATCCTTCCACCATTACATATAAAACTGGGTATCATGAAACAGTTTGAAAAATCACTAGATAAAGATGGGAACTACTTTTCTTACATTTGCCAAAAATTTCCTCAGCTCACTATGGAAAAGATTAAAGCCGGAATTTTTGATGGCCCCCAAATTAGACAACTAACGAAAGATACTCAATTTAGAAATTCTATGACTGAGTCAGAACTAAAGGCTTGGACAGCATTCGTATCTGTGATGCAGAATTTTCTCGAAAACCTTCTGCTACAATTAAAAAATATCGGATGCAATATAAATATAAAACTCCACTTCCTCCATAGTCACCTAGAGAGCTTTCCGGAAAATTTAGGAGATATGAGCAAAGGTAGGGAGAGCGTATGTATCAAGACTTACGCGTCATGGAAGAGCGCTATCAGGGTTTCTGGGATACAAATATGATGTCTGACTATTGTTGGTCTCTAATACGTCATTTTCCAAAGTCTACACATCGGGGAAGAGCTTTAAAACGAAGTTTTATAGAACTTAATGATTAATAATTTTTCTTAATAAAATTTTTCTTAATAAATACATGTTTTTTTCTGTGCAATACCTACATAGCTGAAACTCTGAAACTAGAGCTGATAAAAATATTTAAATTATATTTTTGGAAATAGCATATTATATGTAGTCAGCAACAGCTAAAATTTCTTCGGCAACAAATGTACTGTAAACTAGTGTTATAGCTTCAGGGCAATTTTTACGAAATTTTCAGATACTAAATATCGGCCATCATATAATTTGTATATAGATGTTATATTATACTTAGCAAACGCTAATTTACAAATAATTTCCATATACTCGTACTTGCTGTACTATGACTTCATATAGTTATTGAACTCTTGTCTTCTTGCAGTGCACTGTGTGTGTGTGTGTTTACCTAAAGGACACCAAGAAATGTTAAGTGGCCGAACGCAGTCGAAGTAGTCACGTCCGTGTGGCCGACAGAAGAATAAACAGTGAGCGAGATCGAGTAATGGCCAACATAGATATGTGAATGTGTGAGCTAGTGATGAGAGGTGTCACGTCAACTAAGGCTATGGAACACTGTCAACCAATAATAAGATGATTAAATGTACAGAAGCTATTTTCATTGGAAGTGAGCGTAAGTGTTGAAACTGGAAGCCCAATGGAAAAAATCGATATTAATTGTATCATTTGTCTTCGAAAATTGTAGTTTTGATAAGAACTTATTTAAAGATAAACTGATGAGACTGATTGAATTGAATGGCTACACTTCAGAAGGCTGTAACTCAAAAACAAATTTGAGATATCGATTTAAATTATTATTATTTTTAAAATTATAACCTATCGAAAACCTTTTGTTAATTTCATATTAAGTTTGCCATGACATTGTGTTAAAATATTATTTTAGAAACAGAGAAGTTTAATTAGGGTTTATTAGAATAAGCAAGACGTTCGACAAAACGTTTTGAAAACTATCATTTTTTGCATTCCTCCTTGATTTAGAAACGTAATAATTTTGATTTTAAATCTGATTAAATCTGTGAACGTTTTCTTGAAGAATATTCCACGCTATGATACTACACTTTAGTTAGGCACATACCAAGCGTTAACGCCTTGTTAACCAGACTTCGAAATCAAAAAGCTTCCCCTCATACGAAAAGTTGAAAAAAAAATAAGCTCCTGTCATAAATAGCCACTAGGTGGTATGTTCGTGAGTGCGCGCCTGAATGAGCACACTCGTGTGTACTCGTGACTGCAACAGCTTTTCCAAGCATTCAAGGGTGCGGGCGTGCAACAGGACATCTACGACCGTCACAGCTGAAGGCTTAAGCTTTGTGGCTTTGTGTGCGGTCGCTTGTTTACAAACAAAGCAATAATAACAAAAACCCTCCACCGGCTAGAATGTGTGTGCGGACAATGTCTACAAGGTGGGCGAACGTGTTGCACTAATTGTTGCGTGTAGTTTTCATTGCCTGCGATGGCGGCACTCAACCTGACTGCGTGGCAGGCGAAGAGCATGCAACAAACAAGCACGTAAGAGAATGGTAGCACAGACGAGTGAGTGATTGCATGTTGCCAGTTATACACCGTTGGATTTATCATCATCATCATCTACATTTATATGTGTGTTTATGCGTGCGCATTGTAGGTGTGCATATGTTTGTTTGCCATTTGCCGCAATGCTACGGTTAAGTATGCAGGCATTCTCAAGTATTGGCGTAGGCGTAGCATTTACGCACAAGTGCCACTTGCCGCAAATTGTTGTTATTCTATTTAAATAAATTATAATTAGACTTTCGCATTCATATTTGAAATGCCAATGTGTATGAGTCTCATTTAAGGGGATAGGTGTAGTCAGAGATGTGAAAAAATTACACTTTCAGTTAATTTTTTGTTAGTAAATTTTTTTTTTGTTTTCTAGGTCTCAAGCCGTTAGGGATCTACAATCGCCCAGTTTTTCACCATGGGTCAAATCTTGGAAAGGACACGTGAAAACAAGATCCACAGACATCATCTCTTAGTCGAAACACGCGTTCGACAGTACGGAAAGGAACTTCCTCTATGCTGCTATGTCTGAACTTGGTATCTCCCCAAAGCTAACACGGCTGTGTAAGCTGACGTTGAGCACTTAAAATCTCCGTCAGTATCGGGTAGGAGCTCCCTGAATCGTTCGATACCAAACGAGGTTTCAGACAAGGCGACTTCCTATCGTGTGGCTTCTTTAATATATTGCTGGAGAAAATAATTTGAGCTGCAGAACTAAATAGAGAACGTACAATCTTCTATAAGAGTGCACGGCTGCTGGTGTACGCCGATGATATTGATATCATTGGCTCCCACGTCACTGTTGACAGTCATTACTTCGAAGTCGTAGATAATTTTGTCTATCTTGGAACTAGTATTAACACCAACAACAATATCAATCATTCACCGAGGAATAACTCATGCCAACGGGTGTTACAATTGAGAAATAAAGACCTTTCTCGACGAAAAAAACCAAACTCTATAAATTACTCATTATTCCCGTCTTGCGATATGGCACAGAGCAGGGGCGGATGCAGAGTAGAACTTTGGGAGGGAACTTTATAATTTTGTACTTGAAACTCAAAGTCTTTTTCTTCGAGGAGTGTCACTTATGATAGAAATAATCTAACTTTTGGGGAAGGAGAACTCTCTGCAGTTATTTCCTAAGTTCTTCTGAATTTGAATTGAAATTATTTTCTGTGCTCTGATTTTATGATTGTCGCAGGCTCTAGCTCGTCTGACCCCCAAAAGCCCATCTATACGCCACTGATAAATATATGCATAGATATAGACCGAAGCAATGCTATGGTGCATTTTTCAACGCGTGAGGAGAAAGTGATTCAGCCGCAATGCAAGTGAGTGAGCTCACTACGTCATTTCTCAATAATCTTGAAAATAAAAAAAAATTCATATAAACATTACAGCTATTTATTGTTTTGTTATTTTTAGCTGGCCACGCAAATTTCGCGATTCGCTAATAGTTTATGCTGCATAAATATTTATCTAAGTGGCAAAACAAAATTATTAAGCACGAAGCAGCAGCGCATCGCTGCGCAGTAGCATCAATGAGCGAATTATTAAAATGACCTTGTGCCCGTTTGGCACTCGCACATTTGTCACTGCCACAAATGGCACTCGTGTGACAAGATGACACAGTGGCAGCGTCGCCGGTGCCACGACACGGCTAATCAAGCTACCCACTCAATGAAACTGTTCTTATTCGCTTCTATTCTACTTTCACGTGTGTGTGTGTGTGTGCGTATGTGCATACGTTGCTACATGTACAGTTATTAGTTAATAAATTTCACGCTGCCACTTGCTCACTCTTGTGACTTAATTGTGCAGAGCACGTTTTAATACCGAGGTTTCACAAGGTAACGAGCGGGGTCTGTCGGAATGAAGAGAGGATCTGCTGAAAATTAGAAGCATACGTGCCAGTACAATAGTTAGTATGAACTGGGATGGAGTAAAGTGCTACATTAGGGTAAGACGCAATAATCAGTATTTCAGAAGGCATACATAAGTCTATCTATCCATACTTTCCCTAGCTCATATACATATGTATATCTTTCAAATGTTTGTTTGGTTTTTTAATTATGATATGTAATGCAAAAAGTGAATAAAATCAGGTAAAAACTTCCCCCAGCCCAAATATACCCGAAATATTTAGTAAACACTGAAATACATAAAGTGAAATCAGCAATCTTTACGATGAGTGAAATCAAATTTCTGAGGCTTGATGTTTCAGAATGTTGGTACAAATAATTCAAAGAGGGTCGAGAACGCGTTGCCGACGAACCACCAGGATGGCCATCAACGTCAACTGATGATCAACATGTCAATCAAATAATTGAACTGGTGCCGGAGAATCGAAGATTAACAGTCAAAGATCTTACTGGCATCATTGGAATATCTGAGGAATCTGTGAAAATCTTTTGAAAGATCATTGGGGCCTAGAAAAACTGAAAGCACGATTGGCTCTAAAATCACTCAATTTTTTCGAAGAACAGCGTCGCATTGACGTCTGTGAAACAATGCTTTTCGATTACCAGGGTGTCATGAGACGTATTTTTACTGCCGATGAATTTTGGATATATGCTTACGAATCGGAAACAGGCAATCAATCGACCGAATATCGTGACAAAGAATGGGCCGAAACCGAAAAAACCATGGCAAAGCAGGTCAAAAATCTAAGTTTTGGTGATAGTTTGCATAGGTTATGAGGTGTGGTGCACTCCGAATCCCTTCCGACCGACCAAACTGTCAACATGGAATATTTGAGTGTTATGCGTCGTTTGTGCGAAACAATTTGCAAAATGAGGTCGGAATTATGGGCCGACAACACTTGGATTTTGCAGCACAATATTGCACCGTCGCATACTGCATTGATTCTATATGAGTTTCTCGCCAAATTTTCAACCAATGACATGTGACTTCTGGCTATTCAACAAACTCAAACGACCGTTCCGAGAAAACTATTTTGAGTCAATTGAAGACTTTAAACGTAAATCGATACATACATTGAAGGCTATTCTGGAAATTGACTTTAACAACTGTTTTAAGGATTGGAAAAAACGATGGCACAAGGCATTAGGGCCAAGGCGGATTACTTTCAGGGGGATGACAGAGATTTAAAAAAATAAAATAAGAATTGTAAAATTATGAACAAAGTCTTACTATTATTTGCTAATCGTAGTATGTGATATTTCAATGATTTCATAAACATAATCTGGCTTCGCGCTGAATATGAATTGAATCGGTTTAGACCGTGTTTTAAACCCCTTATGAATGATATATAAATTTCCTTTCCTGTTTAATGTTTTCATCATATATAAAATATTCGTTCAGAATTTTTTTTTTTTTTTTGAAAAACAAGGTATGTGCGCACACCTTCAGTAAATTAACCAAGTAAAATGATATTATTAGTGCATTCAAAAATAATTAATAGTTCAACGATTATTAATTCGGCGTTAAAGTGAAAATTCCATTCACACTTTTTAATGCTGAAAGGGAAAAGTAATTAAGGGAGAAGCATACGACTGAAATTTCACTATAAGCCGATTAAATAATTGAAAATGTATAGTTTGGTACATATGTATATACGTAAATGAAATATTTAACGGTAAATAGCTTTAGTAGTTTAAATGGCTATTGTAGTTTTTCAATATATTTTGTATAACACTTTTATACAAAAATATTTTTAATTCAGATATGTAAGTGCACAGGCATGTATAGTATATAATGTTAATATGTAGATTAGAGTGTCATTAGGGTGGTCACCTTTTTCTTTTAAAATATTGTAAAAACACAAATAACTTTGTTGACATACCTTTTAATGTTTTTATGAGCTTTGAATTTACGAAGCAAATTCCTGTATTTATATTTAAACGTTCAATGATAATCTGCAATTAAAGAAAATAATTATTAATTTATAACATGTCAAAGGATAATTAATATAATGAAATTATATAATTTTTTTAGGGGGGTATTTTAGTCTAGAAGCATGAATTTCAGGTAATTTTTAAAGTGTCGTAAAAAAAAGGCAATTAATCTTTTTACTATGCATTTTTTTATTAGTTATTTACTAATTTTTGAAGAGTACAGAAAAAAATTAAAAACAAAAAAAAGTAAAAAATTTCAAAAATTATGAGCTGACGAAGTGGGAGGTCTCTAAAAATTTCCACGTGACCATGCCCATGATTTCAACCCTCCTAATTATCTGAAACCAAAAAGAAAAATTTTATTAATCTAGAATAATGTCGCAATGGGCGGAACTACGGAAAAGTGGGAAACATTTTTTTCACAAAATGACGACTGTCTGAAAAAAAATTTTTTTTGATCACTTTTTTTGACTATTTCGAATTTTTTAAAAATAATGAAAATAAAAATTTTGGGATGGGGCTAGTTCCAACCATAGACAAGCCTATAAAGAAGACTCTATAAAAATTTCAAGTAAATGAAAACCTGAGAAATCGTGGGCATCTTTCCGAAAAAGTCAGTTTTGAGAAAAACGCGTTTAAAGTTTCGTGTTCTGGCCGAACCTGTTTGGATGCCGGGTCAGAAAAATGCCTATATCTCCGAAAATAATTTGAATTTTGAAAAATCCTCTTGTACACATATTCTTGAATAGTTAAGCTTTGAAAATATAAAAAAAAATTTTCGATTTTTTTTAATTTCTAGACTAGAATACTCCCTTAACAGATAATATAGATGCTTTTAGTAATTTTATATAAATAATTTTTATTAATAGAGAAACATTGTGTTTAAGAATTTATGTTTGATTGTAGGTATCGTAGCATCGTAGTTTCGTAATTTACTTGCAAAATGACACTCGGTGGATATTGTGAGGCAGAAAATTCGACGTAAGAAGCGCTGAAAAACAAATGAAAAAACATAGTTCATTTCACTTTATATCCAGCTTTTAATTTGTATCGATCTTTTATTTCCTCCCAGTTTCTAACTTAAAGGGTTACATGGGTTTCCTCGAGTAAAAAAAAACCGTTTTTCAATAATTTTTACCTCATTTAAATAATGAAATATTTTATTAGAATTTTTTATTGTTACAAACATACACTATCAAAAAAGAAATTCTGAAACTTTTGGAAAAACTATTTTAAGCTCGGCCATTGCAACGCCATTTGCAATGACTATGAGACCTGCGAAAATTTCATGAATTTCGGTTGAGTAGTTATCGAGCAATCTTGCCAACCGACTTCAAAAACACTGTTTCGAGAAAAAGTGTTTAAAGACGGCACACTCAGTTCTCAAGGCTGTATCTCCAAAACTATTGCTCGTATCAATATTCTAGAGGTGTTGTAGAATTTAATAAGACAATAACAAAATTCCATTTTTTGAAACCCGTAAACCCATGTAACCTCTTAAGAAAAGCAACGACGGAAAAAAGTACGGAGTCAACATTTCAATTAATTCACGAAATTAAACCGCTAAAATCTATATTTAGTATGAAATTGTCGAAACGTGGTCGTCAGGCTTCCAATATTTTCATTATTTCATTATTTTTGAAATATTGCTTAATAATGGATACGTTGTTCTATTATGTAAGGCTCCATTTTTACTAAGCCTAAACTGTCAGCTGTTGATTTATTCTTCCTTAGAGTTGTCAGCACTTAACTACATAAATGGCGACAAATTTAAATCTTGCCTAAATTTTGGAACACCCTTTATATATTATACCTTATGGAGCATCCGACACTTCCATCTCAGTGTTACGAACTTCGTGGTAAACTTTATGAATAAATACATAATATACATATGTACATATGTGTTAGAATTTTAAAATTTCATATACATTTTCATTTTTATATACATATGTACACATGTTATATAAAGCATACTTACATGACATATGTACATATTTGTTTACTGTATTGTAATATAATAGCATTTAACACTGAATATTCATTATTTTAATTGATTCCGATTTATGTTCACATCAACATATAGTAAATATTCATGCGTGCAATTCACAAAACATGAATGTTTTTTTGTGTTGCTCTCAATGGCCAATTAATTGAAAATGAAAATGTAAATACGTTAATTTGTTTCCAAAACAAATGTTGTGATGAATAGAGAAGCGTTTTTTGTACACTCACAATTTGAGAGATTAAGAAAATGATGACAGCTAATATGTATAACGGTTGTTTTGCAGCAATTTGTTTATAGGTTCATATGTGTATACTATACATTTGCATTAATAAGCGTCTGGCTATTAACTGGGGTGAAAGTGTAGAAATTAAGCTTCGTAGTCTCAACAAGCTACTTAATTCACCCACCACAGTTCAAAGGATCCTATTTAGACAATAAAAACAATTAATTGAAAATTGTTTTATTGATTTTCAAAATATTCTACATTAAGATTTATCCATTTTTGCACGCGCTTGAACAAATTGTCGGAGCACTTTTGCCACATTGATTGAGGTATGGCCAAAACATGACTTTTGAACGCATAAGCCGCCTCTTCAGGTGTCAAAAAACATTGACTTCTTAGTTCATTTTTTACGAACGGAAATAAAAAGAAGTTATTCGGTGCCACGCTTGAACTACAACGTGGATAACTCATCAAATTAATGTTTTGAGTACTCAAAAAAGCAATCGTTTCACTCGATGTATGAGAGCTCACATTGTCGTGGCGAAAAGTTACCTGTACTGATTTCTTAAATGACACTGCCAAAAAAAATGGTTGTGTTCTAGTTTTGTTCTTTTCACTGGGGGATTAGGAGTGTATTTCTAAATAGCGTGTAACGAACCCGCATAGCTCTGATGAGGCATGTTTAGTCTTCTCACTTTAGCTCGTCTTCAAACTGATGTTTTTTGGCTACCCAGAGGATACTTGGTCTAGGACAGGAAGTCGCAAGCTGCTTGAGTCATATGTAAACGATGACACATTTGCCCATTTTGAAACACCGACACAGTTGACTGCTGTTTACTTTCGGGCTCATGCGACTAAATTCATGATTCGAAATAGTGTATTTTTTCAACACTCCACCAATCGACGCGAACTTTTTTTGAACGATTGACAAATGTATGGAAGGCAACGTGAACAAATTTTTTACAGTTAAATGTATTTGCAATATTGAATGCGTGCTGATCTCACTAATCCTTATAGTTGTCTCAAACTCTTGAGAGGTTACATGACAGTCTTGCAATATTAGTTAGCGCACAGCATCAACAGTTTCTGGAAGAACAACTGATTTTAGACGATCTTCACGAAAATCAGCTTGAAGCGATCTACGTTTCGACTGAACTTACCGTTCCATCGATAAACACTAAACTTTAATGGAGCTTCATCGCCAAAAATTTAATTAAGTTCTTCAAAGTACTGTTGCTGAGTTACTCCACGTCGAAAGTTGTAAAAAATTGTCGCGTGAAAATGTTCGCGATTTAGTTCCATGTTTTTGCCGGAACACAAATAGCGCTCGTATGTCAAAACGTTTTGAGTTTTTATAGTACAACATCAAAAATGTCAAACTTTACGATAAAATGATGAGTTGCAAGATTGCAACACCTTGTTCGGGGTATTACAGCCAAGAATGAACATTTTTAGTAATTTAGCCCTTAATTGATCTCAATTCCTCATAATTTACGATAATTAACTAAATGCTCAATTAGTGTTTAATTGTCAGTGAATATCTACAAAAGTAGCCTTACAACCCTTATGGTTGGTTTATCAGCAACTTTTTTTACTTTGCTTGTCCGTTCGTACATACAAGTAAAATTGATATTTTGACATCAATATTGAAACGAAGCAACCATCGTGTATGACAGAAAAACACACTTTGCCTTCCTCTTCTCCTAATATTTTTGACAAAGACCTAAGAACAATGATTGCTTGCTATTGGCACGAAAGCTTCCACAGATAACATCAAAACACTTTGACAGCTGTCAAGTACTAAAATATTTATGGAAGCTAAATGAAGTACTCCTAAAAATTTAACCAAAATTAATCCATTAACATCTTAAGGGGGTATTCTAGTCTAGAAGCATGAATTTCAGGTAATTTTTAAATTGTCGTAAAAAAAAGGCAACTAATATTTTTACTATCCACTTTTTATTAGTTATTTTTTAATTTTAGAAGAGTAGAGAAAAAAATTAAAAGCTAAAAAAAAGTAAAAAATTTCAAAAATTATGAACTGACGAAATGGGGGGTCTCTAAAAATTTCCACGTGACCATACCCATGATTTCAACCCTCATTAATTATCTGAAACCAAAAAGAAAAAAAAATTATTAATCTAGAATAATTTCGCAATGGCCGGAACTACGGAAAAGAAATTAAAAAAAGTTTCACAAAATGGCGACTGCCTTAAAAAAAATTTTTTTTGGATCACTTTTTCTGACTATTTCAAATTTTTTAAAAATAATAAAAATAAAAATTTGGGGATGGGGTTAGTTCCAACCATAGAACAACTCTTTAAAAATTTAAAGTAAATAGGTCCAGTAGAACCTGAGAAATCGTGGGTATCGTTCCGAAAAAGTCAGTTTTGAGAAAAACGCGTTTAAAGTTTCTTGTTCCGGTCGAACCAGTTTGGATGCCGGGTCAGAAAAATGTCTATATCGCCGAAAATAATTTGAATTTTGAAAAATCCTCTTGTACACATATTCTTGAATAGTTAAACTTTGAAAATAAGAAAAAAAATCGATTTTTTTTTTAATTTCTAGACTAGAATACCCCTATAATTGTCATAGGTCTGTGAAATTTATACGATATTACCCTATGATTTTTGAACTCCATTAGAATTTACTTATTCGTTAATTTTCCATATCTGTAGGTTAAAGAACTAAACAAGTAAGAAATGGATCTAAAACCAACAAATGTCTACCGTTTAGGTTCTTCTTCTTTATTAGCCACGCAAATGAGGAAAGTTCTCTGAGCCGCATTCACTTAGGAGGAAACCATTATTTTACATATGGCTCAAGCACGTTACGACTTCCGGTCTTAGATCAAGAATCCTCTGGGTAAAAAATATCCCTCTCCAGAGTTATGTGTTGAGTTTGGAACACGCCACGATAAAAACACTCCCAATGAAAAGAAGAGAGACCCTTTTTCATTATGGTACCTACAACTCCTATAAAATTGAACGTACAGTCCTTTATTAATCGACGAAGCGTTTTGAGCCTATCACAAATCTGTTGAAGCGTCTAATGTCAGATTCGTCTATGTTTTAAGGTTCGCGGAAGATATGACTGCCGAGACACTTTAAGTTTAGTATTGCAAACACTGGACAATGGAGAAGAAAGAATTTGGATGTTTCCACCTCACCTTCTTTCCATGAAACTTTAACAATTTGAGTATAACTTTAGATGAGCTTTGGTAAGGGCAAATATATCAGAAGATCTGCGTTTTACTCTAGGCCAAAAGTACCCGATGAACCTTGCAATCGCGCAGAAGCTATTTGTGGACCAACGCTTGTGAATCGTACGTGAGTTCCGTAGGTCCAGTGCTAGAACGCAATATGGTAACGGAGATCCAACTCGTGCACACACCGTTTGGGGGGGGAGGGTCTAATTGATTATCTTAGACTTAATTTTATTTTCAGTTGATTATTTTTGCTGAGAATTTGTGCATGGGAGATGAATCATTGAATAGTAATGGCATGGAAACAGGTTGGACATCTACAAAAATTACTGTGATGAAATCATGTCGATGCGCTCCAACACTCACATATGCATATGTACATACACACATTGTAAAGATTTCACGAGTTCTAAAGAATCTGCAAAATTGAGTAATTGAAAAGTGTTCAACATCTACGAAACGTTTTTAATTACAAAACATCTGAAACTGATACTTGGCATGGAACTGTAGCTGTTGCTTAGGGCGCTGACTCTCGTATGTGTGCATGTGTGTGCATATGTATGTTAGCTCGTTAGCATTTTTATCAATATTATATAGGCGTTTGTAGCACGTATTTTCATCACGTTCTCACGTGCTTTTCTAGTTGTATTTGCTCGCATTGACAACGGATGTTCTCTTCTACCCGTGTATGTATGACTGTTTGTGTGTATTTATATATTCGTGTATTTATGTATATGTATGTATATACAATGACAGCGAAAAGAGCTTCCAAACGCTATTACCCATTTGCTAGAGATTGCATTTCAGTTGTGGATTGGCTTTTCGAGATTCTTCCGTTACTTTTTGTAGTTTTGCAGAAAAAAGCAACAAACTGAACTTATTGTTATCAACTCGGCAAACACCTACGATGTGTGTAAATGATAAATAGGAAACAAGTAAAATGGAGTGGAACAGAAAAGCAAAAAAAAGAAAATGCAAAATGAAGTGAACTCGATGTGCGCGAAAAGCGAACAGCGTACGAAAGCGGAAATTGAAAACGCACTGCTTGTAAATTTGCTACAGAAATAAGTTGGCGATAACGATAAACAACTCTTTGTACAATGAGAAAACTCAAAGTATTTGTTAAATTGCTTTTTATTTGCCTAGCCTTCTTCTTCTTTATTGGCATAGACACCGCTTACGCGGTTGTAGCCGAGCTTACAACAGCGCACCAGTCGTTCTTTTTTTCTGCTGTTTGACGCCAATTGCAGATTCCAAGTGTAGCATGGTTCTTCTCTACCTGGTCCTTCCATCGAAGTGGAAGTCTTCCTCTTTCTCTGTTTCCCTGACGTGTACTGCGTCCAATAGTCTCAGAGAAATTATTTATGAATTTCAAGTTATGACTGCCAACAGGGACGTGGGACCCAAGTCGTTTGTTTGCTGAAAGAAGAGATTTCGTCTTGCCCTCGTTCACTACTAGACCCATTTGCTTTGCTTCCCATACAGTCTGTGGAAAGCAGAACTAAGGTGCGGTTGTTGAAGCTAATGCTATCAATATCATCGCTTGGTGAATATCTGCACAGTTGTTGATTTTTAGGCCTAAAACCACACTGATGCGGTCCAATCATTTTGTTGACGGTGGGCTTTAATATTTCACATAACATGCTCGATAGAACCTTGTAAGCGCAGATCAGGGTCTCCCTTTTTGTGGATTGGGCGGAGCACACTTAAATTCCAATCGTTGGGCATGCTTTCGTCCGACCATATATTTTACAAAGAAGCTGATGCACGCTTTTTATCAGTTCTTCGCCACCGTGTTTGAATAGATCGGACCCCGCTGCTTTGTTGTTCTTCAGACGGGTAATTGCTATTTGGGAATCGGGTTCGCCTTATCCTGGCGTTGTACTTTTACTACCATTCAGCAGGTTGAAGAAGTGTTTTCTCCATAATTTTAGTATGCTCTGGTCATCGGTCACTAGATCACCTTTGGGGGTTCTACAAGAGTATGCTCCGGTCAAGAAACTGTCTGTTAGTCACCGCATCTTTTCGTAGAATTTTCGAGCATTACCCCTGTCGACCGGCTTGTCAAGCTCGTACTCACGTTTTTCGGGCTCTCTAATTTTTGTCTACAAACGCGTCTTGCTTCCCTCTTCAAATCACGGTCTCTATCCCATCCCACCCGTGGTATAGTCGAATGTAACGTTGTGAGGTAGGCAGTCTCATACGTAAAAAATTTTTTTTCGTAAGAAACATGCTTTCAATTTGAAAAACAAATAACAAGAATTTGTTTATTTCGCGCAAAAAGTTTGAACTTCTATTTTATTAAATTACTCAATAAATCTAATTTACTTGAACTTTGAAGAACAAACATATGCACCGATAAACCAAACCTCAAAATATTTGTATATGTAATTCTTTCTTTTGAAAAGAACTGTGTTCATACATACATACACAAGCAAATGGCTGTAAAGAAGTTGCAAAACTTTGATATAGCGGATAGAATGGTGTAGAGAGCTCATTTACAGGGTGCGCTATTTATTTGTTATGAAAACAGGGAACAAGTTGGACTTTAAATCAGTTGTTTATACCGACTTTCGAAGCCACAATTCAGTAAAGTTTACATTAATGTAATAGTAACTATGTACTTAAGAATATGTTTAGTCTAAAACAGCAGCTTTGAGCAGTAAAAGTACAGCTAGTACAACGTTTCCCCTAAAATATGTTTAAAAACTATACAATTTCCGCATAACTTATGGCAAAATACAATTCAATTCATCAAAATCAATATGACTTATGCTAGAGTTGGAACAACACAAATAAGTCAACTTTAAACTGAGCGCACTCCGATACTTGAGGAATTTAATGGTCGCATTGATGACCATAAATCTATCCAATCCGCCAGTCTGGAGAAAGCAGAACTAACGGCGCGGTTGCTGAGGCCAATGATATCAATATCATCGGCGTACGTCACAACTCTAGGTTCATTAATCAGGGAATATTGATGATAGGATCACACACTATGTTAGACTTTGTGTTCAGACATCTCTACACTCTGTTTATGTCATAACTTTAAAAGGAGCTCAGATTTTTGTATTCGTGAATAGATTCGCTGTAACTAAAAAACATTTGAATTGTTGTAACGAGGTAATAGAATTCGATACTCTTACAGTAAAGCAAAATTTCTGAAAATTTATAAGAGTTAACTCGTTTTCAACTGCGAAACTGCTGTTGAGCTTGCAAATTATGTTATATTTTGGTAAGCAATATCGAAAAAGTGTGAATAAAAGGAAATACTAATGCCAAGTTATATTTTCTAACAGTAACAACTTCATATTTCCATCGTTAAAATTTCCAAGTAAAGCTATCGAACACAATTATTGTATTATCATATTATGCCATTACCAAGCAGCGCTCGAAGTGTATGTTTTTAGTTTTAGACTGTACGCTGACGTTTGATGCAAACAGGCATGAAATCATTATCATTTCCAAGAAAATATGCAATATGTTCAATTGCAATTGTAAGTTTTACTTGAAGTTAAAGGAATAAAACAATAATACATATATTGCAGATTTATCGCAATTAAATTTCTTATGTATAAAAAATCACAACTGACACAACAGTTATTTACAGCGTTGATAATGAAATTAAAAGCTCCGCTCTTTGTTAGTGCTTTCGTGAATGACGAAAGATAACATAAACTTTTATTGGTACTCAATCTTAACAAAATTTATAAAATTAAAAAAAAAAAAATCATTGCAATATAGGCTGTAGGTAAAAACCAAGAGTAACTCTTAAGGAAGGACTATGTTCCCAGCGAAGCCGGTAGATTTGAAACGAATTAGAATGCTATTAATGAGGTTTTTTTTTACCATAATATTTTGGGTCCTTGCGAGAGTTTCTAAAGAAAAATTTAAAAAATATATTTGTGTTCTTTCAAACTAAATAAAACTTTGTCATGAACATTTATGAGCACGTAGTAAGTTGATTTGAGCATACAGAGTCTGTCGCAAGAGAAACAGAACTTTTTAAATATAACTATTTCTGGTGACGCCACCTATTGGTGGGTATATGAAATAAAAAGTTTGATCTCTTGTTGACATTTCGTAAAAATTTTTAAGGCAATCGGATAACTACAATCGATGTTATCGATCAAATAGTGACAGCAGCTTTTGCCCATCGGTCGTAAAATGCATTTTGAACAAAGAACAAATATTAAATTTTGTTTTAAACTTGGGAAAACGTTTACTGAAACATTTCAAATGATGCAAAAAGTTTATGGCGATCAGTGCCTATCCCGTAGTAATGTGCATGAGTGGTTTAAGCGATTGCAAGAAAGTTGTGAGGACCTCTGTGACAGTCAGAAGTCACCGAAAAAAATTCGTCTTCAGAAGTCAAAAATAAAGACAGTGCTGATTTGTTTTTACGATTACGAGGGTATTGTACACCGAGAGTTCGTCCCACCTGGCCAAACGATTAATGCTGTGTTCTACCTTGGTGCTATGAAGCGTCTTTTGTCACGCATTCGTCGTGCTCGACGACAATACCGTGAGGCAGGGTCCCGGCGCCTGTTGCACGATAATGCCGGTCGACGCTTGTCACTGATTTTTTGACAAAAAACTCGATATTAACCATTAATCACTCACCGCACTCACCTGATCTGGCAACCTATGATTTTTACCTATTTGGAAAACTTCATTTGCCCATGAAGGGACACTGGTTTCAGGACATTTTAGCTATCCAAAAGGCAACGACCGATATTCTCAAGAGCATTCCGAAAAATGACTTAACACTCATTTGAAATGCTAATTGACCGGGCTAAACGCTGTATCGAAGCACAAGGAAACTACTTTGAATAAAAAAATATAACTTTTGAAAAATATTAATTTTTTGTTGTTTTTTATAACAGTCCTGTTTCTTTTGCAACAGACCTTGTGTGATGATTTGTTAAAAACGAAGGAAATGTTTCACATTCACTTTATGCATTGAAGTGATAAATACAGAGGCCAGCTGACCGCGATAACAACAGCTGAAAAGCAACGTCTTTTAGACGATAGAGCTGAATAGTTTTTATAAACATTTGTGGTATGCTTACCTCCTATTTGATAGAATTTGTTTTCTTGTTTTTTATGGCAGAAATAAAAATATCGTGGCGATGTTGTTATGGATATTGTCAAACAAGTGACCAAAAAAGTTTCCCGCTATCAATACTGAGAGTACAGGGAGTAAAAAAAATTAAATGCTGTGGAAAATCAAAAAAATATTTTTTAATATTTCATACAGCTTTAAAACTGAAGGTATGTGTCAGAAGAATAGAAATACTGACAAAATTTCTTAGAATTTTCTGAGAGACTAACAAATATTTATTTCTTAGTTTGGTTTTAAAGATAATAGGTACGCATTTTACGTAGATTGTAGTGCCTATCTTAAAAACGTTTATACTCCAGGAAAATGATGTCCCCAAGAACACTCACTTTTACCAAACACACGACAAATTGATAATTCGGAGCAGTGTTTAGAGATGTTATAGCGTAATAAACTAGAGTTTTCGAGTCGATATGTGACAATGGATGAAACATGGCTCCATCATTTTACTCCGAAGTCCAATCGACAATCATTTGAGTGGACTGCACACGATGATGGTGGCGTCTGTATTTTAGGATGGAATTACTTTTATTAACTGTCTTGAAATTTTTTTTAAAGACCAAGGAGCGACTACAACGGCCGCATTTGAAGAAAACGAAATTGGTGTTTTACCAAATATCCATGAATTGGACTTCAAACTGCTTCTGCATACACCGTATTTTCCAGATTTGGCCCCCCAACTACTATTTCCTGTTCTCCGATCTCAATATAATGCTCGCTGGGAAGAAGTTTTCGTCGATTGAAGTGGTGATCACCGAAACTGAGATGTATTTTGAAGCAAAGGACAAATCATACTACATAAATGGTATCGAAAAGTTGAAAGGTCGCTATAATCAGTATATCGAACTTGAAGGGAACTAACTGTATTGAATAAAAGCAAAACAGTTTTGCCAAAAAAAGTTTTTTAATATGATATGCCAAGGACTTTACAATCTGTTAGATTTTGAGATAATCCCCTTAAATTATACACACGGGCTTTTCTCGAGAAATTGCTAATTGGTCGGAACCACTGATATCATGCTTTACACACTGATTGAACGGCATCAAGTACTTGCATGGCATTAAAGCTTCGGTGCACCGAAGTTAACGTTTGTGCTTGTTTTTCTTTCACTTCGAGACTTTAAATAAATGAATTTCCAGTTGGTTGAATAAAGTACGACGAACTGCATAGCTATGGCTCTCAATTTGCAAATGTGTGATTGTATGTGTGTGGGTGTATAGCCCAGTGAGTGAAATGGTTAAATTGACCGCAAATGCCACAAATCTGTGGCTTATTGACTTTATCAACGCAGACAGCCTAGAAGGCAGGCAATCACTATCAACTCAGTGCAACCGACTCACAAAAAATACACAACAACAACAATGGTAAATACAATAACAACGAGCAATAATTTGCAATTTGCCCAAAGTAAAGCACACAAACGCGAGACAGCGAGCGCTTTATTGAATAATTTGCATGAGCACAAAGCAAAAATCACACAATGAATGTATTAAAATTGATTCTGTCATTTGAGCGACGTTAATTTTACGATAACACAAGCAAAAAAAACAATGAAAAGAATGAAGTGCGAAGTGAATGAAAAAAAGCGATTGTGATATTTTGCAAATTGTCAAATAAATGTTACTTGAGTGCCATACTAGTGTCTTATAATGTCTCACTAAGAACGCTTTATTTTCACTTTGCATTGCCAGCGGCGAAAACAACTCGGCTGCGAATGGCCGTTAAACGCACAAACAACGCTAAGTGAACACATCAAACGCTTCCAAACGCGTCAACGCTTATCTTCATGAGCTGTACCATTCATTCTATTGTTTTGTTATTGACCCAATTTTCGTTGTCTTTGGCAGTTTGGTGGGATGTGAAAGTGTTATGCAATCTTTGGAAGCTTGGAAAATTCTTCGAACTTCTGCAAGAATTTTCACAAGCGCGTATACATACATACATGTATTGTCGTATGTAACTTTTAAAAGCTAAGTACTTGCAATTTTAGTTTACTTTTATATAGATTACTAGCACACTCAGCCCGCTTCATCGGGTTATATTTAAGGGGGTATTCTAGTCTAGAAATTAAAAAAAAATCAAATTTTTCTTATATATTTTCAAAGTTTAACTATTCAAGAATATGTGTACAAGAGGATTTTTCAAAATTATAATTAATTAAGTATAGGCATTTTTCTGTCCCGCCATCCAAACTGGTTCGGCCGGAACGCGAAACTTTAAACGCGTTTTTCTCAAAACTGACTTTTTCGGAACGATGCCCACGATTTCTCAGGTTCTACTGGACCGATTTACTTGAAATTTTTATAGAGTCTTCTTTATAGGTTTGTCCATGGTTGGAACTAGCCCCATCCCCAAATTTTTATTTTTATTATTTTTAAAAAGTTCGAAATATTCAGAAAAAGTGATAAAACAAAAAAAACATTTTAGGCAGTCACCATTTTGTGAAAAAAATGTTTCCCACTTTTCCGTAGTTCCGACCATTGCGACATTATTCCATATTAATAATCTTTTTTTCTTTTTGGTTTCAGATAACTAGGAGGGTTGAAATCATGGGCATGGTCACGTGGAAATTTTTAGAGACCCCCCACTTCGTCAGCTCATAATTTTTGAAATTTTTTACTTTTAATAGATTTTAATTTTTTTCTCTACTCTTCTAAAACTAAAAAATAACTGATAAAAAAATGGATGGTAAAAATATTGATTGCCTTTTTTTATGACACTTTAAAAATTACCTGAAATTCATGCTTCTAGACTAGAATACCCCCTTAAGCACACAAGAACTAATAATAAACAAAATCATAAAAAAGTTTTTTTAGTTGTAATACGCTTGATTAAGATTCTGCTAAAAAATATATCAATGAAGCTGATTTCCCATAGTGACAGTCAAATGAAATGAGTTTTAAAAACGTTCTTCGAAGTCAAATTCGTTTGTTCATAACTTTGCGCTGCGCTCTGTTTCTGTGACAACCATAATTTGTTTTCATATGGAATTCCTCCTCAAATGCTCATGGATAACAAAAATGATTCTAAACAAAATGAATTGAATAAATGAGTTTAAATAAAATTGAAAATATTGGATAGAAACTGGAAATGCTTCCAACCATGTTGCATGTTGCCCAGAAGTTGAAGATTTTTCTGATGTTCACTTCAGAAAAGAAAAGAGGTAACGTGGCTCATTGCTGACTCATAAATTTTTTTTTTTTTCATTTATTTATTTTTTCCTATATATGGTATTAAATTATAAAAATTATATAAAATTGACATTTAGGTTTATGAACTCCTTTATTACTTCTATATGTTTCAACCACACTCCATATAGTGCTTTTATGTGTATGTCCACATATTTTCGATTTAGATCATTTTATATACATAAATTCCACACTATGAAAATACAGTTCAATCGAAAAATCGTAGTTTTTCAAAAGAGCATAAGTCAATTTTCAATAATAAAGCACTGCAAAATGAACAAAAGTGCCAACATAGCCGACATTGTTGCGAGTTGTCGATTCGTAGAAATTTTGTCAACTTTGCGACGCTTTGATACAGCTCAGTTTGTCGCCAAAATGGTCATTTGCTTTTTTCAAATTGTTTGTCAGAACTAAATATTTTCCTCTGCCCCTTCTCCGCGCGAACTCGCCATTACTTCCATGGACTGAGGAAGAGTTTTACCCTATTTTTATAATGTTTAATTTCTATTGAGAAATACTGATACCTCAGCGCTTATTTATGTATTATAATAATATTCACTAAAAAGTAAAGACATGCATACGTACATTTATACAACTTTTTAAATTCTTTACGTAAAATTAATTGATAAAAGCATAACTAAAATTAATTATTTCATCCCCAGACCCCTACTAGATGACGATCGTTCAACTGCTCCGCTCTAATTATTGAGATCAAAAGAGGAGAGTTTAAAATAATGTCAAGCATCAACGTACGATTATTCAAAAACCTAAATAGGTATAGACTCATTTAAGAAACTTTACAGGTACACTCCCTTTGTTCGAAAAACGAAAAACATGATATGAAGAATATGAGAGTTGGGGGTAATAGCGACCCCATTTTATCTATTTTCATCAATACTAGCTATTATGAGTATGACACATACTAACAAAGTCTTCCCTGGGTTTCATAAAGTACCTTACAACCATCACCAATCAATAGGTGTAAAGTCGGATGTTCGAAAATACTAAGTCTTGACACGCATTGACCAATATTTGCGGTAAAAAAATCAACTATAGGTAATGGGTTCCACATATTCGTACCCACGGTCTTGAATAGATTAAATTATAATAGTTTCGAACCATTTTAAGGCATAAGGTGACTTACTTTAAAGGAATTATTAGTGCAAAGTTGTATCCCGCTATATTAATTGCTTCTTGATTTGTATACTGGAAAGTGAGAGAAAGAAATGGAATTTAGATTTTTGCTATATGGAAAGTAGGCGTGGTTCGCACTTATACAGGAATGTGAATACAATGCCACGCACTAAATTTAGTCGAGATCGGTCGGTCGGGTCCCCAGACATGTGATTTCAAGTGCTACGCCAAATGCCCAATTTTTGCAACGGATCCTTTAAAGCCCTCTCATATCAATTCGTGTATAAAATTTTAAGCACATAAAATATTTTTTGTTGACGGAAAACATATATTGACCACAGCTCAAAAAATATGAATATTGACACAAAAATATTTTTTTATTTTGATTGCAATTAATTTATTTTTTTTTTACTAATTTTTTTCCACTTTGGAATTTTTTTTATATTTTTTATATTTTTCAATCTTTTTTCACTCTTATATATTTTTTTCAATTTTAATTTTTTTTATTTTTGTTACTTTTTCATGTTTTTTTTTACTTTTTTATTTTTTTTTATTTTTTTCTTACGTGTTTTTTTTTACTTTTAATTTTTTTATCCTTTTCTTTTGTTTCTCTTTTTCAACTTAGTTGATATTATTTAATTTAAAATATTAACTATTGATAACAACTCCAAAAGATTTATAATTGTTTTTATTTGAATTACACCTAACATATATTTTAAATTAATATTTTTTCAATTTTTGTTTTTCATCTCATTTTTATTTTTTATTTTTTTTTTAATATTTTCAATTTTTTATTTTTATTTTTTTTTTTACTTTTTTATTTTTTCCACCTTTGCATTTCTTTGTTTCTTAATTTTTTTATTCTTAAGTTTAACTTTTTTTTTTTTTTAAATATATTTTTTTTTTGACATATTTAGTTACAGATTTATCGCTCTTTTAGCAGTTTTTAACAATAAGCGGAGTTGACGGGGTTATCTTCCGAGTTCATCTATTTTCACAATTTTCATTAACGAAAGCGTATAACTAAACACATGGTATACTTATACACAAATACTATACCGCTATGATCATCTTCGTGGTAGTGGTGACAACCAGAAAACCCCAATTTTTCTAGACACTAAATATAAAACCTTTAATTTTTTAATATATAATATTTTATCGCTCATGACCATAATATTATCGTAGTATCGAAATACAGGACACTTTTGCAAGATCCAATCAAAACTTTCATAATTTTTAAGCGGCACTGCGCTGCGTATGAGTAACGTTTTAGTAGTACTAAGCTATGTGGTACTATAATAATACTTATATGTATATGAAATTGCTGCACGGCAGATATAATGGCAAAACAATTAATGAAACATTAAAGCAAACATTTTAGAAATATTCTCAGCCTTACATGAATTCACAGTTTGCCAAACTCATGCAAATGTGCAGTACGTTTGTAGACTCGTTGCTGGTCTCATGCTGACACCATACAGTTGTTGCTGCTGTTGTTGTGGTCAGACTGCTGGTACCACATAAAAAAACAATGCAAAAACAACAAAGCGAACTAACAAATCAACCACGATGATCAAGGGAAATGGGCGAAAATTTGTGGTCGTCTTTTCGAATTTGTTGTTTTCCAATTTGAACAATTGTTTTTATTGTTATTGTATTTGTTTTGGTTTTTATGCAGTCTGTGCCATGCACAAGCATATCGAGTGCTGCTGAGTATATGCATGTCCCCTTTGTGCTTATTATTCTATGGGTAGGCGAGTTACCAGACAACTAACCAGTTTCCATGACATGCCGAAAAATTAATTTTCTGTATTGCAGCGCACGCCTCTGCCGCGCCGCCACTTTGACATCACTTATTTGAGAGCTTAATATACGTGCATTCAATGCAGCTCTGCTTTTGTCTGCAGATAACTGTATTTTCAACAAATTAAAATGCTCATGGAAGTGATGGAAATGGCAAAAGAGTTGGGACTGAAGTTAAAAAAATAATTAATTTTGCAGAAACTATCACGCTGTTATTGCTGAATATTAGAATATGTGCTGCTGGTTTACTAACATACATAAGTGCACGCAAATATTTTAGTAGAGGGTTCAGAGTTTCTTTTGTTTGCTCTTTTAAGCGATAATTGCTGAAACAAATAAATTTATTGCATTTCAAATATAAGAAAAAAATTTCAATTTAATATTTGACAATGGACTAGCAATTATTTTATATATTTTTATTTATTTACTTAAGTCTATGAACGTTAATTCTTACAGAATATTAGAAAATTATGACTTAAACTAGAATTTTAGCATTAATTACAATTAAACAACTACATTGTGACAAAAAAGGACACAAAATTGTAAATAAAACGCAAATATTTAAATTCCCACCAGATGTAATATGCCTATGCCAACAATTTTTCCAGTCCTCGAAACACTTTTCATAAGCACTTTTTAGGATAGCCTTCAGTTCCTTCAGCGATTGGCTGAAAACGGGTTCCGCGGAGCCGTAATTTCAGTGTGGGGAACAAAAAACAATCACACGAAGCTAAATCTTTTGTGTGCTGTGGTGGATCGATATTGCGATCTCTTTTTTTTTTTTTTGGCTGACGATTTTTAAGCACCATACCCTTCACTTTTCAGTTGAAGAGGTTGAAGGTCGTCCAGAGCAAGGCATGTCTTCAACGATCTCTTGATCGTCTTTGAAGGCTTTTTAGAAAACTTGCGATGCCCACTTACCACTACATGATAAAGCGGAAGGAATGACCGAACACTTTTCTTCCTAGATTTCACTATGTTTAAAAAGACTTAGGGTTCGATTTCATGGTAGACTCCGTGCTGTCAATAAACTTTTTATTGAGTATTAATTCATTCATAATTTGGAGAGTGAAAGTTTCAAATGTAATTTAAAATTGTGTTATATAGAAAGAAATACACTGATTGATTCCCTGTGTCAAGTTAGAGTTTTATATCTTAACTTAGTGCTTGTTTAAAGTATATTGTAAGTATTCGCTTTTTTTGTCAAGGAACGCGCGTACCAAGTTTCAAGATATCTCCATTTTTACTCAAGTTACAGCTTGCACGGACTGACAGACACACGGGGACTGTGTGTGACGGATTTCAACTCATCTCATCTTCTTGATCATTTATACAAGCTGCGTTCCAAAGTAAACAGGGCTTAAAAAACAGAACAAATGGTTGTTTCGACAAAATCAATTTATTTTATTCAAAATAGTCTCCTTCTGCTTCAACGGTTTTGCACGGTCCAAAAGCATGTCGAACGAGTGTTTAGCTCGTTGGCCGGTATGGTCGCCAGTATGCCGGTGCATGCCCTTTAAATGGCCTCTACGTCTGCATAACGCTTTCCTTTCATGGGCGAATGCATTTTTCCGAAAAGGAAGAAGTCGCACGGTGCCATATTAGGTGAATACGGTGAGAGGTTAATGGTTAAAATGTGATTTTTGGTCAAATAATCGGTCACAAGCTTCGATCGATGAGAGCAATTTTTGGTCGTCAGTCAATTTGTGCGAAACAAACCGTGTACACACCTTTCGTAAGCCCAAATCTTCGGACCAAATGCGATAAATCGATGTTTTGGATGTTCAATTCCATTTCCATGAATTTCAATGATGATTGCGGCTGATTTTTGATAATCACGGATTTTGATTGGCCCACATGTTGGTCGTCATTTATGTCCTCACGACCGCTTTGAAAACGTTGAGACCACTTGTGCACTCTGCTACGGGATAGGCAATTATCGCCATAAACTTGTTTCATCAATTGAAACGTTTTGGTAAAAGTCTTACCAATTTTAAAACAAAATTAAATGTTGGCCCTTTGTTCGAAGCTCATTTTCGCACCGATAACACAAGCATACTGACACTTAAAACGCAATAACTTCACTTCTAATCTATGAAATGTCACGAAATTCTCACTGGACAATCGATAAAGATAGCAGATTCTAACGCACCAGTCGACATAAAGAAGGAGGGCGCTAAATTCAAAAAGTTACTTTGGAACTTACCTAGTTTATATATAACTTTATATCTAACGCGATTAGTTTTAGGTGATGCAAAACTATTATACTCTGTAGAAACATGCTTTAAGAATATATAAAATCTCCCGATTAGACACTAGTTTTTAATATTATGTTGTCAAAAAAGTCTTGCGGTATTTTCGCTAGTTGGCGCTGAAAGCGCGTAGTTCTAGTTTTATTCGTCGCATCGGGTCATATTATACCTTTTTGGAAAGCTCATTTCACGCGCTAACACGTGTTTGATTGATTGTCGTTTCTATTAAGTCGTTCGTGAGTTATAGCGTCGCAAACATGGAGCAAAATAAAGAGAAAATACGGCATATTTTACAGTACTACCACGTTTACGGCTGCTTGAATAGCTGCGATATCGTCATTCGTATTTGACGCCTTATCCAGCATTTTAGTAGCAAAATTTGCATCGATGCCAATAATTTTACAGACTTTTTCCTTGAATTCAATTACAAGCCTCTGAACAACCTGTCTCTTGCTTTAATTAATTTAAATCCTCACAACCATTTTTAACCACATATTGCTTCCTTTTCAACAGCTATATATTTTTACGACCACACATATACCCTGTATTTTATAAAAAGTTAACAATTGTTGAAGCTTTTAAGCTCTTTTGAGCTTTTATACAAAAAACTCGCTCTTCAAATAGGAATAAGTCAAAGCGAAACGAATAATTGCTGGGTATGAATGAATCAAAATTGTAGAAAGCAAATTCGACAATGCAGCAATTGCCATCGTTTTCAGAAGCAATGCATCACTGCGCTGCGAACTAACGAGCTTTCAGCATTGCTGCTAAGAACTGTATTGCAATGTTTCAAGTTTTACTCCCCACACATTAGTTTACTCATTCATGGCCGCTTCCTCATCGGCGGACTAACAAAGGCCTCGAGTGTTTGTCAATTTCCAAGCCGGCAAAATTTTTGTCATACTGCACTCTCAATCTATTCTTTTTGCGTTCTTTTGTGAAACATTTATTTTGAAAGCCTTCGAGCAACACAGTTAAGTCGGACTGAATTCACTTACAGCGCGCATTTATACAGCCTTCGGGTCGCTGCGTACAGTGTAAGAGAGGAAGTGGGAGAGTGGAGCAGCGCATCACAAATTAATCGCCTTAAATTTTAATTACCTGCAAAACAAAAGACAAACACACACACTGCTGACGTTTTCAATTTCTGCACCAGCCACCAGCCTCTTGAGACAGCTCGCACATACTTACAGATATATATGTACATATGTATGTATGTATAAAAAAAAATGCATGTATGTATGTATAATAATTGTGTCGTCATTTTCCCATTCAGAACAGTAAACGCTTTTGCGAGATCGTTTTTCATAAGTTCTCCACTCACTTTCTAAGGCTTTGGCTCATACTACTCATCTACGAGTGCCTGAATGTGTGGTTGTACGTATGCGTGTCTCTTCGCCATTGTCTGTGTGTGTGAGTTATTGGCCAACGGCAGCATTTTCCATTGTTTTGCGTCCGGTTGCTGGAGAACCTCTGCAATATCCTTCAACCTACGTGAATAGACGCGAGGCGTTGGAAGAGTGCGGGCACAGAACAATGGAGTGTTAGCTGCTCAGCTGTAAATGCGCGACATTTCGAAGACAAAAACTTTTTTTCACAAGCAACCAAGTGTCAGCGCTTGTCAGACAGTTGTGCGAGACTCTATGATTGGCTGTGGGCGTTAGTGTGTGTAAAAGGGGCGGCAAAGGCGCATACACATATGTATGTGTATGTAGGGGAGTGATGAAAGTGTTGATGAGCACTAAATGAGTTGTTTGGCAGCGGGAGATTCAGCAATGTACTGACAGTGTGATGTTGGCAAACATAAAGAAATGCTGTCATTCAAAATCGCAGTCAACACGCTGAAAAGCCGCAATATGTGCACAACTACATACATATATACTGTAGCACATATGTACGGTACGTATGAGTAGATGTATTTTTTTCAAATGTTGCACATGCCCGGTAGAGAAGGTCATTCCTGAATATGTTATCCCCTCAATTTATTGTAAATACAGTTCTCTTCAAATCAATGAACATACAAATCAGCTTCTTTGTAGAATATGGTCGGACGAAAGCATGCCCGACTATTGGAGTTTAAAAGTGCTCTTGGAATTGTATGAATGAACAAAATTTTTTTTTCAGATTTTTAAAGGTGAATATTTTCCACGTTGTGTTACATACATTTCCATTTTTTTTAGCGTGAAGAAGAATTAAAAAATTTAAATTGTTTAACAAAAAATTATGTAAAATATTATTATTTAAACAACGTTGTGTTACATACATTTCAATTTTTGTTTAGAGTGAATAACACTTAAAAAGTTTCAATTGTTTTACAAAAAATTATGTAAAATATTATTATTTAAACAAAGGACCATGAAAAAATATTTATAATATAGCACGATTATTTTTCTTTAACTTCACAAAATTTCATCAGTTTATCTCCAGTAGTTTGTGAGAAAATAATTTTACAATTTTCTGGTGCTCTAAATTTCAACCTTCAATAACTTTAACAAAAATAAAAGAATTTTTACGAAATATTTATATCACAGGATATGCGTCTGGTCCCCTTTCTAATAAACTGCTAATTTTCTAAATAGGAGATTTTTCGAAATTTTCATGGACCACTTGACGTGGTTTGACCCAGCGCACAATAGTCCGTGTATCGGCATCATGGGCCTTCACTCTATTTGCTCACTATGATTCACTACAAATTTTCCTTGCTGGGCAGCTTTTAAGTACCGCTTTTAAGTTATTTTTTAAATGAATATACAAGCGAGTATGTGTGCATGTACAGTTAGCCTGCAATATTTCATCACTGCGTTGATGAATAGTTTTCGTTTGCTCAATGCGGAAGGGATATATCATGGCGATATAGTATTGTACATAGTAACAAGCATGAATGCAAAGCGCTGATAAAAACCGTTAGTAGTGGCATTTGAGAAATACTGCATATAGTTTTTTATCTTGTTAATTCTTTTCACGGCGCTTTTGTGGGGAGCACACTACATGTGCAGTCTGCGAGTAACACACAGTTGAGTCGTTACTTAACATAAACCCTGGTGTACGGCTTAGTGGGTGCACGGAAAGCTCCTGAGTTAAGTATGTTTGTAAATTGAAGAGTTATATGAAGAGGTGAAAATTCGTTACTATGTGATTTTATGCATATGACAACAATATTAGGAAAACGTGATATGGAAATTTTGGAACGTTTACAAGAAGAAAAGTGTTTTTTATCTAAAAAAATATTTTTTAATCTTAAGACTGGTTCAATATTTGGCATCTGCTGATAATGAACATATTTTCTGACCAAACCAAACAATTGGCGTTATCTGTTAAGGGGGTATTCTAGTCTAGAAATTTAGAAAAATCGAAATTTTTTATTTTTTTTTTTCAAAGTTTAACTATTCAAGAATATGTGTACAAGAAGATATTTTTTTCAAAATTCAAATTATTTTCGGAGATATAGACATTTTTCTGACCCGGCATCCAAACTGGTTCGGCCGGAACGCGAAACTTTAAACGCATTTTTCTCAAAACTGACTTTTTCGGAACGATGTCCACGATTTCTCAGGTTCTACTGGACCGATTTACTTGAAAATTTTATAGAGTCTTCTTTATAGGCTTGTCTATGGTTGGAACTAGCCCCATCCCAAAATTTTTATTTTTATTATTTTTAAAAAATTCGAAATTGTCAGAAAAAGTGACCAAAAAACTTTTTTTTTCAGGCAGTTGCCATTTTGTGAAAAAAATGTTTCCCACTTTTCTGTAGTTCCGACCATTGCGACATTATTATAGATTAATAATCTGTTTTTTGTTTCAGATAACTAGGAGGGTTGAAATCATGGGCATGGTCACGTGGAAATTTTTAGAGACCCCCCCACTTCGTCAGCCCATAATTTTTGAAATTTCTTACTTTTATTAGTTTGTAATTTTTTTTCTCTACTCTTCTAAAATTAAAAAATGACTAATAAAAAATGGATGGTAAAAATATTAATTGCCTTTTTTTACGACACTTTAAAAATTACCTGAAATTCATGCTTCTAGACTAGAATACCCCCTTAATAAGAATAAAAATGCTGTATGATCTCTCAAAAATTCAGGAATGATGTTTTCAACGACGTTTTACAAGAGAAAATGTTAAGCAAATATATGTTTGATATACTAATCATTCGATTTGAATATGGTTAATTAATTTTATCTTCATTACAGTAAAATCATTGAGTTCGAATTATGATAACTATTCTTCTTCTTCTCCTTTTTACGCTTTGAACCTTACCATATATTATGAGTAAGTTCGTCATAATGTTTGTCGGAGACCCCATAAAATGTATATATCATTGCCAAGCTGTGTCGATTTAGCCATATTCATCTGTCGGTACGTCTGGTTTTCCCTCTGTATATACGCGAACTAATCCTTCAGTTTTTAAGTTATCGATCTGAAATTTTACACTCGTTCTTTCTTCCCGAAGAAGCTGCTAATTTTTCGGAACGGCGAATATTTTACCATTATAGCATTGCTATACAAACTTCACGATCGGAATGATGGTCTTGTATGAACAACTTTTTCATTTAAGGAGGTATCTTCAATCTAAAACAATAATACAATCCCCCGAAGAAAGCATAGCATATACTATACATAGCTGCTATACAAACTGAGCAACCGAAAACAAGTTTATGTTGAATAGCTCTGAGAGGTCCTTCTCGACCCTGATGCAGCTTTTGGTATTACTTACCGTCAGTTTACAGAGCCTTTTTAATTTTACGAGGGCGACAAATTCAGGCTTTTTTTTGCTTCTTTTCCTGCATGTCGACCTTCTTTTCGACCTTAATTTCCTATATATTTTGCACAAATATCTGGTCAATTGCAGATTTGGCAAATTTGGCAGGTCTACAAGCAAGGAAATACCTTCAGGTGCAAAACGTTAACGAAAGGATTGGAATTCAATAATTCACATATAACTCATACACATATTCGACATAAGGTTTGTATGAAAGTATATTGAAGTTGGGGGTAGTATGGACCCTATTTTATCTATTTTTGCCAAAACTACACACTGTTAACATGCCGTAACTAATAAAATGTTCCCTGAGATTCTCATACCAAAACCAATCATATGGAGTAAAGTCACCCTGGAGCTAGGTCACGTTCATTCGTTCATTATTCGTGTCCCTTTTTCTATTAATTGCTTCTTGATTTCTACACTGGAAAGTGAAAGAATCAAATGGAATTTAAAATTGTGCTAAATTGGAAGTAGGTGTGGTTGCATAGGAATGTGAAAAGAATTTCATGCACTAAATTTGGTAGAGCGGGCACCCGATATGTGATTTCACCTAAAATTGGACGGTGCCAAGCCAGTCGTCCAGTTTTTACTTCGGCTTCTAATAAGGGGGGAACCTGCTTCAAAAAAACGATTTTTTTGCTTAAATCTCTGTAAAAACAATATTACAATATGTCAAAAAAGTTTCAGATGGGAATTCGAAATATTTTTGAAGCTAGAAGGGAAAAAGTGACCGAGCGTCTTGCAGATGTATGAGCGATTGGGCAGAAAGCGAAAACTTTGACGCGCGATTTCTCGGGTTTTCATTTTTACGATTTTTCTTAATTTGCGGGCAGGATAGAAAAAAAACTAAATATCGTATGGAATTGGGGCAAAGTTTATTATCTTTGGCATTCAATTATCTTCTATTTAAACTAAAAAAAAAACTAAGAAAAGTCAAGTTTGAACATGTTTTTAAACAACATGAAGTATTTTTTTTTTTTGTTTTGTAAAATTTTACACTTTTTTTTTTGAATTTTTTGTTTCCGATAGAAATTGCGTCCTGCATCCTGCCCGTCGTCCGACAAATGCACATGCGAGCTGCATCGGGCAATTGTTTCCCAAAGGTAGAATATCAAAAATTTCGTATCGAAAAAATTTGTGAATGATGTTTAAATATATAACTATAAATCCTAGAAATTTCGCTTTAATCACAAATTTCTTTCCCTCCCAAAAAAAATTCTCAAAAAATCGATTTTTTGAAGCCTCTAAAGCAGGGTCCCCCCTAAGCCTTCTCATATCAACACGGGTGTAATTTTTATACATGTCTCTTTCATATTTAGCTATTGATTTTATATGGGAAGTGTACGGAGCTATCTTCCGATTTCAACTAGTTTTACAGTGTCAGTAGAGGTGCTTAAGGGACTTGTCCTGAAATAATTTGGTTTTTGTATCTTAAGTGGTTTAGACAATATTTACATTAAACGAATTAAAGGGCGAGACCACGCTTACTTTTTCAAAAATTTTAGCCCACAGGTACCCTCTGTAGCAACTTGTTGCAAGAGTATAAATAACTAAATAATTTGTGTACTATTAAACTTTGCTTTTCAATGATACTACGCATTTTCTCTTTTATCGCCATTTGTACGCTGAAGTTTTTTCCCATTCCTATTAACTGACAGTGAATTTATTACGATTAATATTATTGCGCCAAAATAGTACTTTTATACTCTCGCAGCGCGTTGCACAAGGTACAATTGTACTGTTCACCTAACGGTTCTATGGCAGCTTTAATCTTCAGTTCTTTGTAAGAATAGGACATGTGCAAAATTCTAAAACGATATCTCGAAAACTGAGGGACTCGTATTTACAGACGAACAGATAGACGGTCCTTCTATGCGACGTTTCCTTCTGTTCAGTGCATAATTAGCGAGCATAGTTATATTATTGTAATGTGATTTGGTACCAAAAATAGATCACTTATTTCTTATCACTCCGAAAGTATCTACTCGGTTGCACTCGAGCCTAGCCTTACCCTGCTTGTTTCTATTTTTATTTCGATGACGCAAACAAATGCTTTAGTGTTATTTATGAATATGTTTATCAACGACGGCATGAAACATATGCCAACTATTCTAATAGACACTATCGCACCGCACAACAAAGCAACAATAATATTTAATTCACCATAATAGCAAATTACTATGCACTTAGATTATTGGTTTGTAATTAAATTGAAGTGCAGATGTCCACAATTACATACATATGTATATGGTTTGTATATACGTATGAAAGGACATATTTTACTGCATTGCGAATGGTAGAAATTAAATAACTTAATTTGGTTAATATTGTGTTATAAACATATAATGACGTTAGAATTCAACAGGCAATTCAAATTCTATTGGATACATTGTAGATTTCCTGCGTCGTCACCATTTCATTTACCAATGAAGTTTTTATGAGTTTTTAGAACTAACCTGGAGATAAGAGAGAGAACTCAACTAAAGCTTAAAACCTTTGCACAACATTTTTAAAAATTAAAAATAAAATTCCAAACATTAAATAAAGCATTAACCGAGTTGGATTTGAGCAAAAAGTTGAGGGATTTTGTTAATAATTTTGTTAACTTATTCTTCAAAATTTTTCCCCTCCCAGTCGCAGTAATTCCCCTTTGCCCAAATACAATTGTGTCAACGCTTCTCTCCAATCCTCGGAACAGTTGTTGAAGTCAATTTCCGGAATAGGACTCAAAATGGTTTACCCAGAGCGGTCGTTTGAGTCTGCGGAATAGTCAAAAGTTAGACGGAACTAAATCAGGTGAATAACGGGGTTGCGGCACGATATTGGTTGAAAATTTTGCGAAAAATTCACGAAGATTCAGTGCAGTAAGCGACGGTGCATTATAGTGGTGCAAAACCAACAGCTGTCGACCCATAATTCCGGCCTCGTTTTACGAATAGCTTTGCGCAAACGACGCAGAACACTTAAATAGTATTCATTGTTGACAGTTTGGCCGGTCGGAAGGGATTCAGAGCTAAGTCTAAACTAAAAAGTCTCACTATTTTATGCCCACAGTATATTATGTTTACTCATAAGCATTTTATTGATTTGAATTATCAGATAATACTCTCAACAGATATATACATTATGTTAAGGTATTAATATTAGAGAAATGTTATCTGTGCAGACAATAAATGGTGGGAGAATTTATTATTGCTATCGTAAATTTTTTATGGTAGAAAATATGTTTTGTAAATATGTGTGGTACTTTCACCACGTGTACAGTATGTACATGTAAATTTGCATAGCAGAATGCTAATACTAATTAGGTCGCTAAGGAAAGCGCAAAATAAATAGTTTTTATGCAATAGTTGCAATAAAGTTTTGAGTGAACTCTTTTTCGAATTATATGATTCAGTAAAATAAATTTCAAATTTGTGCTCATAAATAAAGCAGAAAACATGAAACTGTTATAAACCAAAGCTATAATACCATCCAATCATATATTTCTTTCAGCTTAAAAGGACATAAATTCAAGGCAAATTTGGGGGATGTATCTTGTCAAATAAAAAAGTTTTTATAGGATTGGACTTTGACACAATTTGTATGACAACTATATCCTACAGTGTGCCGTTACCGGTGGTTTCGTCACCTAGCAATTTCTTAGAGCGTAAAGGGTGTGCTCAAAGTTTCAGATCGATATCTCAAAAATTGAAAGACTAGACGGACGACTCGCCACACTGATCATTTATAATACATACACCCTTTATAAGATCCCTGGTGTTTTCTACGGGGTTTTACAAACTTTGTGGTAAATTTAATATATCTAGAAAACAAATTTCATTACTAAATGAAGAAAACATAATTCTGATCTGATAAAACTGATATTTTGTTTGAATTACTTTATTCCGCCTTACTTACATATTTCCTATATTGTTAGGCAGCTAAAAAGGAAATGTTGACTGAAATTGATTTAGCATACATTAAGACAAAAAGCACCCGGAATGTGTAATTCCAATCTCCGGATAAACGAAGTTTAAAAAAATGTATTTTGCTAAGTTGGTTGGCGTTATTCTTAATTACTATGCTAATATGAGCGCGATCTGTCAACCAGTTTGTTTTTCAATTAATAAAAATATCGCACAAAGAATTTTTCTTAAATTTAGTATTTGTAATCAAATTTCTTGTGCGAAATTGTTGCGCATGTTGGAAAAGTCTAACAGTGATTCAGTTTGGCAAAAACACAAGCCTGCGAGTGGTACAAAACCTTCAAACGGTCGAGAGATCGTTGAAGATATGCTCCGTTCTGGAGGCCCTTTGACCTCTTAAACTAATGAAAATATTAAAAAAAAGAGAATATGATGATTGAAAATCGTCAAGCAAGGTTTAGAGAGATGACTAAAGAGCTCAACAACTCTCGCGAGTCTATTCGAATGATTTTGGTGGAAATTATGCGTATGGAACGCGTTCTTGCTCGACAAGTTCCGATAAAAATGAAATTTTCTCAAAACGAGTATGATTGTGACCCAATTTAAAGCTAAAAACGCAATGAATGCCATCGATCAACCACGTAACAAGATTTAGCTCCATGTCATTTTTCTAATTCCCCAAACTGAATTGCCTGGGGAACCTGCTTTCAATCGATCGAAGAGATAAAACAAAATTCGCTGAGGAGCTGTAGCCTGCAGATCATCACTGAACGTGCTTATGGAAAGTGCTTCGTGTAAAAATCGTTGGCATAACTCTGATACATATGGTGGCAATTACTTTGAAGGCGACGAAATAAATATTGATCAATACTCGACACTGCATGAGTTTTCACGAATAAACGACGATTTTCGTTTAAGTACATTAATCTAAGAAATTTTAATTAGGTAACACTAAAATTGAGGGACTAAAAGGAAATATAGGACTCTGCTGACTTATTAAATTGGCACGTTCTAAGGAAGGCATAAAGTGAGGAATTCAAATGAGATGTTAATCATGGTAAAAAATATATATATATTTAATTTATAAAATTTATTAATTATTTATTTTATTTTACTAACCAACTTTTTATTATGAAAGTAAAATGGCTCAACAACACTTACATTCAATTATTTTTATCTACAGCAGCAGAAGCGCTCACAACTGCCCCGCACAATGGCAGCGACGCCGAATAGCGCAATAACTTCAATTTGCAGAAGCAGCGAATTATTTTATATTTTTCCTCTATGCATTATCATGCTCTGCTTTGAAGCCTTTGCTACGTCTGCACTTGGTAAGTATGTGGGAATATCAGCACGCCTCTTTATAGCGGGCGGACAATTTAAGCTACACAATGGAATTATTGCAATCGTTAAATTTTACTTATTTTCCACGCACAGATAATCGCCAGCCGGAATGCCAGCAGCAGCAATTGTTATCAAGATTTTATGTGAGAGACACTTAAGTAGGTGTTGTGGAGTTGTTGTACATATGCTTGTACCACTATATACTTGTATTATGTCTTACATATGCATAGCAGGTCTTCACATCCGCCTCTTGCACTGCACGCGCCGCTCGGAACACCACTGGCACAGTTTGACAGTTAGCGGAAATGTAAATAAATTAATTACACCACAAATTCGATGGCGAAAAGCAGTTACGAGTGCGGGCGAATCGATGTTACCCGCATACAAACAAACGCTTGCACACCTGTGTTGCTGCGGTGGTCCCATTAAAGTCTTTTATTTACATGACGGTCCGCAGACCAGACGAAGCACAACACAGCGTAGAATGGAGGAAAATTCACTGATGACTATGAAGAATTTCTCACAATTAAAACGGTGAATCTAATGACCAAAAGCGAACTGGCTTCGCGGACCGGATGTGATTTGCGCGTTACAAGTCGAAATATGTTCACTTAACGGTGTTTTGTATGTTTGTATGAGTGTGTTTCAGCACTTCAGAGAGTTTTACAAAAGTCCACTTCACCCAATTCGTTTGGTGTCACGAAAATGCCACTGAGCTACCGGAAACGCGCCACGACGCCGCGAAATGCAAAATTGTACTGAATTCACAACAAAGCCCCAATGAGCCTCGAGCGAAGTGAAATGAAAATATGTTTCCCAGTTCGCAAACAGTCGCCGGCAATGCGTTTAAATGGAGCGCGTTGGCACATGGTGACACTGACCGTTTGAGTGAGTGAGTGATTGAGTCGCTATCTTGCCCATTGAGTGAGTAGTTAAGCGTACTCACTGAATGCGCTTAAATATTTACGCTGCAGCAAGCTAGATGTGAATACCACAAAACAAGTTGGTAGGGGGTGTTTTGTTGTGAGTAAATATCAAATGTGCCGCACGACGATGATGCTCACGTGTGAAACCACTCACACACATACACGCACGCTCACTCAAACGTTGCGAATTTATTGAGTTCTGTTTTTGCTTTTTGAGCGCACACCGCAGCAGCCGTTATGCGGAAATGCACTTGAGCGACGGTGATTTCGGGCGCTCATCGCGCACGCGCTGAAAATCATTGAGCTGCCGAGTGAACACTTGAGTGACCATGGTTTAGGTGACGTGCATGTATTACAAGTATTGGCTACAAACAATTGACACTGGCTGCGGATGGTCGAAAATTAGTTGGAATTTCAGCAACGACGCTTAAAATTGCAAGGGCTTGCACGTGTGCGTAAGCGCATGAGTGTGCGTTGGAAATCTCGCTACACTGATAAAGTCTACGTCATCCCGCAGCGCTCACGTCAACCCTTGCTGTTGCTAACACTCACTTCTCCGCGGATGCCAATAATTGTGCACAAATTCCAAACAACGCGAAACAGACTTGCATTTACATACACACATAATAGTTTTCTGAGAACGTGGTGCAGCGTGTGCGAACAAAAAATGTGATATTATCGCACTCTCTTTTGAACGACAAAAGTATACTTGCTAGCATAAAAACTACAACAAAACGCTGTTATTAGGTTTCGAATTTTTTGAAATGGCTGGTTCCAGTTTGCAATGGAAACAATTAAAGCTAAGCAATTTTCATACAACCGCAGCCAAATTATCTTAAAGCACGAACATAAGGAATTGAGAAAAATGTTGGCTTATACGAAATCGAAGATCGGAGCTGTGCCCAACCACATTATGGAAGATTTTGAGGAAGGATCTTGATTTCGTGGGCTTACAAAATCTAACTCGTGCAAGGATCGAAGCCGAACGACCTCGACGTTCTCAATCAAAGTTTGCTCAGCAATGAAGCTCACTTTTGGGTAAGGTTAATAAACAAAATTCTAGCATTTGGATTGATGATAATCCACAAGTCATTGTTAAGGCGCTGTTACATCCTCAAACTGTCACTGTTTGGTGTGCTCTATATGCAAACGGAAACATTGGTCCATATTTCTTAAAAAATGAAGTCGGCCATAATGTTACAGTCAGACCAAGATTATATACGTTCGAAATCATTTATAGAACATAGTGACAAGCCCCAAAATTACCATTAAATTATGTGAGGTTTATTTGCTTTCATGTATTACTTGCTTCGTTGTTGAAGGATGATGCCCGGCACAAATTGAATTGTCAGGCATAGATAGGCAATGAAAATGAAAGGAATGTCAGAATCGACCAAACACTAATCTATAAACTATTGAAGAAAACCTGCCAGTCACTTATGCAAAAGGATCTATTAATTACTTAATTACATATTTATAACTATAAAATAACCAGTAATTTAATTGCACTGTCAAACTGATATAAGACACGCTTGTTAGGCTATCTATTTGTGCAATGATAAGATTGTGATGGAAAAGGAGATAACTGAATATGAAGTGGGGCAACTTATAATTATTAATTATCTGGAATGCCTTTACGCACTCGAAAAGAGCGTTGTATAATAACTCTTGAAATTAAGCCAATTGTTTATTCCTATTAAACAAAAATATGCAACGCTGTTTGCATTTTCGATCACATCAGTATAATATTTCGGGTATTTATAAAGCCACACTTATAACATTAATTCATCCTAATAACACGCCTAAAGTGAGGAATTCAATTAAGATATTTATCATAGTAAATTATGATTATATACAATCTTTATATACATATAAAAATTAGGTGTCACGTTGTTTGTTCGCGATGGACTCCTAAACTACTGAACCGATCTTAGTAAAATTTACCACTATATGTATGTCCAGTTTGAGCTAACTTAGAAGATAGGATAGTAAAAACTTAATTAAATAGTACAGTGAAAGCTCTATTAAATGGGCCCTTTATTAAGCGGATGTCTTCATTAGCCTTGAACATTGGACGGTACCACAATTCGTTGATCTTTATTAAGCAAAATCTATTAAGCGGACAACTTTATTAACTAAACCGAAAGGCTGATAACCAGACATTTAGAAAGCAGCCTTTCGTTATTTTTCCCAATGAAATTTATTTGCACAAACATATTCAAAATTAAACCTCAAGTACAAACCCTGGGATTCTTACACCGACAAAAACGTTTTTGCCTTCATTCGTAAAGAAAATTTTCACTGTATTGAATAGTTCATTATATGAAAAATTGTGTAAACTGCATACTATAACAAGGCGTGGCTGGATCCACTTGTAGATTAGGGTGATTCAAAAAAAATTTTTTTTTTCGTTTGGTACTCAGAAAAATAGGTTCCCAGATACCTTTAAGAAAGCCTCTCCAAACATGAGTTTTTAATTGTAACGGGAAGATCCTCCTACATACAGTTTTCTATTTTTTCTTATTATCAGATAGAAAAATTTATATCTCGCTTCCAACTACTTGAAAAAATATCCTGTTTCTTAGATTTTGTAGGAAATTTAATGCTCTACAAAAAAGGTTTTTTCGTAAATCCAACCGTTTAAAAGATATTAACAGTTAAAGTTTGATTATTTTTGGGAATTTTTTTTACTTTTTATGAATTTTATAACTCAATGAAAAAAAATTATTATGAATGATGAAACTTATAGTTTTGTAGGAAATTTACTGCTCTATAAAAATGGTCTAATATGATTTTTCGATTAAGTTAAGCGTTTACGAGATATCTATCGTCAAACATCAGTGCATATTAAGGTGAATCAAAAAAAAAAAAATTTTCTTTTGGTATTCTGAAAAATGGGTTCTTAGACACCTCTAAGAAGTGTCTAGGTGCCACACGAATTGATTCAATAAAAATACCGCAAGACTTTTTTGACAACCCATTTATTTAGAATTGTGGGCAAAAAATAGTAAGACTTTTTATTTAAATTTCGCACGAAAACCCATTTGTCGATATTTTTTCCTTGGTTACTATGACTGTGCCAAATGCCATATCAAAATAATCATTAGCCTTGTCTTTCTGAAGAACGCACAGTGCCTATTCTACAAAGAAGTTCTATTAAATTTTGTGTGCGGAGTAAAATTTCTGGTGCCGAAACTTTCAGAATGTTTGATATTTGTTTGTCGCGAGCAAGTATTTTTGATTGGTGTAGGTCGGCCATCGAAATCAACTGATGATCAGCAGGTCAATAAAATAAAGGAATTAGTGCTTGATAATCGACGATTACCTGTCAGAGATATTACTGCCATCGTTAGAATATCTAAAGGATCAGTGAAAACAATTTTGCAAGATAATTTATGGCTAAGACAAGTGAAATTACAATTGTTTCTTGAGTCTATGCTTACGATCCGGAATAATCAATCGGCTGAATATCTTGGCTGAATATCAAAGCAGAAAAACCACGTCAAAGCAGGTCAAAAATTTTCAACCGATTCGGTGCCTCAAACTTCGTATTCGCTTGTAGTATTATAGTGAGCTAGTGAGCTAAACGATCAGTCATTCTAAAGTTATACGGGAGTTTACATTATAGACATGCTTGAAGTAAGTCTGATACGTATCAGATTATAGATTTCACGTTCATCCAGTAAAACGCTCAGTTAGAGCAACTATAAAGAGTTTTTATCTAGCCGCTAATAAATATTGGAAAATTAGTGGCAAATTAACACCAGCAACAATAGCGAGACGTGAGAAACAGCAGAACTGTTAAGTGGTTTGGCATTGACTTTGAACTCAACACCTACAACAAAGCTATAATACATTCACAACAACCTCCATAGCAAACTACTCTAAGTCAGAATAGACAACCCAGAAATAAACTTGATGTCATGGGGAATCCTTAAAAATTGTTTACCATGTGGTATATTGGTTTCATATTAATGTATAGTACTTCACAAAATAGAATACACCGCGCAACCGTTGTGTATCAACTCACGTCTCTTTTTCCATATAAGAGCGATTTGAAAACGCTTAAAAAGTAATTTCCGGTAAGTTCCTCGGAGTGCTCTCCATTTATAAAGAGTGGAGGGGTTTATGGAGCTGTACTAAACAGGAACTATTCAGATTGGACTACTATAGCATATAGCTGCCATACAAACTGACCGATCAAAAGTAAGTTCTTGTATGGAAGGTTAATGAAATTAACGTTTTTTGCTTCTCACGGACTACTCTTGGTCCCATTTGAAAAACATTTTTGATGCATACATGAACACTGATACATATGAACTGCATATAATGTGTAATGGAGCCAACCACAACTACGCACGGTGTATTTGTGTTGCATTGCGACGCTACAGTATTGTTGTTGTTGTTAAATTTGTTATGAAGCGAGAGTTGCAAGTTGCTAATGGTAGGTGGTAAGTGGTAAGTGGCAAGCAGTTGATGGCAAGCAGTTGAAGAATTCTATACAAATTTGTTGTTATTGTTCTAACAACAGCTTTGTTGTTGTTATCAACATGTTATGGTATTGGTATTTGTAGCTCGGTACACGTGGAATGCAAATTTTCGGCGAGAATCGATGAAAATGATTTGCGAATATCGAAATTGTAAACTGCGGTGAAGTGCCATGCAAAAGCGAGAGATTGTGCTTTGCATTTAATTTGGTTAATAAATAAATAAATTCATAGATAAATACACATAGATAAATAAATATATATAGACTACTTTAGATTATCATTTGTCTTATACATAAATATTTTAACACAATTAACAAATGATTTATGCGAAATGCTTCTTTAGTTTTTTTTCTTCTTTTCAATGTTACACTATTTTATCTAGCGAATTTATTTAAACATTAAATGCATTGCAATTTCAATTCGACGGAATTCCGTGCCGCACAACAAGATTTCAATAGCCTTGTGCCACTTCGAGCTGCACAGCCGTCTCTCTGACCATAAAATGCAAAGCAAAGCAAGCAAAATTGGGCGTGAAAGCCAGACCATTTCTTTTGATTTCACTTTCGACGTGCAGATGATTTTGTTTATAATAATGTACCAATATATTATTTATAATGTTCTAACCAGAATGTCATTAACATTTGTGATTTAAGGGGCACACCTAGTGGAACAGCTTAAAACAACGTAGATTTTTGGGAATAAAAAAAACCGACCCAATCAATTGTATTGAAGTTTTCGGGGTATATTTATATTTATTTCTAGAATACGCAGTGAAGACGCAGTGAAATTTCGAAATTTGAAAAAAGTAAGTGCGTTAAAAATCCTCCGTGGATGAAACCTAACAATAAAAAAATGTTCATTAAACTAGAAGATATTCTCCGAACACCTACCTACGATTAAAAAATTGTCCAATGGCAGCGTTTTTAAAACAATAGTTGAATTTTATCCAAAATTTTAGTCGTTTTTGCCTTGCCATAATTCAGATCAAGAAACCGATTCAGTCTGTGTATGCAGAATTATATACAGAACAGACAGAAAAAAAAAATTCAGGATTAACTGGTCATTTCTTTTCGAGTTATCATTTCAGCAAATTCGAAAAATGTTACTTGGAGAAAAACAGGATTGAAAATAAACTGATAAACCTTTAAACTCACAAGCTAATTAAATCGATTTGAGACTTCAGTATGTTATTCGTAAAGCTATAAACTAAAAACTGCCCCTAAAATTCCAAATGATATCAAGAAGATGAATGATTCACTTTTTATATTTGAAGATTTGACCACACTTGGCGGATTGCAAACATACAACTTTATCGTAAAGTTTGAAATTTTTAGAGCTATATATACTTAGAACGTATTGTCATACGAGCGCTATATGAGTTGTTTATAGTAACTTAAAATATTCATCTTGGCCAAAAAATGGAATTATATCTGAACATTTTCGAGTGATTATTTTTTACAACTTTCAACATGAGGTAACTCAGCAACAGTACTTCGATGAATTCAATTTCTTCCAATACGAATTTCGTGAAGGTCTTCCAATAACAATTTTTGTTTCGGAAACTATTGATGCTGTTCGCAAACAGATATTGCAAGATCGTCACGTGATCTTTCGTTGAGACAACTATAGACATTTGTAGGACTAACATACATTTAATATTGCAGAGTAGTAGAGAGTATTGAGTAGAAAACATTTTTCTCGTGCAATCTCACTAAATTTATGAATTACTCAAAAAAGGTTCGTGTCGATTGGTGGCGTGAAATGTTAAAAAATACGACAACGGTGTTTCAAAACATGTCTTTGACAACACAACATATGATGAATCATGGATTTATACGAATGAGCTCGAAAGTAAACAGCAGTCGACTGTGTGGGTGTTTCAAAAGGAGCTGAATCTAAAAACAGATATTCGATTACGAAGCACATCCAAACAAATGGTTAGCTATTTGTTGGAAAAACTGAACGTGTCGCAACCATGCAACTAGAAAACCACAGAAGAGCAAATTCTGAGTAGTACACAGCTATTTCTGTGCCAGTTGTGTTTCAAGAAATCATGAAAACCAATCGCCGCAGACGGATCACCACGACATTGCGAACTCTCACACATCGACAGAAACAATATATTTTTGAGCAGTCAAAACGACGATTTGATAAGTCATCCACCGTACAGTCCTGTCTTACCAACAGCTGACTTCTTTTTTTACCATAAGCAAAAAATAAAGTAAGAGGTCAACGATTATCTACACCTGAAGAGGCGGTTGATGCAATATGTATAGATTTTAATGGAGAATATTTTGAAAAACAATAAAATAATTTCGATAATTAATGTTTGTTTTTGTTCCCTAATCCTGAAATTTAAAAGGCAAAGGTTATATAGTATATCATTATAAGGATTAGTTTCCAAATATCTTTCCTGATAATAGTATCTCTGTGTATCTAAAATGGTTTGAATCAGGCAATGTTTCCCAGAGCACTCATACATCACAATATGTGAGTTATCTTAATAAAATTGAGTCAGAGTGTTTTTTGCATATTTGCGCTTAGAATGAATAAAATCGCGTAAAAACTCGCCTTACGTCTCATATAACTAACAAACCTTATGTATTTGAAAGTATTACCCCGGCTTTAATCCTTGAAACAGTATGAACTATTCGGCTATACTCGAGCCTAGCCTCCTTAGTTGTTTATTTTTTTATTTAAATATTATTTACTCTTATTTTAATTTTTTATTTTAATATTTTTTTAATACGAGGTTTGACAATAAAGTAATGAGACTGATTTGATTGCCGCGCTTGTGGTAAACCTGTGACCATCTACTATGACTACTATGTACCATCTCGTTTAGTTCGCCTGCTGCGTCAAGTTGAGTAGACGTGTGTTTGTAGTGCTCGTCACGAAAATGGAAAAACGAAATGAAGAGAATCGCGTCGCGATAACAGCTTCGGAAACGCACGCTAAAATTGTAAGAGCGTGTAGTGATAGTGCTCTTAGTCGTGGAAACCCAACGCCAAAGCTCACTATGGTTGTCTCCGCGCGCCCCCCGCCCGAAAAAAGCTCTCATGAGCAAGTCGAAGGTGAAAACGATGATTATTGCCTTTTTTGATAGCCGTGGAATCGTCCACAAAGAATTCGTTCCACCGGGGAAAACTGTGATTCAAGTCTACTATTGCCAAGTACTCGAAAGATTGCGAAAACGAGTCTACAGGGCGCGCCCAGACATCGCTCGTAACTGAATCCTTCATCACGACAACGCGCCGTGCCACACCGCCCTCAGCATGTCCCAGTATTTAGCCTCTAAAGGGATCGCCGTGTTGAAACAGCCGCCTTATTCGCCCGACATGTCACCCTGTGACTTTTTTTTGTTTCCTAAAACAAAATCGGTGGTCAAAGGAGCCCATTTTGAGTCGATTACGGACATCCAGGCGGCCGTGACGAGGGTACTCGCGGACATCCCAGTCGAAACGTTCCAAAAATGTTACGGAACATAAAAAACGCGCTGGAATCGCTGTATAGCTGCCCAAGGGAACTACTTTGAAGGGGATGGCACAGTTGTAGAATAATTTTCAAATATACGGTTTTTATGGAATCAGTCTCATTACTTAATTGTCATACCTCGTATTGTCTACTCAAACCGTTTTTTGTGTCATCGAGTATTTTAGCTCGTAAGTATATAAGTATGTAAGTGTGGAACACTTTCACTAACATCTATGTATGTATGAGTTGTCAAAGCTATAAGTATGACGCAAGCAGGCACGTGGAAGGACCATCCATATTAATTTCACACTTCACAAACACACACACACACATCCGTATATGTTTCTATAAATAACTGTATCTGCGGCTTTCTGACAGGCGCTTTTTTCTAAAAATAGATAACGCTCATAAATTCCGTCTATTATTAGTTTATGCATTTACGAATGCGCACACACATGCATACATACAGACAAATAGATGCGCATGTTTCAGCCCAGCAGGTGTTCTAATTCTCGGTAGCATTGATGTTTGACCTTCCCTTGGGATGCGTGCCAAGTGTAGCATGGTGTCGGCGCCCATCTATTTTCTTAGCCATACATCAAATGTGTGCATTGTGTAAGTGTGTGTGTGTGTAAATTATTGTAATTCAGAGAAAGTAATTACTCAAATATATTTTGATTCAAATGATTGAATGAATTGAAAACCACAGGCTAGAGATGCATAACAGAGACAATTACAAACGTATTTAATCATATTCGAAATAAGTAAACCAATAATTGTTCTACTTTCAGAAGCACCTTTTAGGAAGAGATTATGAATCACTGATGAAATTAACTGTAAGATCTCTACGGAGGGTTTTTATGTGTCAGCCTTATTTTAAATTTTCGAATCAGATGAAGGCCAAATCCTGAGAAACCATTTAGTATGTGTCTTTATACTGGTTCATGGGTTAGGTTAGGTTAGATGGGTGATCCAGAGATGCAGAGATTTTTCCTCAGAATTCGCTGGCTTATGTGCCAGTCTATTTGCGTCTCAAAAGTTTTCAGTAAGAAAGACGAGAGGCTGGTAGATCTAAAACCCTTGGTTGTGATGTGGGAGCTCTTACCATCCTTCGGCATGAATTTAACTCTCCAGGCCCCCGGAATATATCCCAGACTTTCGTCGTTCGCATAGATGATTGCCTGCTAGTTGCATGACACCTTAATAACCTGTTGCAGCTGCATTGATAAGATGTCATCCATATGGGAGACTTGAATGGTTTTAACAACCGGAAGTCATTAACCAATCGTCCAGGATGTCGACAAAAGCTGTACAATCTTGCAGCACTCCGGGAGATATTTTCCAGAGAATGTATTTCGAAAAGCAGCATATTAAGTCATCTTCACTGCTCAAGGCCCACTTTGAATTGGCTTTTTTAAGATAAAACGTTGAAGCTCTTTGCGAGCATACATCTGAAGCTAGAGGACTCATGACACACCTTTACATTTTAGCAGAAGCTTTTCCATGAAGTCATCTTGGCTTTCCTTATTCCGAATTTGTATATTGCAAGTACCATTTCATAAAACGCCCAATCGGTTAATTCAGTCTTGAGGGTCTTACTGAATGATCGGTTGTATGTGTGGTTCATCAGAAGGGTTTCCGTCTACCCCATTATTTTAAGTAAATAAGAGCTGTCCAGAAACTCCAGACTTCAACACACATGTCCGACGTGGACAGTAGTCAGCAACGATGGGTACATAGGTTTCTCTTCTTTCGTTGTAGTATGGAAGCCATATGTCTCTTCGACAATATAAACCCCACGAATTCTCGGTACTATCAGATGACACCACATTGGCGGGTTTGATCAGCTTGGTATTTGTGTTCGATATTTTGTCAAATCATCAAAAGTTCAAAATAATTTCTAGCCTTCGTACCCATTATAACAAAGCGGGGGAGGCGTTGGGAACAACTAAAAATAATTTACCTTCAGAAATTGGTGTCCACCGCTCTATTTAGTAAGGACAGGGTTATGATGGAGCTCCATGTTGTTTCTTAATATCACTGGTATTCTAAATGCACTTGAAATAATTGAATAGAGATCGAACACAACTTGTTCCACTGGCCCAGAAGCAGAAACTTAAATCTGCATTCTCAACAAGATGGGCTGAATGCCAAGAAGGCATTTCAACTTACATCGAATTGCATCAATTTGTAGTTAGAGCACTGGAAGGAGCAAAAACTTCGAAGGTTTTAAGAACTTCTACTAAAGCTTTTAGATTCCTTTTCTCGGCACGGATATTACTCACTTGAAGAGCACGTTTGTAAACTACATATTCGCTTTGCATAACTTTTGTGATTTTTTTTTTCAAATTACAATTTTGACGAAGAAAGATTGTTTGCGTTCCTCATAGAGGTTAAGATGTGGAAGCAACCAACTTCAGGCAAACATTTCCGAGGCGCTCTCATCGCGTTAGACATTGTAAATAAATCATCTGTCCCAAAGATTTTTAAGATCTTTTTTCGTTGTCAATAACAACACCTGAAAGAAGTTCTTCCTGTTTGAAAATAACCAAATAGTCAATTTTGGAATATAACAGGCCAAAAGAGACTGAACGATACATACTTAGGTGCTTCAGTTAACGCAGTTTTAGATACGTTTTTAAAAACGCCGAGCAAAATATGACAAGAAACCTTAATATTGTTGTAAATTTCCCCCCAATTTTTCTGTAAGTACTATGCCAGCTTTAATTCTTTCAAGATTTTCCGCGAAAAAACTTTTTATGTGCCAAAAAACAGACGGAAAGTTTATTGGATTGTGTTTGCGAAACATTCACTCGCCATCAACATTTGGCAATAAAAGTATAAAAGCTTATTCGAAATCAGGGCGAAAGAAAAGGAATAAAAGAACGCCGAGTAAAGGAACAATAGCCTTAAGCGCTTTGGCACGTGCAGCGTGTTTCTGTCGACATTTCAAATCAATGCGACATTTTAATGTGCATTCTTTATCTCTGATAAATTTGGGTCACCCCTTCAAACACTAAAAAGATTGCGAATAAAATGTGCAATAACAAATTGTTTGTTCTTATTTGCTTTTAAATAAAGATTATTAAATTTTTCTTCTTTTCAAATCAAGTAATTTGAAGAAAGGTTGTGCAAATAAATCCATTTGACGATAAAAGCTGCGAATAGTTTAATACGAGAGCATTTTTTATTTAAAACTAATGGCAAAGGAGCTTGCGAACCAAAGTGGGAATAATAAACAATGGGAATAAATGCACTAGAGAAGCTAGAAAATTTTTTTCCCATAAGTAAGGTTTTGTTCAACTATTCAACGTAAGTTCTGCTTGTCTAAATGGTAGAAGCTTGATGTGCGACATGATATTTTCAAATACAGTTGAAATTCCCTAACTCGAATCACCATTAGTCCGGCTGAGCAAATCTTATTGTCCACCTCAATATACTCTGAAACAGATTTCTACCAGGCGCAGGTGTTGTCGAGAATATCTATAAAAGTATGGTCATGACGACGGCACAAATTGTTCCTTCTGCGACAGCAGCGGAAAAAACGCACTGCACATCTTCTTTTTCGGCCGGCGGTATGAAAGGGAGAGAGCCGATCTAGAGAAATTAACACCGGAACGAGTGACACCGGATATCATAATGCGTTTTATGACTGAATCGACACTAGTATAGCTGCTAAAGTTCTGAAAGAGCTAAGAAGAAAAGATTGGAAAATAACAAGCAATGACGATGGAGTTAAAAGCTTAGTATGTAGGCGTATTGGCCTCCTCGTCAGCGGCCAATATCGTGCATACCATCTGGAAAAATTACGGTATGTTTCAAAGATTTTCCCTCCAACACCAAAACAAAAAAACAACTCAATATACTCTGTAATAGTAACATTTGAAGGAACAAATGCGCGCGGCAACTTCTACATGAGCAGCTGTTTACAAAGTGGGATTTCTCCGTAAAATGCGACTTTGAGAATCACGTGCCAAGTTAAAAATTCAATAAATTGTAAATTTGTAAGCAATATTTATGAAAACTTCGAGTTATAGAAGTTTGAGTTATGAAAGTTCAACTGTGTTATGCTTTCTTCTGACACAAAGGTAACTGCGTTCTCAAGTAAACCTGACAAAAACTTGTTTGAATAATCTGAAACTGAACAAGAATCTTCCCAAACACAAAAGATTCCATATGAGAACTTGATTTTGACCGTTGAGTTTGTATGGCAGCTAGCAGCAGCTTGTTAAGAAAAGGATATGTGCAAAATTTCAAATCGACAGCTCGAAATTGAGGGACCAGTTCGCGTATATACGTATACAAGCTGACGGAGAGACAGACAGAGGGGCGGCAAAATCGACTCAGCTCATCACGTTTCAGATACGAATTCTCACCACAGGAATTAGGGTTGCCATAACAGTAAAGAGATATTTTCAATTGATACAATCAGCCTCGTAATGATCCCTTAATCCTAAACACCGTTACAGAAGACCCTTTTCGAGTTCGTAATTTCATGACTTATTATGGCAACATGGATAACTTAGTAGAATACCTCAAGGTACTGGGGCCTCATTTTGGAAGACCCTAATGGCCGGGCGTCTTAATAATGTTAATGTGTTATTAATTATATTAATATTTCAAATGTTTTTCGTATCGAGGTGACCAACTTTGTGGTACTTACACCTTACTTCCTTTTTCTTGCATCAATCATAATAGATTTCCGGAATGAAATTTGCAACCGTTAAAAATTATTTTTGTGTTACTAAAAATTAAACGTTTATTTACTTGAGTCATTGTATTCGTGAACAACTTAAAACAACATTTATATAGTATTTATAGTTATATAACATATATTTTCTTGCAATTCAGCACTTTGACGATCCATTTCGCAAGTGTTGAGTTACTTTTACAACATTTACAGTTGTGCCGTACCATATATGCAAACAGTCAAAGCAGTCTAAGCGCAAGACATATGTACATACTTGTATATACGCATGTAATTAAGTTGTTGATGTCGGATATACTCATAAGTTTTTGCAACACCACGTGCAACATGCTGCACATTGCAGTTTTCCGTTGCCATTTTTGCCAACTTTACCCAAAACTACATGCAAACCTATATACACGTATGTACAAGTGCAGGTACCTCAATTATCCCTTCTGCTGAACCATTACGTATGTGATCACCTAGAGGCGTCTTAACTCTAGCAAAAGTGTTTGTCGAGCAAGTTCCACGAGAGCCGTTGTGGGTTGAGCGACTTCTGTAGGTTGTCTCATGTCGCCGACCGGCGACCGATATTTGCCAGAAGACTGGAAGTACTCGTACTTAACTAAGCGTTACGAACATACACATGCTTTCACGAATGTACATATGTGCATACATATTTGTGTATGTGTTCCCATACCAACTAAGCCAAGTGCATTCCTATTAAAGTTTTCCTTTTCCATTTAAGTCCTTTAGCCAGCTCCTAAAAATACCCTACTCCTGTATAAGTGCTTGTATGTCCGTGTATGCCAGTGTTTCCCACATGGCTTTGGCTTTTGCTCACTTATTGCATCAATAAATTTTGGAAACTTATCCTCACACCACCCACTGGGCGAAAGAGTGCCTTTGAAATGTATGCTGCCAACTAAATGTCGGGAACTAACAAGTCAAGGGCCAAACTGGCGAGAAGGAGCGAGGCAGTAACTTTTGGCACAAGGCAAGCAAAAGCGCTGCATTTCATCCATCTTTTATAACTTATAAGTGGATATAATCCACTCAACTCTCCGCCGCCGTTTTTTATTCTCTTCAACTCGTTTATGCGCCGAGGCTCGTTGCAGTGCCGAGATTAGTTTCTAATTGCAAATGCAAAATATTTAGGAAATTTAATTAATTTCGCGACTGGAATTATGCTGCACAAACGCTTCTGCTGCGATATTGATTGATTGGAAAAGTTTTACCAGGATTTATGAACAAGGAAGTGGCTTAAAGGATTGCGATTATGAAATGAAAGAGTATTTAGTTGCCTGCGTAACGGGTAAGCTCATTGTCTCTTGTTCCAACTACTCGTATTCAACCAAAAAGTGTTGTAGTTAGGAGTCAATATCAGCGACACAGGGTAGCTCAAGAGTAAGCATTAACAAAGTATATAATAGTTAATACATGAGTATTGAACAAGTAACAAGAAAAAACGTTAACTTCGGTTTCACCGAAGCTAATATACCCTTCACAGGAGCATTTATTTTAGTAACTCGGTGTTCAGTTTGTATGGAAGCTATATGCTACAGTAATCCGTTCTGAATAATTTCTTCGGAGATTACATTTTAGCTTTAGAAAATAATATAGACAAAATTTCGTGAATATATCTTGCCAAATGTGAAAATTTTCCATACAAGCCCTTGACTCCGATCGCTCAGTTTGTATGGTAGCTATATGCTATAGTTAACCGATCTGTACAATTTTCTCGAATATTACATTTTTGCCCTAGAAAATAACCTATACCAAATTTGGTGAAGATACATTGTCAAATGTGAAAGTTTTCATATAAGAACTTGATTCCGATCGTTCAGTTTATATGGCAGCTATAGGTTATAGTGGTCCGATATCGGCCGTTCCGACAAATGAGCAGCTTCTTGAAGAGAAAATGACGTTTGCAAAATTTCAAAAGGATATCTTAAAAACTGAGGGACTAGTTCGTATATATACAGACAGACGGACATGGCTAAATCGACTCAGCTCAACATACTGATCATTTATATATATACTTTATAGGGTCTTCGACGCTTCCTTCTGGGTGTTACGAACATCGTGACAAATTTAATATACCCTGTTCAGGGTATAAAAAAGTATAGTAAATATGAGTTGAAGAACCTGCTAATACTCGAGAATCCTCGATATTACATCACTGTAGGATATAGTTGCCATACTAACCTAACGAACAAAAACAAGTTCTTGTACGAATAATTTTTTTATCTGACGAAACATCTTGACGAAATTTGACACCTTTTATACAAAGAGAACGGTCAAAATCAAGTTCTCATATAGAAACTTCTTCATTTGTGAAAGGTATTATATCCTCGGTGCAACCTCTTAGCCAGAAGACATTCAATAAGAAATTACCACAGCATTCTGGTACAGTATTTATATTGAATGTCCATATCATGCCAAGGAATCGGAAAGGATGGCGAGAAACACGTGCTGTTAAATATTCGTATCGCCGTAGGTGAGAGTAGCAGGTCACCAACAGCGCGAACGATATGCGTGGAAATTGCCTACCCCCGAGCTTAACGCAATTAAACACGCGGGAACGCACACTGCTAAAGAAGATATTTTTGTAGTCCACATGGTATATAAATATATGTATTTACATACACTTATATATGTATGTATGTAAGTTAAGAAAACATATGTAACTGCTCAAGCACCGCTTGCGTGCAAAAGTTTCATTTTCCGCTTAATTTTTATTGCGGTTCCTATCAGAGCCAACATCACCGTCGTTACTGCTGTAGACGTCCGGTAGGTCGTCAAACCGCTGTGTAGGCGAAAATATATGATTTAATATAATATTAGTTTAGCATTTGCGTATGGCGAAATAACGGTTGTAAGTAAAGTATATTCGCATAAAAATAATTGAATTAATTGAGTGCGTGGCAAGAAAAATGCGTCTCGGCCGATTTAGTTAATATTTCATAATTTTATGCGGGTTGTTTCATCAAGTTGAAAAATCGGTTTGAGCCACAATCTGACTTTTGAATTGGTTTTTCCAAACAGTTATAAATCTGAACAGGGTTCGCTTCAAAAATTTATAAAAAAAAAATATCTCTGTATACTACTGTAACTGTAAGCAAAAAATAGCAAGACTTTTTTAACAATTTTAATATTCTTAATTTATTAAAGTAAACCCCTTTTGGCCCCAATATTCTTGTGTCAACGAGTTTTTCCAATCCTAGAAACTGTTGTTGAAGTAAATTTCGGAAATAACGTTTCATGCGCGTAGCGATTCACGTTTAATGTCTTCAATTGACTCAAAATGGTTTCCCTGAACGGTTTGCTGAATAGCCAAAAGGAGAAGCTTCACACGGAGCTAAATGGGGTGAAGACTGTAGTTGCGGCACCATATTGGTTGAAAACTTGGCGAGAAACTCACAAAGAATCAATTCAGTATGCGACGATGCATTATCGATCATAATAATTCCGGCTTCTTTTTAAGAATAGTTTCGCGCAAACGACGCATAACACTCAAATATGTAGAATTCCTTGTTGACAGTTTGGCCGGTCAGAAAGAATCCCGGTTGCACCACTCCTCGATATTCGAAGAGAATTGCCAACATAGCTTTGATTTTGACGTGGTTTTTTCGGCTTCTGCTCACCTATGCCACGATATTCGGTCGATTGATCACCTGTTTCCGAGTAGTAAGCATGCATCCACGACACATCGCCAGTAATAACACGTTTCATAACATCCTGGTAGACGGAAAGCATTGTTTCACAGGCGTTCTCGAGACACTGTGACCCAAATGATCTGTCAAAATGGTTTTCACTGACTCTTCCTATATTCCAACGATGCCAGTAAGATCTCTGACTGTTAATCGGAGATTCTCCAGCACCAATTCCTTTATTATTTTGATGTGTTGATCATCCGTTGATGTGGATTTCAATCGTTCAGTTTGCATGACAGCTATTTGCTTTATTGATTCGATATCGGCGGTTCCGACAGAGGAGAAGCTTTTTGGGACGAAGAAGGCATGTACAAAATTTCAAAATGATATCTCATACACCGAGGAACTTCTTCTTTACTGGCGTAGAAACCATTTACGCGGACATAGCCAAGTTAACAACAGCGCGCCAGTCGTTTCATGGATTTGCAAAGTGGCTCCAATTGGAGATTGCAGCTAGGTTCTTCTCCACCTGGTCTTTCCAAGGGAGTGGATGTCTTTCTCTTCCTCTGCTTCCCCCGGCGTGTACTGCGTCATTACCTAGCAACCGTAGCCTTTGTCTTTTAGTTCGCTGAACTATGTCAATGTCGTCGTACATCTCATACACCTCAGCGTTCCATCGAATAAGATATTCCCATGGCCAACGCGCAAAGAACCATAAATCTACCGCAGAACCTTTCTCTCGAAAACTCGTAACGTCGACTCATCAGATGTTGCCATCGTCAATGCCTCTGCAACATATAGCAGGACGGGAGACATGAGTGACTTATAGAATTTGTTTTTGTCCGTCGAGAGAGGACTTTCCTGCTCCTGAGGGACTAGTTGGCGTATATAACACTATACAATGTATGTATGTATGTGCTTATGTACATATTAAGCAATACCTAAAAAAATAAAAATTTTGTTTTTCGATTTCAATAGTGTGAATTATGTGTTGTTTTACTATTTAGTTGGGCAACCATCGCCGAAAATACACCGAACCCGCATTAACACCTATGCAATGTTTCTTTACTTTTAAGTTACAGTGTACAAATGCACACACTCGCATATGTACAAATGCATATGTACATATAATATAACAAATGAACAAATAACTGCACACATTTCAGCGCCTCAGAGTCGTCGAAAGACAAATACAATTTTATCTTAATTGAAAATAAAAGCATTGGCGTAATTCACACTCAGGAAAGAAGAATAATAACAACACACCACAGCAACAGAAAAAGTACAAAAATAAAACTTATAAGCACTGTGCAAATAATAACAAAAAGTGTAAATAAACAAATAAATCGCACCATATAACAAAAGCGAGTTAAGTGGAAATCAAAACACAAACAAATACTCCTAGGGCTACCCGCTCGTGCCGTTTCCACTGCGACCGAATGTATGCACAACGAGTAAGAGGTGTTAAGTACTTGTATGCGATACTCATATTGAGTGCTCTCATATTGCAACAAGTTAATGACATTTTTATCGGTAGCAGAAAGGCCCGAAAATAAGCACACACACACACTCACATGTATGAGAAGGTGATGTGCTAATAAGTATTAGTCAAAACAGATCGGAAATCGCTCAAAATTGGTTAAGTAAGCAAACAAAAGCACTGAGTAAGCTAAGATATGTAAATAAACAATAAGTAAAAATAGATGTCGAAGATATGTACATACATATACATATACGGGTCAGCGTTCATTATTTGCAAGCAAGAAGCAATAGAATGCTCGACTCGACTATAACTTTCCTGACGGTATTTCACAACAACAGGAACCACTCGTTGATCGTGAACTGAGTTTTTTTTTTTTTTTTTTGATTAAGTATGTATTTCTGTGAACATTCCTTTGCTGTTTTTTCAGAAAAGAATGACTCTTATAACGGGTGATCCAAGTAGATGTACTATTTTCAATAGCCTTATTTTGACAGATCATGCGTTAATTGTGTCAAGCCGTCACGTTATTTTTGTTCAGCACTATTTGGCATTTTATCATGGAAAGACCTACGTCTAAAGAACGTTTACAAAACGTTTAACTTTATTACGAAAATTCACGTTGTGTAAACAATTTGTTTCCGCGCTTGGCCCAACTTATGGTCAACACAATCAACCTACTGAGCATACCATTCGCAACATCATCATCCAACTTCAGACCCAGCATTCGTTATTGGATAATATTCGACAGAATAGACCACGTCTGGCACGCAGGGAAGAAAATATAACAACCGTAGCTGAGAGTATGCACAAAGACCTTGGAGAATCGATATGGAATGACTTGGCCCATTTGTCGTCGAGATTTTTAATTGAAAGCGTTCAAATACAGCTTGTACAAGAACTATAGCCGCTCAATCTTCCCAAGCGACAACGGGCTCTTAAAAAGTTCTAAGAAGATCCGACGTTTTAAGGCCAAATTTTGTTCAGCAATGAGGCTAATTTATGGATCAATGGGTAAGTGAGAGCAACCTGAAGAGATTCAAGAGCTGCTATTTCATCTAGAAAAAATAACGGTTTCGTGTGGCTTGTGGGTCGGTGGAATCATCGGTCCATATTTCTTTAAAACTGATACCGGATGTAACTGTCAAATGCAACTGTCAATTTGAAGCTAGTGATCTCGGCGATATTTGGTTTCAATAAGACGGCGCCACTTCCCACACATCGCTTCCAGCAATGGATTTATTGAGAAAATACTTCGGTGAACAGGTAATTTCAGACTTTTTTCTGTGGAGATAGGTAACTAGGGTGTCCGTTATTTCCCAAATTTATTTTTGAGTCTGCAGCGCCCTCAAAATTTTTAGTAAATGCCCTAAAAAAATTATGAAACCCATATGAGCTCTTAATATTGATAATAACCCGTGCCGCAACGACGATTTATTTTCCATGTAAATAACATGGGGTTTTCGTACTTTTTGTAATTAATTTTTTCTTTGCGAAACCAATTGATACATTGCTGCGGCACCGAATTATTTTTGTAGGAAATTGAACGTTCTATAAATTTTCTCTGAAATTTTTCAAAAAAAAAATCGAATTCGGGAAATAACGGACACCCTAATGGGGACAATCCCGCTTCGATTCAGGTCTTGGAGCAAAACAACATACGTGTCATTCGACAGCTACCAGTCAAAATGCTCAAACGGGTCATCAAAAATTTAAATCAACAGATGGACCATCTGAGATGTAGGAATCTCGAAATGCACCACTCTTTATAAAAGTAAATAAAAAAAAGTGTACATTGCCAAGTAAAATTGAAGAATTCTTAAAATTCAATGCAAGCAGTCGACACGTTTATTTATGCAAATATTAGAGCGAGAGTAAAAGTGACGTCTTTATTAACCTCTCAACAACCATTTTTTCGAACTGAAACAATTATTCAAAATAATTAACTTGCCTCAACCCTAAGATTCTAGATTGCAACATTTTGCTGAATAGAGGCTTTGATTGCTTGCATGTGCGCCTAATTACCAAATCAGCGATAATTTTGTAAGGCAATTATTATGGCATTATTTCGCTATTTTATTACGAATATAAAACAAGTCAGTAAGTGCCGAGTTCGGGTGTAACCGAACACTTTATACTCTACAAAGGTAAAGTGACAGTTTCGTCTATATTTTAGTCAATGATAAGAGTATTCCAATCATTATTTATAATCACAAGGAAAAAGATATGTATACTCTTATTAGAAAGAGCTTATTTTTGAAATGTATTAATATTTCATGCATATTTTACTTAAAATGTATTTTCGGAGTTAGAAGCTAAAACTCAGAACTATATTTCCACTGAACTACTAAATTGCAGAGAAATGTAAATGAATCGCATGTATTATCATTACTTTTCCTTGAGCCACCGCGAGCCAGATGACGCAAGCTCAAATCAATTCGTTTGTTGCATTCATTTTGCGTATCGCCAAATAGTGTCCCTGTCCGGTCATTGGAGCGTACTTATGTACAGTTATTGGAATTGCTTTGGTATGAAAATAAAAATGAAAACGTTGTATTCATGAAATTTATCCAGTTATCTACTCCCATTACACGTTATGAGGAATTTTCCGTTATGGGAAATTTCACTGTATTTGGTATACGAGAACTAAGGGAAATATTGACCTGACATTTTTAGCATGTTATTATCAGCGAATTTCAGTACCAGAACTCACAGATTGACCGATAAATTCGGTAAAGAATCAACCGAGCGCATTGGAGACCAGATATTTGGAGTTTGGCTCCTTTAAAAGTTTAAAAAGTTTTAGCCCGATTTTGACAGTTTTTGAACATAAGATTGAATACCACCAGAGCACTACCTGTGGTTGTTGTTCAAATTCTACAACTATAATACTCTTTAGCAACATGTTGTCAGTGTATAAAAAAATGTAAAAATCAGAAATGAAACGAAAGAAATTAAGCCAACAAAGCGCTGGCGTTAATCAAATCCAAAGTAGTTTTAGTGACCTTTTAATGGACTGAGCTTTCAAGAAAGTGTACACTCGAGAAAATTACAGCAGAACACGCAAGTTTGCATAAACTAAGCAATTCCCACGCACATACATATGTGTATGTATGCATAAATATAATAAAACCCAGCTAGCAAGAGCGGCTGAACAATATAAATGACTTCCGAAACTCGCAAAAATATTTACAAGAATAGGGTTTCGAGCAAATGATGGAAGTGGAACTTCTTTTTATACTGTTTTCTCACGACGAATATGACCTAAGTTTAGGCACGCTCTGAGAGATACTGAAGGAGGAACAAACTCGAAATGTCATGGCGCAATCTTTTGGATAAAAACATTGCCCCTGGCTATAAAGAAGCTGCAGAATTTAATAAAGAGCAAATATTATATATTTGTACAATGCAAAAAACTTTCGCCAAAATTGGAACAAAAAATTATGTCTTAGAACCAAAACCAATGTTGTCTAGAGTAGAAATGATCGGCCAATAGCTAAGTTAGCTTCACAACATCATATTTAAATACATTTTTTCTGAAAACAAGAGCTCCAATACTTAAATCTTTCAAATATATCAATGGATCTTCCAATGTATGCTGATGTTTTATCCGTTTAGACTATTTTTGAAAGCTTCGTTAGAGTTATATCATAAATAGAATATTCTGCCAGCTAAAAGAACGTCAAAGCTAGCAGACCAGTTTGGAGGAATAATAAAATATATACTATGCATATGTACATACATATGTCTGTCCACAAAGTTTTCTATTTTATATCAATAATTAGTCATTGTACGAGGTGTGTTCAAAAAGTATCGCGAATTTTGTACTTTTTCAAAAATTATTTATTTATTCATGAATATCTATTTTATCCCCTTCAAAGTAATCCCCATGAGATATTATACACTTGTGCCAACGGTTTTTCCAATCTTCGAAGCACTTCAAAAAATCATTTTTTTTTTATCTTCTTCAGCTCCTCCTTCGATGCCATCTTTATCTCGTCAAGAGAAGCGTAAAGTCGTCCTTTCATGGGCCTCTTCAGTTTAGGGAACAAGAAAAAGTCACAGGGGGCCAGATCTGGGGAATACGGTGGCTGCGGCATCATTAGTGTGTTGTTTTTGGCCAAAAAGTCGCGCACAAGCAACCATGTGTGTGAGCCGGGGCGTTATCGTGGTGCAATAGCCAATTTTTGTTCTTCCACAAATACGGACGTTTCTGGCGGATTGCTTCGCGCAAATTGCGCATAACTTGCAGGTAATATTTCTTATTGACCGTTCTTCCCTGTGGCAAGAACTCATGATGCACCACGCCCCTGCAATCAAAGAAAACTGTCAGTTACGATTCGCGATACTTTTTGAACACACCTCGTAGTTTAAATTAAATTTTTAATTTTAATTTGTTAAAAAATTTTCAGTGGAGGCACAATGAAACATTACTATAATGCTATCGGGAGATCGATCGGGACAGTCGAGAATTTTTTGGTTTATGTGACAAACATTTATTTACATATGTATGTATGTAAGCATTAAAGAAAGTTCGCAATCACCGGACTTCTTCTAGTATTTCTTCTAAGTATAATATACTTATTTATAACCATGTATTTCCACCATGCCAATTTTTCTCAAACAAATGCCAGTATTTTGTGAATTTTTGCAAAAACCTGTGCACAATTTAGTTTATAAACAAAATCTTCATTTAACTTATGTTAACGATTAAACAACACATAAAGTTGTTATACCCTGAACAGGGTATATTCAATGACGGATTCAGAGGGGGGAAATGAGGGGGAAATCTTATTGACCGCTTGGTATAAAGATTCAAAGACCTTTAGAAGTTAGACAATGTCGTGCAATGTTAGTATGAACCGATGATTCCACCGACACACCAAACCGTTGTTTTTTTTTCTGGATCAAATGGCAGCTCCTGAATCTCTTTAAGTGGCTCTTCGTCCCAAATGGGACACTTTGGTTTGTTTATGTACCCATTGGGTCGAAAACATCGGATCTTCTTGGAATATTTCAAGACCGCTTAAAGTGAAACGATGGTGCTTGGGAAGATGGACCAGTTTTAGTTCTTGCACAAGCTAAAAGATACAGCTTGTGCAAGAACTAAAACTTTCAATTTAAGATCTTGAATTAAAATGCGCCAAGTCGTTTCATACAGACGTTCCAGTTGCTGCAAACGCCGCCAAATGGACTCTCGCGGTCTTTGTATACAATCTCACAACGCCTGCTATATTCTCTTTACTGAGAGCTAGACGCATGGGTAAACAAAAATCCACTTGTTTTTTTGTGACATGAACAGAACAAAGTAATTATTATGTAAAAATTGTTAGAAATTCAGGCTACAGATTTCTTTTATCACCTACAGTTTTTAAGTAAAAAAAAAACAGCGATAGATATATTTTTTTATATTATTTTATTAACCAAAGAGCACTTTAAATTGTTACTGTACATGTTTTTTGGCCATATTTTGTTTTTGGAGTATCCCTTAACAAAGTTCAGTTTTTTTTATAAGCAATAAGTAGTTCAGTCACAAGATCTTTGTAATTGTCAGTTTTTACATTTCCAAGAAAATTTTTAACTTTTCATTGAGCATTTTCTCAAATGTTTTATCTTTCATTAGTTCTTTTATTTACGAACCCACAAATATGCCCTCCTTAATTTTTGCTTCACTGACTCTTGGAAATTTTTGTTTCAATTGCAAGAACCCTCTACCATTTCTGTACATTCTTCATTAACCCCATTTAATATGCAAAGGTGGTAGTAATACCGTTCGCACGGCTGTCCCATTCGCAAAGGAAGCACCAATATTTCGTATATCCTAGTTGCATTCCCAGAAGAAGGGCTATTACTTTTAGGCCTCCAAATATTGCCCAACCAAACTCATGACAACGGATGTGCTGTAAATGAACTCTCGTGATGATTCCTTCTTGTGAACCGCATGACCTAAGGGCACAGATGGATATTTGTTACCGTTATGAACCAATACCGCTTTTTAACTAAGTTTAGAGGAATCAATGAATAGACGCCAATCACGTGGATCATGTTTCTGTCCTAGTGCGTTAAACAAAGGGTTAACTTCTGAACTTCTGAAAGAAAGCAATTTGTGAGGTCTTTCTGCCTTCTTCAGTAAAAAGTAACATTTACATTGCTTTGGAGAATGTTCCAACCTTTTAGTCTGGATGCTAAAAGTTCACACTATGATTTTGAAAGGATTAGATCTCGAACCAAGTCATTAAGTTCACTCTGTGAAATTAAATGCGGCACTATTGAACATCCTAGTAAATCAAATAAAGGGTCGGTTGTCATTTCCTTTGCGCTTAATGTAACATCACTTGAAGAGCTAGTCGATTCTAGTTCTTCATCGATATTCCAAGATTCTTCTGCTTTTGGTATAGAAAGTTGTTCACTGTGTTTGACAGGTCTGCACATTACGATTTGAACCTTTTAACCCAACCAAAGTTACACAAGTTTTACAAAAGATATGAGGTGCCCGAGCTTTGTCTTGGTCCCCAACTTTAACACCAAAATACAGTTAGTGAGCTTTTAGCACAAGCGGAGTAAAATTACGTTTTTGCGATTTAAAAGTTAGTTCTCCGCACACATAACAAAAACTGTTGGCACTACTTACTCACTGCCTAGGCATTGTACCTAAAAATCTTAAACACTGTCATTTCATAAACGTAAAGGAATGTGAACTCAAAAACTTTTTGCTACCCAAACATAGAACACGTTACCGATGCGGACACCGTTAGTCTACTGATAAATTTTGTAAAATAAAATGATCGTAAAATACGCTCTTTACTTCAAACAAGCAGGCAGAACCGGATAAATTCCTGATCGTATGAAATGATGCAATATAATGAAATTTTATGCATTGTAAAATCTAAAGCCGCAGGTTACAGAATATCTGTAAGTGATTGAAAAATTATGTTTTCAAATTTGACTTCAGGGTATCAAACTGCATTACATAGGTTACTATATATATTTCTGGACTAGGCAACACTAAGTGTTGCCAGGTGCAATCTGACATTTCCATTGGAAAGTTTGACATTTTTTAGCATAACATCACTCAGAACGTTTTGTCATTTAATCGTGAATTGTTTTATTTACAGGGAATTAAAAAATTCATCTTGGCCAAAAAACGGAATTAACTCGTAAACATTTTCGTGCGATCATTTTTCACAACTTTCGACGTAGATTATCACGACAAGAGTGCATCGATGAACTAAAATCTTTGTATGGCTATGAAGCACCATCCTATAGCACTGTGAAAAACTGGTACAACGAATTCAATCGTGGCCGACGCTCGCTCAAAAACAGCCGTTGTGCCAGAAAACATCGATGCCGTACGTGAACTGATAATGCAAGACCGTCATGTAACATACCTTCAAATAGAGGCATGCCTATGCATTTCTCTCACCAGCATACATTCGATATTGCATGAACACCTGGCCGTAAAAAGGGTTTGTTCTCGTTGGATCCCGCACAATTTGACAATCGCTCAAAAAAAGGCTCGTGTGGATTGGTGTAAAGAAATTCTGAAAAAATACGATCACGGTGCTTCAAAAGACGTTTATAAGATCGTCACAGGTGACGAATTATGGATCTATGCGTATGAGCCCGAAACAAAACAGCAATCGACCGTGTGGGTCTTCCAAGACGAGCAAATTCCGAAAAAAAAAACCATATTCGTTGATAAATATGCCTATTTTCATTATTAGGCCAGAAATAAATTCTTTAAAGAACCTGATTTTTCATAATAAAGTTGAGTGATTTGTAAACGTTGTTCATGCGGTTAAGTCTTTCCGTGATGAAATGACCAAACAATACTGAAAAAAATAAGATAACAGCTTGACATGACTATCTATTGAAAAAAATGCCTCTACTGGGATCACCTACTATATCGTATAGCAGTCATACAAACTGAACTATCAAAATCAAGATTTTGTATGACAACTTCGTTGTTTGTGAAGGGTATTCCAGCTTCGCTGCAACCGGAGTTAACGTGTTTTCTCGTCATTTCTAGTTAATCGAAAACAAAGTGTCTAACATTAGTCTATCTGTGATAATACTTTCAATCCAAAAGTGAAATTTGTGACAGTCATAATTCTATAACAGGCCAAGGACAAAAAGGCACACTTACTATATTCTAAAATAAGCCGAAAAGCATGTCAACGCAATGTCAATACAATTCAGTTTTATTTGGCTTCCAGCGTATAATCTCTATATACACATCTGTATACAGATATACATACATATGTAAGTATGTTTATATAGTATAGTAGCATTGTTATTTTTAGCATAAGCTGATAAGAAGTAACAAGAATACGAGACAGATGAGACCGTAAACTTCCATTTACCTAAATACTTGCATAAGCGAAGCGTGAAAAATATTAACAAACGAAGCAACGAAATCAATTTATGAACAAATATTCTTTATATTTTACATATTTTAAAAATATAGACAATTATAGTTAACCGAACAGCGAACCAGCGTTTATTCTACTATTTATGACGTTTCCTACTGGGTACACATTACGTACACTCAAGTAAGCTTTCTTCACACTTTTAAGAATTTGAATCATTATTATTCAGTATTAACTCCCACATAGTAGAAAAGTAGAGGCGATAATTTCAGTAAATTAGCAATGATCATTTAATGAATCTGAAACCGGAAACGCCACAAGCTGCCACAATCAAAGAGCTACACTCATTTGCATTATTGTTCTGATTCAATGAAGGCAATATTCTTTTGTCTGTCACAAATTTATGCATAATTAATACAAATACTAGTGACGCTAAGCATTCAAATTGCGCATTAAAAGCGTTTGAAAACGCTTATGAGCGGAAGAAGAGTCCAGCATCATTCCTTTTGCAACGACATGAGTGCCACAATGACGCAGGTGTCTTTTATTGTCGTCCATAGCCTCTCTCCAACAAAGCTGTGCACACCTGCCGCTCCACTGACACCGTTAAATGCTCGCTATAATTTTGCTATCAAGTATAATGGCAATCAATAAAGTTTTGTAAATGATTACTTTAGACAGCGATTTGAATTATTTATTACATAGCAGATATTGATTGCACCAACAAAATTATTTATGTATAAGGAACAACAAGTACAAAAAATGAGAATGTTTGTGAACGAATAGGGTAACATATAATACCAGGTCTTCTAATGGGCATGATATTATTTCTAAATGTCGTTTCGGCCATTTTTAATATGTCATGCCCTGTTATTTTTTTCTTTGTATTCAGTTATGTTTACAATTTTATCACTGAAAGATATACGCAAAAACAATGTTTAGAAATTATTCAATTTTATTGTCTAAATAATCGTTCTCCAATTGGAAATTTTCATGCGCTTATGGTATTTTATGGTCGCAGTAATGAAAATATTGTTGCTAAAAACCGCAATTTGTCGATTCCGAGACGTTCGCAAGAATTGGAACTGTCTCAAACCACAGCGTGGCGGATTTTATTAAAGAACTTGGATGCAAATCCATATAAAATTATTCTCGCTCAAGAACTGAAGCCAAGAGACCACCGTAAACGTAGTGAATTTGCTGATTTTGCCTACGAACTAGTTGAAAACGATAACGATTTTTTAAGAAAATCATCGTGCGGTGGTTTATTTACTGTCGATTTTGGTGCGAAGAAAATCCGCAAATAATTCATAAACAACTTACATTCACCTAAATTGACAGTTGGGCGTGGTTTTTGATCTGGTCGAATCATCGGTCCGTACTTCTTCCGAAATGAAGCTGGTGACACCGTTACTATCAATGGAGAGCGGTATAGATCGATGATAACCAACTTTTTATGGTCGCAAGTCGGGGCTAGGTACCACACAACTCGCGCAAGAACCGAATTATTGCGATAAAAGTTTGGAGATTCGATTATTTCAAAAAATTGTAACATTGGTCTTCGAGAAATTGGGATGTAACACCATTAGATTACTTCTTGTGGTGTTATTGGAAGTAACGCAGATTATTTCAAGCTTTTGAAGTCAATAGTGAACATGCTATTTATGACATATTACTTGATTTAGTAGGAAAAAGTACTCGAAAATTGAATTAATCGAATTCAGTCCTGCACAATAAGTCGTGGAGGCCATTAGAGAGATATTATATTCAAAACTTAATTGTATCGATTGTACTTCACATTAAATAAAAAACATTTGAATTTCCTTAACAATTAGTGTGTGTTTTTTTTAAGGGGGTATTCTACTCTAGAATTTTGAAAATTCGATTTTTTTTTATATATTTAAAGTTTAGACTTTCAAAAATATGACCTTGGAAGGATTTTTCAAAATTCGACTTATTTTCGGAGATACAGCCGATTTTGAGAGGTGGCGTCCGTGTTCACTAGAATACTCTCCTAAACTATAAACGCGTTTTTCTCGAAACTACTTTTTTCCACACGGTACCGGCATTATCTCAAGTTCTATAAAACCGATTATTGGAAATTTTGTGTGAACCTTCTTTATATAATCCTTTATCGTTCCTACCAGCTTCGTGACAAAATTTTTGTTTTTAATATTTTAAAAAAATTCAGGAATTTCAAAAAAAAGCGTAAAAAATGATTTTTATTTTCAGGCAGTCACCATTTTTCAAAAAAAATTTTTTTTCGTATTCCCGGACTATAACAGAATACTTTCTTTCTTTTCTTTTCGATTTAGAAACTGGCAGAAAATTTAAGAACGCATGTACATATATGATTCGTGATTTACCCGTCAGTCCAAATCGCATGCGAGATTATAAAACGGTTTGATCCGTATTTACATATGTATACCCTTTTAATTTCCTTTAAAAATGCCCCGATCTAGTAAACCAATAAAACGAAAACTATAATTCAATGCAATATGTGAACTTGCCCGATAATTATATTATGTTATGACAATATGAAAATGACGGTGGTGACACTAAGAGAATTTGAGATTTTTACTGAAATTTTAGTTCTTTTACGGTTTCCATTCCATCGCTAAATAACAAGCACTAGTTCTAGAAGGTCGATGTGTCTTCCAGCACGAGCGTCACAGTCCCTTCATCTTCCCTCGTCGCACCTCACCAGTTTGGACGACAAAGATCTACGTGTGTGAATGCAGGTTAACTAACCTGTTAGAAACATACGATTAGGTAGAGGGTATGAAAACTCAGTTCCATTTTTATGTAAAATTTCTAGTCGTACAACAGTTTGAAAACTGGACCCGGAAAACTGGTTTCAAATTTAGCCTCCTATAAGTGCTTCAGTTCAGGATATAGAGAAGTTCACCAAAGTGAGGAAACCATTCTTTTACAATAACACAAGCAGCTCACAACTTCCGGTTTCAGACCAAATATTCTCTGGGTAACCAAAAAACACTCATTTGAAGGCAAGCTAAAGTGAAAAGACGAAACATCTCTCCCCAGGGTTGTGCACTGAGTTTGGGACCGGCCACGTAAAACCCACACCCAATGAAAAAAAGGAAACAACCTCGTATGAAAAAGACTTGCTTCAGTCAATATTATTATTATTATTTGTAAAAAATATTAATTTTCTTTTATTGTGCTAATAATAATAAGAATATTATTATAAGAAACTTGCAGTCATAGTAAAAATAATTGTTTACTTTCCTGTATTTCAATTTAAATATATTTGGTTTTTAACTCAAAAATCATTTCGCAGAATTAATTCTCAGCACTTACATGATTCTCGTGAAATGAAGTCAATTCGCCAAAGACACCCTCGCAGAAGAAATGTATATTCAGACACGTTTGTGTTTATTTACATACACATACATATGTATAAATGAATGTATGTTTGTATGTATGTACTAATAGTTATATAATTGTTTATACAGCTATAGCTCATTCACTGTGAGCGATTATAAACAAGCACTTAATGAAAGCACATCTCTATGCAGCTGTCTGTATGTATGAATATGCAGACATGTATGCCGGTGTATGTTTTACTTGTTATGTGTACACGTGTATGTATGTATGTGAAGAAAAGTGTTATATTTACGAGTATAACTTACACGCAATCGAATTACGAGATGCGAATAATTGATTTTGATTACCCAATATTCAAGTACCGGCAACTGCTCTTCACGAGTAATTCAAGTCAAAAGACATTTTAATTCTGCGCTGCTTTTGTTTGCTTCCAGCTTATTGTCACGCCATGACACGCTTACTTCGAATTCATTTACATTTGTATGTATGTATGTTTGTTTGTTCGCAGCATATTTTATGCTCTTATTTCACTTTTTATGCGGCGCGTTCATGAAAATGTATAAACAAACAAAATCACGTCGGCTGCTGGCCGAAGCGAAAGTTTTAGCAGCTGGCTAATAGAGCTATGATACTTTAGCAAGCACTTGTGAGCAATTCAAAAAGCTAATAACCGTTTATTAATACGCTGCCAACGAGGAAATTGGCACTTTGACACGCACGAAATTGCAGATACGTATCTGCCACACCGCGGATGCGTTGACATGCAATTGCCTACGTACGTATGTATGTATTTATATTTGCTTGTTGATAAGTTAAATTCAAAGCGTTTCGCTTTCAGCACTATCACAGAGTTTCAACTTTTTGCAACACTTAATAAATCAAGCGCGAAACAAGCCCCACCGCAAGTCGCACAAAGGCAATAACGTATGACAATAATGCAGCTACACACACACGCTCTATGTTGTTGCTGTTGCTATTGTTATTATTATGTCGGTATTATGTTGCAATGCGTCGACGATAAGCAACACTCGCTGATTACACAATAATTACTAAGACGAATCGCACAATTCACGAAAGGTGCACCACCACATCACGGCCGATGAGCCGAAGAAGGCGTGTGAGTAGCGCGAGAATGTTTGAAAACAACGCGGAACGCGCAGCGATGTGCAAAAACCTACTAAATGCAAAAGTCGAAATGAAATTCCCACCAACACGCTTCGTTACACACAAACACACATCTCGGCGAGCACAACT